>CM067377.1:77964964-78564964 GCA_034510155.1 Eucriotettix oculatus | reverse complement strand
AAAAACGAAACAACAGGTACTGAATTTACCTAGAGTTGAATTAATTGAATATATAAAAACTATGATATAATCTATTTATGATCGCTTCAGGGTAAACCTTATAACTCGCAGTGGTTTAGAACAGGTCCCGCTATCATACGTTTCGGAGCCAATAAAAATGAGCAATTCGGGCAGCAATTCAATGTATTTATAAATATTTGTATAAATATATTCTGAACTTTTCAAGAAATCGAAATGAAACATTCACGAAAATTTAAGTATAAATACTTGTTTAAATCGCTGAAATTTTCATTGAAGACAGTCAAGGCGTTTTGGAGCATAGATCAACAGTATAGGTAGGCTACCCCCATTCATTTTGGCGATTTTAACGCACGTTAAGAAAAGAAACCTTCAATCAGAATATATATATTTATAATATGATCATATATATATATATATATTGTAGGATTCAGTCCTAAGACTGGTCTGATGTAACCCTCCATGCTAACCAATCTTGCGCAAGCCTTACTATTTCCTTATAACTACTACAACCATCTTCCCTAACCTGCCTAGCGTATTCCATCCTTTGCCTCCCTCTTATGTTCTTACCCCACACACTTCCCTCTAATACTAACTTTATAAGACCCTCGTGTTTTAAAACGGGGCCTATTAATCTATCCCTTCAATGTCCACCATATTGTTCGCTATTTCCCTATTCTGTTTAGAACTTCCTCGTTTGTGATTCTATCCATCTATCTATTTTTCAGCATTCGCTATATTTCAAAGGTTTCTATTCTTTTCCTTTCCCCAACTCCTATCGTCCACGTTTTACACCCACATCACACCACGCTCCATACGAAAATTTAGAGCAACGATTTCCTTAAATTCACACTATATTACCGGTAAGTAAATCGCTCTTTTTCACGAAGCCTTCCACGCCTGTGCTATCCTACTCTTTATGTCTACTATTCTTCTAGTTATTGCTTTCGTCAAAATAGCCATTCCCAATCTAACACCCTTTGTTATCCATTGTTTCCCATACTACACTCCATTACTTGGTTGTCTCTATTAATCCTCATATTGAACTCTTTCTCCAGGACTACGTTCACGCCATTTATTATGGTATATATGTATTAATATTAATATCGAAATGAAATATTCAATAATATTTAAGTTTAATTGCCTTTTTTAAACCTTCAAATTTTCATTGAAATCCTTTAAGCCATTTAGGAGTGTATTCGAGCCAAACATACGGACAGACAGGCAGTCGAACAGATAGGCACTTGAATTTTATTTATTGGTATAGATATGTAGTGAATTGTATACCCCGTGCCTCACATAATCTTCTCCGGGTACACCCTATATTAATCGGTTTATTTAAGATTGTATTAATTTTCGAGATGCGATGACACTACTCGCTCATTGGTTTCTCCGAGTCCTGGTTTTCCTACAACACTTTCATTAATTCATATTTTCCAACGTAGTACTGAAGTCATTCGTGTATCTAATTATAAACGAGTTCGCTCAATTCTTCCTATATTTCTTCCAAGTTTTCGTTTTAGAGAATGGATGACATATTGTAATTTGAAGTTCCTTTCTAACCACTATGTAGTTAAAGTTTCCATTCACGAGAAAATATCTTTTAATTCTATTACATTCTCCTTCGATGCCTTATTTATTAGGAATCTTACTGCTATTGTTCTTTCTTTATCGGTCTCCTTGCAATAAACATCTCACTTCGCTCAGCCTTACGAAGTACCTCTTAAATTTGTTTACACTTCTTAGTCAGGTTTATTTAAAGTGAACACCTGATGAGGTCGAAGGATTGTGGATGAAACATAGTGCATCAGTAATTTTTAGTTAACATATTATACAAGTAATTTTTCTTTGTAAATAATTATTTCATATATGACGTCTTGTGCAATATATATTGTGAAGGTTTCTCAGATTCTTTTAGACACGTTCCATGTGTTGACACTTTGTAGCTTGTGTGTGCAGTCATGCGAACAGTATGGAACGTCCTGAACTGAAAATAATGATGGCTAGTGATAAAGTCGATCCTTCTAATGTATCTTTAACGTCTTGTGACTTTACTATATCCCTGTGTGGTGACGTAATAAACAACTTCTTAGATGACATAACAGAAATATAATTCGTCAGGGTCTTAAAACACTGACTAAACTGTTTCCATTTTTAGCGTGTAGCATCATACATAAAATTTTCTTGGTAAAAGTAGTACTAACTTCAAAAATTGTATTTCTATATCATGAAAACGGCTTTTTTTAAGCTTAAATATTTTTAAATATTTCTGTGAATTCTCCAGTTACCTGATTTACAAGAGTTGATCGTTGTTTAGAAATGCGCTTAACGCACACTTCGAAAAGGTGTTTATCACAAACTATAGTCTACAACGCGAATAATTGCTATATTATCGAGCTCAACCTTGAGACCATAGGCTCTGCATTTTTTCCCCGAGCGACGAGTCTACCAGGATGTTACAACACATTAGAGCTACATGCGAACTTTTGTGGGGAGCGGTGTTTGTTACTTAACTTCAATTTCCTCTTTACAATCACAATTCGTTGAATTAAACTTTTGTCTTCTGTAAAATTTCTGTTTCCTTCCACCACTACAAAGTATTTCCGGCTATCGTGAAAAATGTCACACATTTAACAATATATATGATTGCAAGACATATTGTATCGATTAAAAGTAAAATATGATAAACTTGCTTACAAAAACATTTCAAAAAGGAATAAGTTTTATTTGTACCGCCATTCATAAAACGATAGTACGAATAAACGTATTGTTCTTTACCAACAATTCATAAATTCTATCCACAATTAACGCGTTTTTCACAATAATTAAATCGAACAAATTAATGACCAATTATAGAAAATACAGTTTTGATTTAAATCATCTGGCGTTTCGTCACCATGTTTGGGACTAGATCATTTAATTTTTCGCAAATATTTGTAGTAATAAAGACGGTGACGAAACTTCCGAAGAATTAAATATTCGTCGTTAATTTATTTATTGGATTTATTATTATCACGAAACTTGTCTCTCTGCAAATCAATTTCTTTAGAGCAAGTGTATTTTTTTAAACTGATAACTACAATTAATGTGATAATGGCGTCAAAAATATTAAACTAGTACATGCATTAAATTTTTTAACAATATATTATGTGAATAAACAATTTGAACATACTTACAATTAACAGAGCTAGGTTAGTGAAACCAATTCGAATGCTTGTCCCAATCAATTAGTTATATTGAAGTAATTAACCCATTCTAGAGTAATCAACTAACACAAAACTGTTATTGCATACAATACTTATAATTTTGTTCAACGCGTCTTCATCGTGTGGCTGATATTATTGTACGCAAGTGGGGGCATTAAGTTGGCAAAGAATACAAATTATTACTTTCATTTTATTTTACCATCTCTTAAATTCAATCCATACTGATTCCATACAATTTCACATTCCAATTCTACAAATTATATGATTTCGTGGAAATAAAATAATTTTAGATTCGTTCCCTATTCTGGAGTCAAGCCACCAATTGAATAATATATCATATCAGAAACCAATAAACTAAATAAATCTAAGAAAACCAAGAACTGTTCTCAATATATCAGTTACATGCCATACCAAATAAGTCAAACTCTTTTAAACTAATATTACCAGATACATTTAAATGAGAGCATGTAGTTAACATTAAATAATACGAATAACAATTACAACCATAATAATTGTATTCCAATAACATGCCAAGTTATGTGTGAAACTTACCTGTATTTTCCAGTCAGGTACAATTAAATAGTAGCAGTAGCATCACTCTGTAGAATCTATCATCTAAAATTATTTTTCGGAAAACACACCATGACAAATATTGTGGAAAGTTTTATATTTTACACTTAATAAACTACGAAAACTGCCGACAACTTTTTTTTCAGGCTAGAATGCACTACTACTGCACACCACTGTTCGCCATGATTGTCACTACAGGTGTGCCAACAGTAACGTTATGTGGTCATCAAAAGTTGCTGAACCTGCTATGGCGCGTGATTTAATGTCAATAAAACGGGCATTGTTTCTCAAAATATTTTAATTAAGTTGCTCATAAAACTTGTTAAGCAATATTTATAGATTTGATTATTTTTAATTTCTTCTTCAATCAATATATTCCTCGTCCTCGCATTACGTATTTAAACGATTCACTTCAATTGATTTTACCCACCGCTTTGCAAAATACAAAAATAGCTAATGTGTAAGTTCATCGGAATTTTCAAAAAAATTTCACTATATGCTATCTGCCATATAAAAATTAAATGAATGACATTTCCTTACCTAGAACATCCGTTTTGTGCAATAAAATTATTATAAATTTGAGATAAAAAAAAGTTAATTACTTTTGATTCAATTTGACACAGTCAAATAAATTATATTGTAATTGTTCAAAAAATTAACAATTGTCTTTGACATATGACTATTTAATAAAACATGATAAACAAAAAATATTCTAATTCCAGTTCTATAAATGATGGAGAATGAACATCTAAATTCTAATAACAGTGGATAAAGTAAACTGAGATAATGATTCAAGCATGTTTATTGAAAATTTTACATTTAAATAGTGTAACAAAATTTGTGCTAAATATTACAGAGTGAAATACTTCAAAGAGATCTCCATTATAATTACTAAAATTATTATTTAAATAGAACTACAAGTATTGTGAAATAAGTATTTGTTCTTTCAATTTGGTGTAATAATGTGAGCTACTGTGAATGACAAAGGAACTTTCTGACACTCAGTCTTATTATTGAACTTATAGGTAAATTCAACTTGAGATAACAATCACCCACAGTCCTTCAAAATATTATTTTTTAATTCACTGAATATTTTTTCAAATCTGAAAAAGAAATAAAATGAAAACATTCTATTAAACACATTTTTGATACAGGACAATTAAAATAATTATATTCTTCTGAAATTAAATATTTGTCAATTGCAAACTACACAGAAAGCCTACCATTTGTCTTCCATGTTACTACATTTTAAACAAAAATATAATTGAAAATAATCCTCTAGCGGTTGCCATCAGTTGTCAACTTTTTTTAAGGTTTCCCATTGTTATAAGAGAGTAAAGACCCCATAATGGGAGACAAAACTTATTATGTGACCAATTGCAGACTGAACATCTTTCCACGTCTTGATTTACATTTTTCAGACAAATGATAAACATACGACCTACTGCTAAGACAGGGACGATTTTGCCTTATCAATGAAAGCCTAGGATAAGTATTAGGAAAATCAGCAGACTAATAATATCTCTCTCCAATTCAGACTGTCTCATGTAAGTTGACAGTTTTTCTGCGGTACTTAAGTTCTCCAAAAACTATGTAAAGAATGGAAAATAATTTCAGAAGAAAGTATTAGAAAGGAATAAGAAACACTGTTCCCCTCCTCTACACCACTTTCTTCTTTTGTTAGACAAAAAAAATTCTCCTAACAATAATTTATCTACAACAAACGATTTGATGCATCTGTATGCAGGTTAGATTAATCACAAAACCATAGTTTATCACAGAATCCATAAACAATTTTGTAAACAATACACCACAGTATTTATTGTAGGAATGATTACACCGTTCAACAAGATTTTTACCTCACAAGTACTAGAAGTTGAAGTTAATATGACTTTTTTACATGTTTTCAAATATGTATTCATAATTCCTCCAACACCCAAAGTTCTTTTAAAATGAAAGTTCTTTCATCTATTGGATTTTCAAACAAAAAAGAAACTTCTTTTTTTGTCTCCAAAGGAATAAATGTGAGATACTGATAGTATAGCCTTTTCCCCACTTTCCACAATACAGGTATTTATAATTTCAAGTACTGTAATATTTTCTACATTCACCTAAATCTATGAAATTATGATTTTCTTTTACATTTCACCTATGAAACATCCGTCTTGATGGTCCAATAATAATAGGAAGCATATTATGATTCACAAAATTAATCAAAGTTTTGTAAATCAAAAGGTAGAAAAATGGGTCAACTGAAACAGCAACAATAATTTTTTTTCCTTTCAAAACCTTTACAAAGGATCTGGTCATAGATGATATTTTCTTTCTATGGACTGGGTGACCTTCACTACATTCTACACAACCTAAACATCAAACATCCCTGATAATTTAACCTGGAACTACTCATTAACCAAAATCACCTTCCTTGATATTAGCATACACATCAAGTTCTGTCCACCAATACACTACGGTGCCTTCACTTTACCAGTTGGCATGATGAACACACCAACATTCCCTTCCATAAAGCTTAGCCCATAGGGGAACAGTTTGTTATTCTGAGCCCAGCCATTAGACAACATCAATTAATTTCACAACTCACTGTCTCTTTTGTTGAAAGAATAATCACACACAGCCTCTCATGATCTAGTGGTCAGTTTCACTGTTTCACACAATGAAGGTCCTGGATTTGAATCTTGGCATGGGCATGGATATTGAAACCGTAACAATAGAAATGAGTTCCCGAAGGGAAGAAAGTGCCTAATGAGCATTAGTAGCTAATGTGACTCTAAATAAAATATAACCTAATTTTGGATAAACAATTTCCTGGAATATTCTTAAAAAAGGAAGCAGTAATTAAGAAAGGAATAAGCAAGGGTGCAGTCTGTCACCCATGCTGTTTAACTTATATATAGAACAGACGATTAAGAAAGTTAAAACGGAATATGGAAAATGAATCATATTGCAAGGAGAAGAAATAAAAACCTTACGCTTTGCTGACATTATTATAGTATTAGGAGAATCAGAAGAAGACTTGGAAACCATAATAAATGGCATGAACGTAGTCCTGGTGAAAGAGTTCAATATGAGGATTAATAGAGGCAAAACCAAGGTGATGGATTGTAGTATGGGAAACAGTGGAATAACAAAGGGTGTTAGATTGGGGAGGGATATTTAGACGGAAGTTAAGGAATTCTGCTACTTGGGAAGCGTAATAACTAGGGATGGTAGAAGTATAGTAGACATAAAGAGAAAAATAGCACAGGCAAGGAAGGCTTTCACGAAAAAGAGTGATTTACTTAGCAGTAATATAAGTGTGAATATTAGGAACTTGTTGCTAAAAATGTTTGTATGGAACATGGCATTATATGGGTGCGAAACATGGACGAAAGGAGTTAGGGTAAGGAAAAGAATAGAAGTCTTTGAAATGTGGCGAATGCTGAAAATCAGATGGGTGGATAGAATCACAAACGAGCAAGTTCTAAACAGAATAGGGGAAAAGCGAACAATTGGAGGACATTGACTAAGAGAAGGGATAGATTAATAAGACATGATGGTCTTGTAAAATTAGCATTTGAGGTATGTTGTGTGGTGTAATAACAGAAGATGGAGGCCAAGGATGGAATATGCGAATTAGATTAGGATGTGGGTTGTGCTAGTTATAAGGAAATGAAAATGCTTGCACAATATAGGTTAGCATGGAGGGTTGCATCAGATCAGTCTTAGGACTGAATACCATAACAACATTCTCAAATTACTTCTTCAACTTTGTTTCTCCTATTTTCATTCTCCTTATTTCTATTCTAACAAGTTCTAGGCACATATCATGGAACAAGTGCTGACAACATGTTATGTACCTTTGATATTGCTGTTTCCAATTTACTGTGATGTCTGTATAGATTCTTGATGTAGACAACAGTTTTGTTTAAACTGTTAATTAGATGTAGTGCTGTTCAATCTTTTGATGATTGGCTTTTATTTTTGTTAGTCGAGTAAATATGGACAGTTTAATTACTTCAGCTTTTGTGGTAATTGCAGGTAAGTTAAATGAACTTTAAAAAATTGGTAAAAGTGATCAAGATGGTGAATTAAAGGGTTACTAGCAAGAAAACCGCTTTTCTTGCTCTCTTCTATTTTATTTTTCTCTGAAGTACTTCAAACTCAATGGTGCTTTCCATAACATCTGAAATTAGTCGCAGGGCATTGTTTCTAATGTTAGAGCCATTATTGCTTGAACTTATCATATTCTCTTGTACATACATAGAGTTCAATAATTTTTGACACTTTACATTTAGTCCACTCCATCAAGAAACAAACAAAAAAACCACAGAGATATGACACTGAAAATATTACAACCTAGTTGTAGAGCATGTTTTAGAATGTAGGTTATGGCCTGGACAGCAATTATAGATTGTACTGCATATGTGAGTGACTTTGAGATATACTGCAGTCCATTTCCATTGTTGGTGGCCCAAGTTTCACCACATGTTATGTGTAACAATCTCTTGTTATATATTTGTTCTCGGAATTTGTTGAACAACATGTTGTAAGGTGTTTCCATTTCAACACATTTTTGGGACATGAGCTACCAACATGTTGTGGGGCAAGTTTAAGATTGCAGTCTTGGAAACATAGCTTTATCAATATAATATAATTATCACATTTTACTAACACTTAATGTATTTCTATTTTCCCCATCCAACACATTCAATTGAACATCTCATAAATGTACTTTTTCAGCCTTAATGTTAGTGTAGAAAACCAACCCAACAATAGCAAAGTATATATATGTCACAAAATGACCTTTCTATCTCTCCGGCCTTTCTCTATTAATTGTTATATATATATATATATATATATATATATATATATATATATATATATATATATACATACATATATATTAGTCAGGAAGTGACATTGTCATGTTAATTAAAACAATTAATAGGGAAAGGACAGAGAGATAGAAAGAAGGATAGAGTTCAGTTTCTGATGAGTCGGGAGATAGGGCCTTGAGGAGGGTCAGCATGAAGCTCTGGTTGAAGTTGTTGGTGTTGTGGCTATGTGCGTGGGCGGCGATGAGGAATTGGGTTTTGTGGAGTTTTACTGTACTACAGTGGTTGGCAATCCGTTCGAGGAGGGGTCTCTTTGTCTGACCAATGTAAAAGGCTGGGCAGAGTGTGCAGTTTATTTTGTAGATGGTGTGAGAGGACAGACAGGTTATGTTTTTCCTAAATTTGTATGTAGTGCTGTTGCTGGGGTTCTGGAATGTCGTGGTAGGTGGGAGTATTGGGCAGACATGGCATCTGTTTCTGCCAAACGGTCTGCAGCCATTGATTGGGGGTGTGGGATTTGTAGGGTCGGACCAGGATATTACGGAGGTTGGGTGGGCACCTAAAGGCAACCCTTGGACATGAGGGTAGTATGGTTGGGAGGATGTTCTTCATGTCAGGGTTGGATTGTAGTCCAGTGTAGGCAAGGCGGAGGAAAGAGTTGAGTTTACGTAGTCCGGGGAAGTAGGTAGTGGTTAGAGGAAGACTATGGTATGATGGTTAGGGATGGGACTGACTATTTGGGAGGTGGAGAGAGTACGGGTAATTTGCTTTTGGAGGAGGTCTGTGGGGTAATTTCTGTTGTGGAAAGCATTGAATATGCGGTCAGTATAGGATGTTAGGCTGTCCAAAGTAGAGCATATGCAGGCTCCCCTAAGGGCAAGACTGTAGGGGAGGGATCTTTTGGTCGTCAGCTAGCCAATCACTGGAAATGTCTTCCTAACTTTCTGATGAAGGGGGCGGTGCCTCCGAAAATTCAAGTTCTCTAAACCTCACAAGGTGTCTACCATCTATGAACCTCAGGTAAGTCATCTTCTTTCTATCTCTCTGTCCTTTCCCCATTAATTGTATATATATATATATATATATATATATATATATATATATATATATATATATATATATATGAATCATAAAATGACATTGTCAAGTTAATTTAAAACAATTAATACGGAAAGGACAGAGAGATACAAAATATTAGGCTTAACTGAGGTTCATAGATGGTAGACACCTTGTGAGGTTTAGAGTACTTGAATTTTCGGATGCACCACCCCCTTCATCAGAAAGTTAGGAAGACATTTCCAGTGACCCACTAGCTGACGACTGAACAGACAAAATTTGCTGTATAGCTAACTTAGCTCATAAACAATGGACCCCACCAGGCCACCAACTTTCTTTCTCAATGAGCACCTGGGAAGAGGCAAAGACTTAACAGGAGCTGGGGAGAAGCATACAAACACCCCAATGTTAACACACACACAATCATTCAAATACATCCATTCTCAAAGGTTTTACATGTAAATACTAACACACACACATACATACAACCACATATAACTGCATAAACAACACACACACATAAGATTTTAGCATCTACAAACTGCAATGTAAATACATGTGCTAGTGAGGTGATCAGTTTGGGCAGGGGGGTGGGAAGGGGGTGGCATGGTGAAGGTTACCATCTATAGAATATTGAGTTCAGGGAAGTACATCCAAATCTAACACATTAATGACCTGAGCTTTGTATTTGTGGATACTCCAAGATTAATTGATAAATTCCTTGTTTCATATGTTCAATTCCATGTTAAATTTTGTTTTTCTTAAATTTAGATATTAATTAATGAAATTCATTTTACTTAATTTAAAGTAAATCTGATAATAAATTCCACACATATGAAGTAATAAATTATAAAAATTATAACTACTTTTCTGTAATGCCTACTCAAAATAACTATGAATGTTTCCTATAATTATACTTTTATTCTTTTTTAAGACAATACACCTTATGTATATTTAAAACTCACCTTTGCATTAAAAGAGTTTGGTTTCCATTACTAATGTTTAACCTCTCATGAGTTTGTAGCCCATCTTGTATGCTTCTGTCAATTTGATTCATTCCAAAGCTTGAATTAAGACTGCAACTGGGTATTGATGTAAATGTTTCATCATCAATTTCTGTAATATCATCAGATTTATTGATAATATGGGCACATTGTGCAGAAATGTGCTGTTGATAGTTGTTACAATTTTCATTAATCAGAGGTTCTGTTGGCACATCAGGTATGTGATGGAGTGAAGTGCTGCCTTTTTGAGATTCACAGATGCCACTTAAATCTTGCTGTGGAACAGAATCAGAGCTACTGCTCACTGTTGTAGGTTCTAAAATGTACTCAGGTTGCTTATGTCGAGAAGGATGCAATGAACTCACTGATACATTCACACAAGTAGGGACTGATGCAGCACAACATTTGAGATTACAGTTACCTTTCTCCTTCGAGTTTCGAACATTCTTGGGACATATACCAGAACATACCTCATTTACTTGATTATTTAAAAGAAGACTTGTGTATGTACTGGTACAGCTATCAGACCCCTTAACATCAGTGTGATTCGTCTCAAGAAATTGTTGGTCATAATCCCTGCATAAATATAATTTGTAATTATTATCTTCACTATTTCTGCCAAGCTGATATTCCTCTGAACTCATTAATATTAAATGTTCAACAGTATTCTCAAGTGAGGGCTGTATCACCTCTGAGTAAACCAAATCTTTATTATAAGAATCAGTATAATGATGTTCACCATGTTGCACATATTTTGGTGATTCAAAAGGGACATATTTGTTGGAATCACCATTCTTTTTCTGTAAACAAGATTTTATTGCTTCACGGGAAAGTTGTCTGATTTTGTAGTACCAATTACCCATCTCCGCCATACTGGACAAAGAAAGTATTGTTGATGTGTAACCATGAAGTACAAGAAGTTGCTGCAGTAAGCTACCTAGGTCCATTAGCATTTCCTGCAAAAAAAAAAAAAAAGAAAAGAAAAAAAAAGAAAAAAAGTGTATAATGCCTCCACAAACGAACAAAAATGTTAAAACACTACAAATAACATAAAAATGTAATTTAATTTGTTACTTAATGTACATTTATCATACTATGATGATAAGTACCACTTAATTGAAATAAGTGAAAGAAAGATGAAGAAAGTTATAACGGAATATGGAAAAGGAATCATACTGCAAGGAGAAGAAATAAAAACCTTTACGCTTTGTCAACGATATTGTAGAATTAGGGGAATCAGAAGAAGACTTGAAAACCATAATAAATGACATGAACGTAGTCCTGGAGAAAGAGTTCAATATGAAGATTAATAGAGACAAAACCAAGGTAATGGAGTGTAGTATGGGAAACAATGGATAACAAAGGGTGTTAGATTGTGAAGGGATATTTTGATGGAAGCAGTATTTCGGAAGCGTAATAACTAGGGATGGTAGAAGTATAGTAGACATAAAGAGTAGGATAGCACAGGCAATAGGGATTTACTTACCGGTAATATAAGTGTGAATATTAGGAAATCGCTGCTAAAAATGTTTGTATGGAGCGTGGCGTTATATTGGTGTGAAATGTGGATTGTGGATGATAGGAGTTGGGGAAAGGAAAAGAATAGAAACCTTTGAAATATAGCGAATGCTGAAAATTAGATAGATGGATAGAATCACAAACGAGGAAGTTCTAAACAGAATAGGAGCAAGGTGGACTTTATGGAGGACGTTGACTAAGAGAAGGGATAGATTAATAGGCCACGTTTTAAGACACGAGGGTCTTGTAAAATTAGCATTAGAGGGAAGTGTGTGGGGTAAGAACATAAGAGAGAGGCCAAGGATGGAATGCACTAAGCAGATTAGTGAGGGTAGAGTTGTGCTACTTATAAGTAAATGAAAAGGCTTGCGCAAAATAGGTTAGCATGACGGGTTGCATCAGACAAGTCTTAGGACTGAATACCTCAACAAAAGTGAAAGAAAATATTAAGAATTTCTTGAACCGGTTTAAGAAAATGGATTTTATACCAATTATTCCAAGTGATTGTTTGCTTTTAATAACTTATTGATACAGAGGTATAATTAAGGTTCTAGATATGCAGGGCAGTGTCCACAGTAATAAGTTCTTCTGGCCCTAACAGAAATTAACATTATACAACTTTCACCGATTGTATCCATAGATATCCTACCTACGTTTGCCATTGCCCCTCTAATAGCTTGTAGAACAATCTACTACCAGTTACATACCAATAAGGCAATTCTAACCTGAATTAAGACGAAGTTTACACTACAAACCATGCTATTTCTATCAACTTAATTCTCCAGAAAAAGATGAAAAAATTGATTAGTTTCATGAACAAATCAGATAACTCATTCAGTTTATAACAGGACATGAATGTAATGGGAGTCTTAAATATTCAAGTATATGAAAATAAATGTTGTAGACCATTAGACTAGAAAATAGAAAGAAATTATATTTAAAAATGAAATTGTTTATAGTTTTCTTCAAGAAGTATTCCAGTTTTACATATATAAAATATGGGTCAATGCCTATATTTTACTTGGTAAAAGGAATCAGAGGAAGGTCAAATAATACTCTCCTTAATTCTGTGTGCAAATATATGACAGGTTATGTACACAAATATGGTAGATATGAAATTTGTTTCTGTCACAGGGGTTCCTTTATGTTTGACTCAGTAGTATTAAGATGGTGGTAAGATTGTTAGGAAGGTAGCCTTGAAGGATATTATAATGAACTGTTGTATGAAGTAAGTTTTGAATTTTAATGTTGATTAACTGGTCAGTCTTAAGTAATTGAGAATGGACTTATTTTGTTGGGAAATATGTGTGTGAGGTAACATTACAATCATAATTTTATGAAGGTCATTTGCTACTTTCAGTGTGGTGTCAGCCATAGGGAGTCTGGAGATGAGTTTTTTGGGAATCGGGAACACGAGAACAATCGTGGCATGTCCTAATGACCGGGCACAAGAAAACGTTCCAATACACGAAGCCTCAGGACAATATAAAACAGTTTTGGAGACCACGGCAATCTGAACTACTGGAAATGTATACTCCTGTCCGAGACGCTCTCTTTGAACGTGGCAAAGCCTGGGGACCTGTTCTGCAAAAGTAATTATACAAACCCACCCACCTGACCGTGACCATCACAGCAAGGCTGTCACATGGGACATGGAAGTGTACCGGGCCACTACAAACCTCTTCATCACCTCTCATTACCAATTACGGCGGGACTCGGAGAAACTTTGGTAGAAGGGCTTCTTTTTCTACCTACTGATTTTGAGGGAATAGAACCTTCACACTAGTGGGGTCATCTATTAGAAGTCGAAGTGTTGGATAGGAACTGTACGTCAGGACCCCCTTCACGTGGGGCAAGGTCGCGCGTTTATCGTAAGGACAGATTCGAAATTGCTTCGCAACCTAACATGACGCAACTGTCAACTTCAAACTATGTCACAAAAACCAGTAATCGTTTATAACTCTGCAGAGTTGGATTTAGACTTGATAAACTATAAGTCAGATATTTATGTGAAAAATATGACTTTCTGATACCTAAAGAGTAAACTGCAATTATATTAGCAGCCAATAATGGAAGCGAAATAATAAATCTTTATTTCTAAACACTTTCTAACAGAAACGTCGGGGTTGGAGAGTTTTGGCGACACCAGGTATAGACAATCCGAAACGATCAGACATGTGAGTAAAAGGACGGAACTACCGGAAGTGTCTGTATTGGGAAATATTCTAAAGACAACAGCACAGAGATCTGGCTGAAATGTATTGCTGGTTCTGTGGGGCCCATATTGATTGTACAGGTTCAGACAAACCTTTCTTCTTTTTTGTGATTTGTGCAAGTTAATTGGGCAATATTTTGATTGTATTCCTAGGCATAAATGAATTTTAGTATATTATTTGGGAAAATTTAGTTTGCTTTCTTCATTCTTTACTTCCAAAACCATATAAACTGATCCTCATATGGAGATTTATTATTTTGATGTTTTTACATGCGTTGTAATTTTGTAAATTTATTTTTGAATATGTATAAGTAATCAAAGATAGCTTAAGTCTGAAATTGGATTAAGAATAGGATTTTAAACATTATTGCCTAAAATTTATATGCTAAAAATATAACCCGAAGTCTAAATTAGACTTTTGTAATATACAGTGGCGCCTCGTGAGTATTTAAAATTTTGAACAACATCATACGTAGGAACAATTTTTACGAGGCTAATTCCCCTGACGTAACATAAAAATACTACTACATCTACATTGTACATAATATGCTGCATTTCTAATTTCATCTACAAAACGTGCAATAATTTATGAATGCAGGCTGAAAATGAAGAAACTCAAGAATAGAATAAAAACAAAAATATGGGAATTAGAAAAAGTGAAACCAAACGAGGCGCTTCAGAGTTTCAAAGAAGATATCAAGAGTAGATTAATAGAGAAAGGAGAAAGAAACAATACAGAAGAGAAATAGGCACTCTTAATGGAAAAAATGACAGGAGGGCCCGACGGAAAAATAGAAAGAATAGCTCAGACTAATACAAAAGCATGGATAAAACGAGAAATTAAAAAAAAAGATTTATGAAAGCCTTAAATATAAAAACGCGAGTGATGAAAATGGTAAAGAGCAGTACAACACACAAGAAGAATGAGATAGGCAGGAAGTGCAAAGGCTTGGCTACAAGAGAAATGCAAAGCCGTTGAAGACTTTCGGAAAAAGGAAATATATTAGCAAGAATGTCAGGAGGGCGAATGGGAAGCCAATTCTGGATAAACAAGGAAAGGCATAAAATGGAAGGAATATCTAGAAGAGCTGTATCACGATGGAAATTTAGATCAGTCAGTAACAGAAGAAGAAGAGGAGGTGGATGATGAAGAGATAGGGGACAAAATTTTAAGGTCGGAGTTTCGTAGGGCGCTGAGCAACGGTAAAGCACCAGGAATTGATAACATCCCAGCGGAGTTGATAAGATAATCGGCCAAAGAAGCAATATCATGGCTGTTCAGGATAGCTTGCGAAATCTACGAAACAGGAAGAATACCAGAAGATTTTAGTAAAAACATAATTATACCTATACCGATGAAGACAAGGGCTTATAGATGTGAACAGCTCAAAACAAAATATGAACGAAAACAGTATATAGGATGAATGTGAGTTAGGAGATCAGTTTGGTTTTAGGAAGAATGTAGAGACAAGAGAAGTAAAATTGACGTCTAATTTTAGAATATAGGTATTTGTAGATTTAGCGTTTGAAAATGTGAACTGGAAGGCACTATTAGAAATTTTGAAGAGGACAGGAATAAAACATCGAGCAGGAAGGATAATCCATAACCTCTACATGAGGCAGTCAGTGGTAATTAGAATTAAAGATCAAGAAAATAAAGTAGAAATCAAGAAAGGAGTAAGCAAAGGATGCAGTATGTCTCCCATGCTGTTTAACGATAGGAGTTATATAGCTTATATATACAACATGCGACGAAGAAAGCTTAAACGGAATATGAAAAAAGAATCATACTGCAAAGAGAAGAAATACAAACCCTACGGTTTGCCGATGATATTGTAGTATTAGGGGAGTCATAAGAAGATTTGGAAACCACTTGGCCCTTAAGAACGAGTTCTATATAAGGATAAATAGAGGGAAAACCAAGGTAATAGAGTGTAGTACAGGAAACCTGAATAACAAAAGGTGTTAGATTGGGAAGGGATATTTTGACAGAAGTTACGGAATTTTGCTACTTGGGAAGCGTAATAACTATGGTAGAAGTATAGTAGACATAAAGAGTAGGATAGCACAGGCAAGGAAGGCTTTCGCAAAATAGAAGAATTTACTGACTGGTAATTTAAGTGTGAATATTAGGAAATCATTGCTAAAATGTTCCTATGGAGTGTGGCGTTATATGAGTGCAAACGTGGACGGTAGGAGTTGCAGGAAGGAAAAGAGTAGAAGCCTTTGAAATGTGGTGCTTTAGGAGAATGCTTAAAATCAGATAGGTGGATAGAATATATATATATATTAATAGGCCACGTTTTAAGACACGAGGGTCTTATAAAATTAGCATTAGAGGGAAGTGTGTGGGGTAAGAACTGACGAGGGAGGCCAAAGATGGAATACGCTAAGCAGATTAGGGAGGATGTGGGTTGTGCTAGTTATAAGGTAATGAAAAGGCTTGCGCAAGATAGGTTAGCATGGAGGGTTGCATCAGACCAGTCTTAGGATTGAATACCACAACAACAACGTCCAATAGGATTAATTTTTAAAAGTGTAGAAGTATAAAATCAAATTGGCGCAAATTCCTAACACAAAGATATTTTTACTTATAACATATTTTAAATAAAAGCAGACAATTTTAGGAAGAAGCAGCGTATTATGGGAATATAGTATTCAGGATCGTGCGGTAATTTTCTCATAATTATGAAAGTCTTCGAGATACCACCAGGAAATCATTTTTTATTTGAAATAATATTTGAGTAATTCAAATAAACCACAAGTCTATAAACAGTAATATTTTTATTAACTCATCTAAATCATTTCAAACTCTAGCCTGATTTGGCTGTCTCTGTCATCACGTTACTGCCCGGCGCTGTGCTTTTTGTAGTTCTTATAATTAATAAATCTGGGAAGAGCAGGGGGTAAGAAAAGTAAATACTGGGCATACGCATTTCTCTTTCCAGGCAGGATTCTCGTGCTATAAAGAATGTAGCCTAGATGTATGCGGGAGGGGCGCGCAGGAAGGCGGGCATTTTAAAGTATTCGAAATCGAAACAGAAATACACACTGTCATAGTACTATTTTTTAAAGTTTCTTTAAATTACTAAACAACTAATTCCGCCTAAATTAATTCATGCACACGAACACATGTGTACCAGCCGCCATTAAATCTCGGCACCCTGTGCTTTCTTTTCTATCCGCGAGAAGTTTACGAACACTGTAATAAAATTTAAAAATCAAAAGCTAAGAAACCAATTCAACAACTGTTGCTTACTGAAAACATTGGCTTTATAACGTGATAATATAGTTGGTAAATTTAAGGCAACAATGGAATATGAAGTTTTATTGCACAATTCATAATAAGCACTATTTTAAATTAGTAAATATTGACATGTGCAAATGTGAGTTCTCGTTATAGCCGACTACTTCAAATCTTAATACCTAATCGTCATATAAGACACTTTAAGCACAAGATATAATCTGAATTGTAAGAGGAAACTATTACTTATAATTAATAAATTAACAATTATCAAATATCGTAATTATTATTCAACTTATTTACTGTGAAGATACGTATCAAGGCATCTGTAAAGAGATCAATAGAATGAATGACTCACTTGGTATCCGCATTCAATTGAGAGAGCCAGACAACCAAGGCGCAGAGCAGAGAGCTTTAGTCTAAAACTTTTTGCAGCAGCTTTGAGGCAAGCCTTTTTTTCGGTTGCAAGCTCCCTCTACAATGGTAAATTGAAACAAATGTTGAAATAAAAATTACTTGATTGTTAAAATTTTAAATGTGATTAAATAATTTTGGATAAAATAAGTACATACAAATATCTCATATAAACTTGTAAATTGCCACAAAGAGGTATGTATATTTTTTATTAATTATTTAGTACATAATTAGCCTGTTTTCTTTAACATCTATAACAGGCCTTATCTTCATAACCTTACAAAAATTGTATTGCAAATTTATATTGCAAATATATATATATTATATATATATATATATAGAGAGAGAGAGAGAGAGAGAGAGAGAGAGAGAGAGAGAGGGAGGGAGGGAGAGAGAGGGAGAGGGAGGAGGGAGGAAGAGAGAGGGGGAGGTATATGTTAGAGCCATAAAAGCGAAAAGTTCAAAATTTCACAAGGATATATTTGCGAACCTAAATGCATTTGGCAATAAATAAAAAGACGGCCAGTAAGTCAGAATATAAATTTATCACTATTTATACAAAAACGACGTTTCGTCTCCTGGAGACTTCCTCAGGCGTACTACAAACATAATATAAGAAATTAAATATGGGTTCTACGTTACAATATTTTAATTTATATATAAAAAGCATGTTTAAAAACTTACAAATTTAGCAATTCATCATATTTACTTCTTAATAAATGTTTTACGTCTGATTTAAATTAAAGGAAATAAGGAGACGACCTTTAACAGACACGTTTTTATTACGTAATCCGACGTTTCGGTACCTCTTTTTTGTATTATGTAAAACCTATCTTTGATTATGTTTTTTCAGAATATAATGTTTTGGCTTGCATGGTCACATGTAGAATATTGGATTTCACAGAATTGTTAACCTTAAAGAGGGTACAAAGAGGTACCGAAACGTATATATATATATACATTATATGCCAAAAGATTTTTATTTTGAATTTAGGGATGTGGGGAGGTTGAGAGGCAGAAATACATGGCGTTCCATACTGAATGGGACAAGTAATTACAGAATTCACAGGTATACTCTCTTTTTGTCCAACTCAATATGAAACATTCTGTATTGGACAACCCCTCAAGTTTGAACACCTGAGGAAATCCTAGTAATCAACAGGATATTATCTGCACGTCTCTTGAATGGGCAGGAAAAAAACATGTACTAACAAAACAACCAATGAAAATTATTACCCTATGTGAACTATAATCCATTCAACTTATTACAGCATTTAAAAAGTTCTGAATTCTAGCTTAAATTTAATAAACTTACACGAAACAATTTTAAAATCTCTCAGTTTATTTACTGATCACTATAATTTTATAAATTGGAGACATTTAAACTTAATTATAGAAAACTGTAGAAAAGAACTGATAAACATTTACAAAAATAAAATGTTCTCAATGCTCAAATATTCCTAAACTGTTCAATAGCTTACCTTTAATTTTCTAATTTTTTTTGTTTTATATGCTTCATGTTTATATATTTTCTGCAAATAAATTAAAATAAATACATTAATACTAAATTTGAAACAGATTTAGAAGGGTTTGGATGTACATTAAAATTAATTAATTGGATACTAATCAATTCATTTCTGTTATTCTATTAAACCCAATTTTTGGCAAAATTTTCAAGTGTATGATGTTATGATTTAACCATCAATAAAATACAACTTTTTATCATAAAGACTAAAACAGTTAATTTAAATTGAATTATTTATTTTATTAATTTTCAATGGGTTCGTGGTCAAGTTGAAACCCACAAAGCTGACAAACGTACAAAAGTAATAAATCCATTTATTTACAATATGAAGAAATAATTTGAGAATCAGAGTGATTTAAAACGTAATATATTTTGTTCTCAAATTAAAAGGATGTCAGATTACATTTCACTTAATTAATATCTCAGTCACATTAACCAATGATAAATACCATTTTGTACTTAAGCCTTGGAACAAAATTGTTCTGAACATGATCCGATTTCCGAGCATGGGAAGCATTTTCAACCTGTAAAAGTTTACATTTAACTAGATTAGATCTTCAATCTCAATATACTTTCATCAAAATAGTAATAATTATATCATTTCATAATTTACATACTATAATTATTAATGTAATGTGTAGAAGTAGATTAGGATAGAAAATATGTCAACTTTCATAGCTTTAGAGCTGAATTTGATTGGAAATACTTCTTTTAATCTTGTAGTTCTTAATTATTAAAATAGCTGTGTAACTTCACAATAATTTCCCTACATGAATTAAACATTTTAAATAAAATACTAAGAATGGCCAAAAGTCGGAAATAGAATTATTTAATTAAATGACTTCGTTCGTAATCACTTGAGGAGCCTGTAATAATGTTACGAAATAATATTCAATACAGAACTAAGTCATGGGGGCCATGATGAAACATTCTGAAAGACCTCATCCAAATATAAGCAACAATAAAGAAGGAAAGACATTGCCTTCTGACGCAGTTAATCGTTTGCGGTATTGTGCCAATAGTGAGGGAATTACCGGAACAGAATAGAATAGAATAATAATCATATTCCGTAGATCCTGTAAAGAATGGAATGAGTCAGGGTGTACATTTATTACATTATTTTATTATATAAAAGATAAATATACTTATAACAAATTTTTGTAACCAAATAGAAAGGCGATTCCAACATTATAAACTTCTATAAATTCCTTTACTGAATAGGAGTGGCTAAGCAAAAATGAGGATAATTCAGACTTAAATTTACCTTGGTTAACGGACAACTGTTTAATTCTAAGCGGCAGTCTGTTGAAGATGGATATCCCAGAATAATACACACCTTTCTGTGCAATTGACAATGTTTTATATTTTTTGTACAGATTATTTTTGTTCCTTGTATTGAAGGGATCAATATCAGAATTTATCAAAAATAAGTGGCTATTTGTGATTACAAATAACATCAATTAAGAAAATTAAGAAATTCAATAGATTATACTGTTGGTATTGAAGCTAAAGTTGCAGAGGAATTTCGTGTTTGTCGCTTGGAGACTCTTAAGGCAATTGCATGAACGCAAAAATTGCTAACTATTTGCGGTCAATTTTCTTGCATGTTGAGAAACGCGCATTCTTGCGGAAGACACGCAACGCTTCCTGCCGAAGCTTCCGGGACTTGTCACATTAAGGGTAAAAACATACCATTCCTTAGCAGTTTTCTTGTTGTCGGAGTAATGATTAGCTACTTCGCCAACAGAATATCCTTTCTCCTTGTTTTATAATTGAATTTAGGGAATAAAACGGTCTTGAAGCGTTCTTTAAGTTTGGCTTACCCATGAACCATGCAAACTTCAAACATAAATACCCTAAAAATCGAGTAGCTTACACCAAAACAAGCAAAGGGCAGAAATATTTTCTTACATTTTCTTCTAATATGGCGCCGCAATTGAGTTCCACCCACTTAATTAATGTTCCCTTCTAATAGGATTACTACAACAATAGTTCTTGAGTTGTTTCGAGTTTCAGCACGCCTTCTGCCTTTCATGTAAATAGATTTGTTAGAAAGCAACTCTTCAACAATTTCATGAAAACGTTGATTGATTCTATACGTTTTAATCCCTCGCATTCACAGAAGTACTAGATCAGTACTTATTAAAGCATTTTCACGTATATTCATAAACTTTTGTGGGTATTTGTCGAATGGTATTTTGCTAAGAAAAATGACGTATTTGACCCCTGGTTTCTGCTGTGTTGTTTTTAGTGCACATACGGGTTTATAACCCCTAACGAAAGGACGTCAAAATAATGAATTAAAAAGTATTCCTAAATACTGCAGAACTACGTAAATTGAATGTTGTAACGTATACTTCACAAGTTTTCGCCTGCTATACTCGTCCAACTGTATTCAAAAGTTTTTTGCCTCAAACATGCAGTTTTTAAATACTGATATCTTTTAATTTCTTTAAAAAAATCTGTCGGAATTTAATTTTCTAATCCTACATCATTACCATGTGTTGCGCCGCGCCGAAAATATTCTGTGCGTCATCTGTAGCGCAGAAAAATATCATTTCACGCTTAAAGACACTGCATTGATATTGAAAAAGAAGATAAGATAATGTACGAGAAAAGAACCCCACCTGAGTTAGGGGTGAAAATGTAGTTATATTCCAAAGTCGAATACTGTAGTACATAGAAATGGCAAAATGGTTAGTTGTAATCTGTCCTCGAGCACTGTTGCTATTGTTGCCCGTGACATCTTTCTTGATACTTTTTCTCATCTTCGGTTTCTTTCATCGATTTGGTCTAGGTAGGCCTGACTGAGTATAACGCTTGCAAGCCGACCAGAGCATATTGCCGACGCTTGTTAATGGATATCAGTTCCAATATTATTGAACCTTTCACGGTGAAAGATATCTTCTTCGTTTGAGGAAAACTGATCACGTAAATACTTCCACTTTTTCCTCGAGTTGCCTTCTATAATTATAGAAACAAACAAAATAGAACAATTTCTTAACGTCGTTTACATATGAAGTTTATGTATTATGAAGGATGATAACAATTTATGCAGTCAAACTATATATTTTTTATTTATAAATCATCGATAGCTTTCGGTAACTTTCATCATATTCATTGTATAAAATATTACAATTATTATTATTACTTCGTTGGCGCGGAACTTGGATGCCCAGAATTCTTTAAAGGCGGATATTTAGGTTACGTGTAACAATCCATTATGAAAACCATTAATTATATCTGATTAGTGATTTACCAATTTGCGTGCAGCTGAAACTAAAAAGGAACGTATGTTGAGAGTCCTGTATCTGAACTAACAATTGTCTCAATAACAATGCCGTTGCCTCCAACAAGACTCCAGTTGCAACAATAGATGGAGTGAGAATGCTCGCCCTCTATCATGCTGCCAAAATTAAGCTTACGAAAATTTAAGTTAAAATTCTTGTTTTAATCATTCAAAGTTTCACTGAACTCCGTTGAGCCATTTCGAACCCTATTCGAGACAAACTTCCAGTTCAATTTCATTTATTGGTATAGATATATAAAATATCAAAATGTGATAAAATATAGTTCAATATAGTAATCTGCAAATTTTGCAATGCAAATCATATTAAAAGATGTTAATAAGGATAAGATGTATTAGGCTAGTATTTATTTTTTCATTTAAAGCTAACTAAAAATATATTCTATTGTTATTCATTTTAATTCTTTCACGAAGACAGTTTTATAGATTAAATATAATGTTGAAATAAGTTGTAACTATGCAACATTATTAAATGAATTTTAGAAGGAACAAAAAGGAAATTATACTTATGATATATTTAATTTTATAAAATTGTCATCGTAAAAGAAATTTCAATTGAATATTAATTAATAATAAAATTGTTTGTTACTATTAAATGAAAGCACGAAAATTAATATATTTTACCCGTTTCCTATTGTCTGTGATAATTGTAAAAAAATTAAATTTTATTGACAGAATGAATATAGCCAAAGATATTTCATATTATAAAGCGACCGAGAATGTGTACAGCAAATAATTAGTTAATTAGTAATTATGAACAAATATTACCCCATATATCCCGTCTAATACACACAGAAGTTATCAATCATATCCAAAATTAACGCAACGTAAGGAATCCGAGGCTGACGCCGGTAAATAATGCTTTCAACATTCTGGTCCGCTGGCTGGCGCTTGGCTCAGGTATAGACTAGTTCTGACTCCACTTGGAAAAACAAATATTTCCTCAAGTTTACAGCGTCCTACGTGTCCTTACCCTAACAATGGAAGCCATGCAGGAAAGACTAAAACACGAACCTTTTATGGTATTCGGACCACTACCATAACCAAAGAACATAATATTTCAAACATATTGTTTGGTCGGAAGTGAATATAACAATTAAATAGTGTAGGATTTAGGAAGAATGGCAATTTACGTTACAGATTTGAAAATGCAAACTCATTGAATATAATTAGAAAATTTGATAACGAATGAAACAGTGGTAGACAAATAGCGGAAGTAGATATTAGCAGATTCAGGACGCATTAGCGCTGACATTATTGACTTCGATATACTATACTCTTCGCTAAACGACACATATCTTTCTTTCGATTTCAATGTCTTCAGACAGTTAATATTATCATGCATAAGTTCGTGTTCTCGAAATTGAACGAGTTGTGTTATTAACTGATTTACAACCCACCCACAGGAAGCGGCGGGCCACGGTCTGTTGACTTCCGTCATTTCTTCATTTCTTATGCTATGAGCTTTTCAACTTACTCCATTTAACACTGCATTAGAAACCGAAATAAACATAAGTAAAATAAATTGTGTAATTTAATTGTTCTCGATTGTTTGCCGCGATGACATGCATTACAATACATACATAATAATAAAATTCAATCTAAATCAAGTTAAACGACCACACAAATAATATTCACTCTATTATATAATCAAACATTCATAATATATAAAGCCAGCTTATAGAGCACAAGCAAACATTCTAGAATACCAAGTCGTTATTCTTTTAGCTCTTTTTCACAATATTTGAACAAAATTGTGGATTAAATTTTTTAATTTTTTCGCGATTTTTTATAAACATGTTTGATAAGATGATCGCAATTGCCGAAAGAGACGTTGCTACTTGAGGAGGAGTAAAAACTATTCTCTGTCTGAAGCAGAAGAAACGTTTTCATCTATATACAACAGTTACGGCAAGATGTTACAAGTGCACTGAAATCATTAACTTTACTTTTTTATTACAGACACGCTACATGGTCGTCGACAGTGTAAGCACCCCCCATTAATAAATAGCATAGGAAGCAACACTGGGAAAAACTGAGCTCCGGGCTGTAATTAATGAACCCTACCTGGCATTCGTCTAAATTTGATGCTGAGAAAACCCTTGAAAAACCAACATCACATACTTGTCCCGCTGGGTTTGTTGTATGGACAACATTCCAGACTCGATATTTTAATAATTTTTGGGGGGCAGCGGACCGACAGTTCTAATGAGAACAGGTAACAATTTTTGCTGCATATCCAACGTCTGCGATCCCGGAGCATTCACCTCTCACAACTAACCTAGCTGTATCGGCTTAGATTCCGTAGTTTAAAATGCCAAGTCTGCCCTTTAGGACGTTTAACTTTCTTCTATTAAATCCCACCTAACCTTGGTGTGAGAGTTTATGGCGGACTATCATGCAAATAAAAAATGCAAACAACTGTAAAGTAACCTTAAATAAATTATTGTATTCCTCAATCATTTAAAACAACAATAGAATGTATTAAATAAATCATCTATTTCAGAACTCTTCGTACGATCAAGAATCTCATTCTTGTTTTTCAGTTAACTGTGTGGTATGTTTTATTAAATATGTTTCACTGATTTTTTTTCGAAGCTGATTTTAATTTCATCAATTCCTCCATGCTAACCCATCTAGCGCAAGCCTTTTCATTTTCTTATAACTAGCATACCCAACATCCTCCTTGATCTACTTAGCGTATTCCATCCTTGGCCTCCCTTTTCTGTTTTTACCCTCACACCTCCCTCTAATGCTAATTTTAGAAAACCCTCATGTCTTAAAACGTGTCCTATTAATCTATCCCTTTCTTAGTCGACGTCAAAATACATTATTTCCACCAAGAGAAAGTGAAATTGGTTATTTTCAGAGAGACTTTATAACCAAATTCAGGTCCAAGGTGATTCATAATAGTCTAAATTTATTTGTCTAACATAGAGAGATAAGATGGCTCAGCAGGGGTCCAGTTTTTCCACGAACTATTTCTTGTATTTACAATTAAAGAATTAACGACCGTATAAGACATTTGTAATAACTTTAAAAATTTGAAACATAAACTAGACATACGAAACCTGTATTAATTACTTCCATGAGCTTCAAATAGCAAGGGAGGAAAAGGAGTAATTGAAATTATGCACCACATACAATCATTTTCAGCTAAATTGGACCTTTCGGTGGCAAACTTAAGAAATGGAGACATCAAACATTTTCCTGTATTGTGGAAAAAAAACGGTTGTTCACAGCCCTTATCGACCAGAAAAATGCTCGAAATTAAACTATTTTAAGAAAGCTATTTCACCTCCATTCTCAGGAGTTCAAAAAAATTGCACTCTTTACATAATTAACTGCATCACCTTTGTTGTGAATGTGGGGAACTTTCTGTTTTTGCAACTGAATATTTTAAAGAAGACATGTCTGTACTTGAACTTGAATTAATAAACCCCTCAAAACGACTGACTCTAAAATCAATTCCAACGGACCATATTCGGTCACTACTACCAAAATTAAAATATCCAACAAGGCCTCAAAAATTGCATTCAATTTGGAGAAGGTGTCGTAGTTTACGAATGCAGAAGTAGATCCCGGGATTGGCGAGTTTGGGGACGCTTCGTCCAAAGTAAAGCTGCCAGTCGTTAACTGAATGATAATCCGTCAAATTTACACAAAGTACTTATGACCACATTCAGTTATCATACATATCGATCAACTTTGGAGACAGATTTCTCATACCAAAACAAGAAACAGGGGTCCTTCTAAACATATGTTCGACAGAAAGGAGGAGAGAAGAATGCATTTGCAGAAATTTCATTGGCCAAGGTCCGGATAGCAATGCAGTAACTTGAATTAATAAACAAATAATGAACAGCTAAATTGGTTTTATTTAAATTAATATTTATTCATTTTTACTTTCCTGATATATATATATATATATATATATATAACTTATGGGAAGGTATATGTATACTTTCAATTTTTAAATTTTTTTTTTTGAGCTAACGCTCTGCACCAGTGATGGTGGGCAAAGTACGGCCCTCGTAACATTATTTCTAAGCTGACGAATAAAAAAATACATTTTTTCCTCGTTTTTCTTCTCTTTCGTTTTATATTAGTGACAACATACAACTGTATTAACTTATATTAGATATTGTAATCTTATGGTGAGAGTGAGAGACCCTGGGTGCTGGCAACTTTGCAGCGACCACCGCGGCTTCATTCAGACCTGTTGTTGGTTTTCTAGTTTTATTCTGCATATTGTGAAAAATGTTATTCCTAAGATGTTATATAAGTAACATAAAGTTGATTCTGAGTGCCTTATTTTCAAAGATGAATGTACTTGAAAGTACTTTTTCATAGATTTAGGGATAAAACAGTCTCACCTGCAACGAAACTGTAGCAGTCTACAAAGAATATAACAATTCATGACAATTCTACTCTTAGCGCAACAATGTCAACGTTAGAGCCATGTCCGAAGAAGAAAGAAAAAACAAAGCAGAAGATCTACGCAAAAAAAAAAACTATAAGGTCAGCAAAATATTTTTAGGAGGAAATAGTTCTCTGCAAGCAGCTTACACATGCACGTTTTGTAGTAGCATACAATATTGCTAAAAGTGACAATAGTCTCTCTGATGGAGAATTTGTTAAACACTGCATGCTCAAAGTTTGCAATATTTTATGTCCTGACAAAAAAAAAGGTTTTGAAAAAATAAGCTCACCTCGGAAAACAGTGGCTTCTAGAATAGAATCAATAGATAAAAACATATTGTCACAGTTGGAATCAATTTAAGTTCTGCTCAATTACTATGGATAAAGGTTGTGATATAAATGATACTGCACAGTGGCTTTTATTTATGAGAGGTGTTGTCGAAAATTTCTTTATTACAGAGGAACTCCCATGCAAGAGGACATTGAAGGGAACTACAACAGGGTCAAGTATTTTTCATGATTTTATGGAAGGAATTTCAACTTTGAAAGTACATATAAATTGCATATGTAGTAAAACAACAAATGGAGCGAGAAATATGACATAAAAAATCTGTATTTGTTTGGATCTTTAATGAAAAATATTTCATATTGCATGATAAATCTAGACGCTAGAATAATGATATTCGATCTAGTGGGATTGCTCACAACTTCGAGAGTTTCTGGAATCTATGCAACCTGATTACTCTCATACTCCAAAGTAAGGTGGCTTAGCGCAGGACGTGTTTTCGAGCGATTTTGGAAGCTGAAAGGCGAAATAGTGACATTCTTCCTTAGAAACAGGAGATTGTAGAGTATAAAATCCTGGAAGATACTGCATGGTATTCGGATTTCACATTATTTTACATATCTTCTCGGCCACATGAACAAGTTGAATGTCAAGATGCAAGGCAAAATTCAATTTGTCGACGCGATATCTGGGGCCATGTCTGATGTTTTAAACTACAAATTGTCCTATTCGCGAATCAGCTTGCTAATAATAGCTTGTCTCACTTCCCGAGGTTGAATTCAATAGCACCGGTGATGAAGGAAAAGCTTAAGAGTTACGAAGATAGTCTCAGAAGACTCCATGGTGAATTTGAACGAAGATTTAAAGACTTCAGTGTCATTGAGAAAGACTGAATTTTTCAGTACGCCTTCTAATGGGTAGTGAAGTAGTGAAACTCGACTTCCAACTTGAATTGATTGAATTACATACAATGTAACACTCAACTCAAACAGATGTTTCTCAATGTTCCAAAATTAGAGTTCTACAAGCCCTTGTTGAAATCCACATTCCCAAATCTGATATCTAATGCCCACAGAGTTACTGATACGATTCATTCATGACATGGTATTTTCTACAATGAAAGATCGAAAGTGTTAACTTAGAAACAGACTGACAGGTGACCATTTAACTTCTCTTCTAAGATTTAGTGCATCCCAGTTCAAAACAAATTTTGAGAAAACTTTAGAAATGCAGTCACTGTGGCATTCATTTTATTCTCCTTTATAATATTTCAGTCATCAGTCAGAAGACGACTTGGAAACCATAATAAATGGCATGAACGTGGTGCTGAAGAAAGAGTTCAATATGAGAATTAATAGAGGGAAAAAAATGGTAATGGAGTGTAGAATGGGAAACAAAGGGTGTTAGAGTGGGAAGGGATATTATGAAGGAAATTAAGGAATTCTGTTACTTAGGAAGCGTAATAACAGGCTGGTAGAAGTATAGTGTACATAAAGAGTAGGATTGCACAGGTAAGGAAGGCTTTCGCGAAAAAGGGGAATATACTTACGGGTAATATAAGTGTGGATATTAGTAAATCATTATTAAAAATGTTCCTATGGAGTTTGGCGTTATATTGGTGCGAAACGTGGACTATAGGAGCTGAAGACATGAAACGAATAGGGCTTTCGAAATGTGATGCTATAGGAGAATGCTGAAAATCAGATGGGTGGATAGGGTAACTAACCAGAAATTCTAAGCAGAATAGGGAAAGAGGGAGCAATTAGGACTTTAACCACGACACGGGGTAGATTAATAGGCTACATTTTGAGACATGAGGGTCTTGTAAAATCGGCATTAGAGGAAAGGTGTGGGGTAAGAACCGAAGTGGGGTAAGGATGGAATACGATAAGTAGATTATGGATGTGAGATGTGGTAGTTACGTAGAAATGTAAAGGCTTGCGCAGGATAGGTTTGCATGGAGGGTTGCACCAGACCAGTGTTAGGACTGATTACCACAAAAAGAACACTTGCGTGTTAGAAAAATATAATTGTATTAACATATTTCCATAATTAGAGTAAGTTTTTTCTACAACTAATAAAATGAATGGTTTTAAATAAAAAAGAATATTATTAATCTAAATTGTTTAATATAATAATGAAGAACACTATTGCTCAGCAAAGTGCAATTACAAAATTAGCAAGTGGAATTACAAATTTATTATTTTATTTAAATAATGAACAAATCTCCTGCAGCCTAAAATTTGTCAGTGCTCAATATTTAATGAAATTATTACTTGAATCTTTCTTTCAGGGGTCAAATGCAGCTTGGAAGAATTATGTGGGCAACTCACAGCGTGGTTGTTAACCCACCGCCAAAGACACATGCAACAATCGCTTACCCGGGCGTGGTTTGTGGACTGTAAACATTCGACGCTCGAGGTGACGGCGTCGGGACGCCTGTATGTCGCTAGGAACTCTGCTGAATGTAGATCCGGATACGGGACTGGCAGACTTTTGTGACATACTCTAACCCTGGAAAATTTGCTCTTGCTATCTAGATATCGCCCTTTAAGCCAGCAAAGGTTACTGTTATATCTATCTATCTCAGTATACGCGCCATTAAGCACCTCTTCAAAGACCCATCCTCCTTAGCTTTCCTTCCAGCCAACTACAATTTATTTCTCCACTGGAACCTACAGGGCTCCGAGTTTCTGTTAAATATATCACCGATTTCACGGTGACTTTCTGTCCCCCAGCGCCTAAGGGAGAGGTCAATGTGTTTTTCAAGTCTGACGTTTCTCCAAAAATTACAAACCACGCCATGGTCAACGTAGTTATTTAAGTCGCACACTACAAGCTTCTATAATTTAGTCGATCGAGAAGTTAGCTGGGCATTTGTATAAAATAAGCTTACATTTGTTTTATTCATCCAAGTAATTCTGACAGAACATAAAGGTTTCCTTAAAAGACACCTGAAACCTAATTAATGAGAAATACCGTGGGACGGAAACTGGAAGAAAATTATAACTTTGATTCATACATCAAACCATCACAATTTTTTTATAAATCAACTACAAACCTCAAACTAAATCCCAAAGAGCAAATTATCACCTCAATAATTAGCTCCGCCAATCTGCAATCCTTGCAACATCCCAATCTCAATGCAGCACGAAAGGAACTCACTGAGATTAGAAGAAATCTACGAAATAGTCAATTCTCCAAAGTTAAGATAAACTATTACAATTTATGAGTATAATAGACTGTTATTCAGAAATTTATAAATAGGGCTAACCAAATAACAAGACAAATGTAAATTAACTTTGTAATTGATTGTAAACACCATTGATTATTTTTAGTCGTTAGATACCGCAGAAGTTAATGCGACCTTAAATAAAATTATATTAATAAGTGTGTTACAAACACTGAGACAACGATAGAACTCATTTATACGATTTTCTATTGGGTGAGTTAATATAATCATTTACTTAATAAATATATACGGTTTAGTATTATCGTTATAATGATGTAACCTGTATTTAATGCTGTTTCTCCTCCCTTTCATTTTCAGTTTTATATATAAAACCACAACCATTTTTATGTTATACATACATATTTTAGTACGGAAATGGTGTGCAGCCTGTTCAATGAATGGCGAAATTTGAAGTAATTTGGTGTAGTATTCGTCGTGATTAGGATCAAAACTCTACTGATTCACATTTATTATTCGTATATAGGGAAAATCCTTGGGGCTTGCAGCAGCACTTTCGCCGTTGCCCCTCCACTGGGCAGCGACTCAAGAGGTTATAAAGGCTGGGAACAGGCTGTTGAAAGCACGGGACTTGTTGCAGCCATGGGCTCTAGCTTGATTGTCGTCGTCGGCCTGTCGCTGCTGGTCGCTGCTGCTGCGGCCACTGGGGCGCCCCATGTGGACCCCGAGGGCCCCAGGGACAAGAGAACCCTGCAACTCATTCTCCGAGGTCTGGCGGACGCCCTGGGCTACGAGGTACGACCCACCACGACCAGCACACCGCCCCCAACCCCCAGCGGGCCGCCACCCACAAAACCCCCCAGGATGCCGGAGCCCGTCACGGACCCCAGGTATTATCAATTTCACAGTATCGCTGATGGTTTCTGCGGAAACATACTCAAATGAATACGCGCAGTGAAACATGACGTGTATAGTGGACCTAAAGTTATTTTGTCTATAGTGTGAAGAAACCCGTAGTGATCTTATTATGCTATGCTACTCGTATAGTTTTATCATTTCCGGACATTGTTAAGTTTCTAATTCGTTCCCAAAAACATATCTTCAGTCAGTTGCTTAGATATTCTATTGCCAGCTTGAAATAGATTAGATTCAATACATTTATTTCGTTAATGAGTGCTCGGGCAGCCCCAGCTGCAATTATAACCTTCTTTCCTTGCCCTCGCAGTTTTTAGTTTTCGAGTTATTGGAACCTCCTTTTCCTTTACTCATCTTTTACCATTCTTTCATTTTTATTTTAAGTCCCTGCTTTTCTTTTATCTAACATAGACAATGGAATGACCGAATAAGTTCTCTGCCTGTAGATAGTGGATATTATAACTCCAACTGCCCTTTTTATATGAACTGAGAAAGTATTTAGTAAAGTCACCAGGCCATAAATACCACAGTTCAATTTCCATTTCAAATTAGACTGCGTTTTTGGATGGTTTCTTGAAATCTAGAAACGCTATTTCTAAAGGTATTAATATATTTTTTAAATTTACGTGTTTTCACTCGGGCACTACAGTAAGCAATCCGCTAAGTTTAGATGATAATTTTCAATGTCGTACCGAGATTATTCTCGATTTCTTTACGTGTCGGCAGTATTTTTGACATTTTTAAAGTACCGGTCGCGATATCTTGACCAGGACGAATCCTGACTCGTTTCAGGTAATCATTGATTAAATTAAAGTTAACCCTAGAACAGTATAGGTTGTTGAAAGGGTAGAGAGAAGGGGAAAGGGGGGGGGGGTTAGAATCGTAGTGAAAAGTCCGAAAAAGTGACCCTCCCAATGCCGGTTAAATCACGTGTTGTCCAAGAGATTAATGTCTAATTAGTTCCTTCTCCGGGCTAATATAAATAAATTCTCTGGCAACGTCAAACAATCAGTTCTAAAGTAACAATTTTTGACAAATTCTGTAAGTTATCGGTTATCATTTAACTTCCTATATTTAATGCATTTTCTTGTTTTGTACCTATCAGTAGATTCCTGCAGTTTAATTGTTCGTTATTCCGTCCTTTACTATTTCCTTATAAGGTTACATCAAGATTTATTTCATAAATTTATTTACAATAAACATTATTCTATTTGACTATTTTTTTACACGCCAATCACTGACTTTCGTCCTTAATGTGACTTTTCGCAGTTAAATTTAAATTACTTATGTGGCTGTTACTTCATTTATTAAAATTTTAGTAATTCTTAAGATACATATTAGTACATTTCCAGATCCCTATTTTCTTAATAACATAACCTGTTAGTTTTTTAATCCGAATAAGCTTATCTGTATAAATGTTTAGCATTAATATGAATATGTTTTATCGGAGGGTAAAGACAAATAAACCGTAACCGTAGCCTAAGTCAGTGATGGGCAAACTACGGCTCGCGGGCCAGATGCGGCCCCCTGAAATGTTCCATCCGGCCCGCGGGACATTATTCATAACCTGACGAATAAAAACAGAGTACAGGCTGTAAGAAAAATAAATATATTCCACTTTCTTCCTCTCTTTCGTTTTGTATCAGTGGCTACATACAAATTTATTGACTTAACCCAGATATTGGAATGTTATGTTGAGAGGTATTGGCTGCTGGCAGCTTTATAGTGAAGAGTAAAATTGGCAACAGAGCCTTCTCGCAGTAGCTACACCTTCCCCGTGGCTAGATATCTAAAAACATTTCTTGATTCAGACCTGTCTTAGCGTTGTTGGTTTTCTAGTTTTACTCTGCCTTTTGCAAAAAAAATTGATCCCTAAGATGTTATCTAAGAAAAGTGAATTTTATTCTTATTGCCCTGTTTTTAAAGATGAATGGAGTTGGAAGTATTTTTTCATAGTTTTTATAGATAAAAAAACTGTAGCGTGACTTATGATTGCACGTAATAATGGTAAGAATAATAAATTTGGGAGATAGAAATGCGCAGCAGCTATACACGTGCCCCTAGCTCTTATCATTTCTCGGTTTAACAATAAACCATAGACAATGGAATACGCTGCGTCTCAGGTACGAAGAAATGCTCCCATTCTCCTTCGCAAACGGTGCAAAGGTTCTTGGAAAACAATCCCCGTTCACCCTACGCTCACGTGATGTAGCAGGATAAAGCTTTGCTGATTGGTTCTACCATAAAAGCGGGGGATAAGTAAGAACCAATCTGGACCTTTTGACGATCACTGATCCAGGAAGAGGCTAGGTGATCAGACATTCTGCGATTGATGATGAAGAAAGAGGAAGTCTGGTGATGTAGCAGCCTGAGTTCACATGGTAGCGGTAAGAATGTTCAGGGACGATCAATTTGAGCAGAATCGTTGATAGACTATTTACCCCTCGGTAAACCTTGAGTGTAGAGAACTTTTGAGAATTTAGCTATTATTGTGTTTTTTAAATAAATAGATATTTAATAGCATAAAGCTTTAAATATTTCTTAAATCCCAATAGATAGAAAGGTACGGTACATAACGTTTCACGGCACTTCAACTCTAAATTACATTGGCCCGCCTAAAGCTTTTTTTCCTTTCCTGAGGCCCCCTCTTAAGAGAGTTTACCCATCACTGGCCTAAGTCATGATAGCACATCTTCCGCGAATTTTCCGACGATATTTGTTATATATTTCAACGAACCAAATATATCCATTAGGATAAATTGACGACATTTTCTGTCGTTCTCCTTCATTTGTCGCAGATGCTAAAACACGAAGGACGTTGAAATATATATTTATAGCTACCTATCTCTCTATATATAAAGACAGTAAGGATGTGACATCAAAAAAATTAAAATACTTGGTATGAAAATGAAAGCGAAACGGCGAGTGGCTTGCATGAAATTTAGATCCGGTTTCGCCATGTTCCAAAGTTTCGGTAGCGTTTATCTGCCTCTTTCGGAGAATCATCCAATGAGTTAATTAAACGAAATTCAAAAATAATAAACCATTTATATAAGGCAGTTTCACGAAGACAATGGAAATTTAATAGAGATAAATCACAAAAGAGCTCAACCGTCTCAAAACATAACTCATTCATTAAATTTATTTTCTTCCTCAACAATATCATATATTTTTGTATTTAAACTAGAATTTTAATAATATACAGCAAGTATAAATCCTGTGTTATTGGATGAAGAGTAAATTTGCAGACGAGATGAAGTGCAATATACTACTTGACTCTTACTACTTTATCAGTCCGCATATAACTGCTGTAATAGTAACATCAAAACGGTCCTAATAAAAGATTGTTAGGAAATAGTGGTTAAGGCTAGACGGGCTCATTCTGATTTTAAGATAAGTCATGTGCACAATTGTTTTGTTCTGTTTTAATCAGGATGCGGCCGCCATACGACGTGGACGACTTGCTCTCGTACGGAATCAAACCTGATTCGCCTTTGGCACAGTACCTAAGGAATAATGCAGGCCGGCACCTACGCCAGGAATACGAGAGGACGAAAGGACTCAGTTCTTCCGAAAACAGACAACAGATAGGCTCTAAGACAGAGTTCAGTGACCCTCTGGTGAATAGTGTCGGTAAAGTTCCCGAATATCCTCACACGCATTCCAGCCGACCACAGGCTGAGGTTCTCAGTAAAGAGTCTCGGAATTCCAGTAAACTCTTCAATCAACCTCAAAACGATGGCGTTGATAACGATACGAAACACTTTGGAGCCAGTCAACAGGATCCTCAAAATGAAGGAATCCATAAAGTGACTAACTATACTGATACTTATAGCAAAGGACATGAACTTGAAGAATTCGGTAAAGAGCCCAAATACACTGGTACTTACCACAGTGATCCACAAACGGAGGCTTTTGGTAAAGAAAATGAATATTCGAATGTATTCTTTAGTGAACTTCAAAACAAAGATCTTGGTAAAGATGCTAATATCTTTGGATTAGGAATCAATAGATCTGTGGATTTCAATATTGGCAGCTTCGGCGGCGGACATTACGTTCCTGAGCCAGTAGATCACTACTCGGGACTACTGGCGTTCCATTCTCATTCACCTTCCAAGGGCAGCGATCTGTTCCAGAATTGGGTTTCCAGCTCTATTGCACCATTTTCTCAGCATTATTCGAGGTAAGTGTATCAAAACTTCTTGGCTTCTTAATGGTTCCACATTACAAACATAAATGAAAATATGTAGTTCGCCCATTTTCTTGATAACATGAAGTGGCCTTAGTGTTAACGCTCAGGAAGAGGTTAAGATACGAAGATATTTTTTATGTATCTTGCCATTAGTTTCACATTAACACTGATGTATTCTGTTGGCTTCTCTTTAGCTTGATTTGTAAAATTAGTAATACTTTCCTAAGTCTAGGGTACTATAATAGACACAGACACAAATACACATTTGTGTATGCATTTACGTTTTACCAATTACTTCGAATATATACGAGACTAATTTACCTTCGACTCTGTTATACAATACTTTTTGTTTTGTGTTGAAAATAAAGTTAAATTGCTGTTTCTATTGGTAAAAAATGTAAGTGTACACTCTGTCGCGTAGGATATTGTCTGGTCAGATACATAGGATACATGTTATACATGGGTCGTCTTAAAATTGATTCTTTGGATCAGTTCAATAGAGTAACAAAGTTTCCGTCCGCTCGAGAATTAGACCATGGATAAGAGCAATACACTTCTTCTGTTACCTAAACGTTTTTTTATATATAAATATAGGTTATACGCGTGTTTATACTAAAGTAATAGTTATTGAGAAAAGGTATCAACGTAAAATGTAATATTTTCTCGTATATGTTTCACCACATATGTATATGGCAACTTCCTATTTAATAGCAGTGACGAGTAAAATTTCATATTCTACAAATTCGAATGGCAGAAAAAAGATTCAGATGTAACACATACACATCCCAAAGAGTCCGGAACCATTGAACACAGATGTCGCAGTTTACTTCGTCTCCGGCGACAAACATTTTTCTATGTCAACGAAACTCCGGTTGCAATAATACTTATTTAACATATCACACGAAGGTGAGCAAGGTCTCATGAAATGTATAACATTAAAACTATAAACGCGATTGAATGTTTGAAAAGAATATAAAATAAATTAATCTTTTTCCAATGAATTTAAAACCGATGTTTTAGATAATTATGAACATGATTCTGGTGTACTGTAGCGAAGTATAATTTGAGGGGTTGTTTGTTAATTAGGTCCGGGAATGCTGTAGTGCTATTGCAGACCCAGTCTAGGTTTAATAAGTTTCAGAACTTAGTCCCTGATATCGTCATACCCAAATTCTGCATGTAGTCATTCTCATGCTCGAATTTGCAAGTGGTGGTTTGTAAAAAAATTAGCGGTGAAATTCGTTGACTAAGGATCTTATGAAATGAATTCCATGAAACAATATCCTCATTGGCCTCCTGTGGTGTAGCGATTAGCGTTACTGCCTCGCATCACAGAGGTCCCGGGTTCAAATCCTGACATAGGTACGGATGTTGTGTGTGTTTCCACTCTGTGAAACTACAGATCACGAGTTCCCCTTTCCGTAGTCACTAATATCCATAAAAGTTGATGCGAATTTAAATAAAGTGGTTAAAAATATAAACTATCATCATTAAGGAACGTCACAAGAATTTCACAACACAATTTTAAACGATAGAGCTGCTCGAAAACTAGCAAAAACGTTTATACAGACTATTTTGAGTAGAAATACAATTACGGAAGAGACACTAGCTCATAATTCATTAAATTTGTGACTGTCCTATGAAATTAATTCAAAATTAATTAAAGGAAGTAACTAGTGATCAAATTACTAAAACTGACGATCAGAACTTTAGAAAAGTTATTTGTAATTACAGGTCAATATTTCGTACCCTCCTAACAACCACTACAGAATTTATTATTATATAAGACCATAATGATCTAACAGCGATCGACCTTAGAAAAAAGTGAACAGCAACCGGACGACGAAATAAAAGTAAGAAAGTAGGGGAATGGGAGGGTTGTAGCATGAGCTTGTCCGCGTCACTTATATAACTTTTATTGTTACTTGTTATTATAATCTGAAATGTACTACTAGGTGAAAATACAAATTAACTAAAAATATATTTTTATAGTACATTCATTTTGTGCATATAGATAATAACAAATGTAATCTATGTATCATCAATCTTTGGATGTCGATACGTTATATAATAATGTTGTTATGGTATTCAGTCGTAAGACTGGTCCGATGCAACCCTCCATGCCAACTTATCTTGAGCAAGCATTTTCATTTACTTATAACTAGTACGAGCAACATCCTCCCTAATATGCTTATCGCATTCCATTCTTGGCTTCCCTCTTATGTTCTTACCCCCACACACTTCCCTCTAATGCTAATTTTACAATATCCTCCTGTTTAAAACGTGGCCTATTAATCCATCCTTGACTAAGGTCAAAGTCCTCCATATTGTTAGCTTTTCCCCTATTCTGTTTAGAACTTTCTCGTTTGTGATTCTGACTTCTATTCTGTTCCTTTCCCCAACTCCTATCGTCCACATTTCGCACCCATATAACGTCACGCTCCATACAAACATTTTTAGCAACGACAACCTAATATTCACACTTATATTACCCGTAAGTAAATCCCTCTTTTTCGCGAAAGCCTTCCTTGCCTGTGCTATCCTACTCTTTATATCTACTATACTTCTACCATTATTACGCTTCCCAAGTAACAGAATTCCTTTACTTCCGTCAAAATATCAATCTAACACCCTTTGTTATTCCACTGTTCCCCACACTACACTCCATTACCTTGGTTTTGCCTCTATTAATCCTCATATTGAACTCTTTCTCTACGACTACGTTCATGCCATTTATTATGGTTTACAAGTCTTCTCCTGACTCCCCTAATACTACAATATCGTCGGCAAAGCGTAAGGTTTTTATCTTCTCCTTGCACTATGATTCCTTTTCCATATTCCGTTTTAACTTTCTTCATCGCCTGATCTATATATATATATATATATATATATATATATATATGATAAACAGCATGGCGAAAGAGTGCATCCTTGTCTTACTCCTTTCGTGATTACGGCTTTCTTTTCTTGATATTCTTTAGAGGTTATGTATTAGCGTCCTTTCTAGATATTTTATTCCAGTGCTCTTGAAAATGCTTAATAGTGTGTTCCAGTTCACATTATCAAACGCTTTTTCTAAATCTACAAATGTCATGAACGTAGGCCGGTTTTTTCGTATTTTGTCTTCTAAAATTAATCGCAAAGTCAATATTGCTTCTCTTGTCCCTATATTCTTCCTAAAACCAAACTGATCTTCTCCTAACTCGCATTCTATTTGACGTTCCAATCTTCTATATACTATTTTCGTTAATATTTTGCATGCGTGGGATACTAAACTAATTGTTCTGTGCTGTTCGCATCTATCAGCCCCAGCCTTCTTCGTGAAGGGTATATATTATGTTTTTATTAAAATCTTCTGGTATTCTTCCTGTTTCGTTTATTTCTCAAACTATCCCGAACAGCCATGATATTGCTTCTTCGCCCGATGCTCTTATCAACTCTGCTGGAATGTTATCAATTCCTGGCGCTTTACCATAACTCCGGTATTTCAGCGCCGTATCAAATTCTGACCTTAACATTTTGTCCACCAACTCTTCATCATCCACCTCCTCTTCTTCTATTACAGACTGATCTAGATTTCCACCGTGATACAGCTCTTCTAGATATTCCTTCCACCTTTCTGCTTTTTCTTCTTTATCCATAATTGGCTTCCCATCCACTCGCCTGATGTTCTTGCTAATATTTTTCCTTTCGCAGAATGTTTCTTTGATTTTCCTATAAGCTACGTCTATTTTCCCTTTCACCATGAAATCTTCAACTGCTCTGCATTTCCCTCTTTGGCTGCTTGCACTTCCTATCCATCTCATTCTTCAGGCGTCTGTACTGCTCTTTACCATTTTCATCTCTCGCGTTTTTATATTTACGCCTTTCATCAATCATTTTTATTATTTCTTGTGTTATCCATGTTTTCCTATTGGTCTGAGCTATTCTTCCTACTTTTTTCCGCTGCTATAATCATTTCTTCCTTTAAGAGTGCCCACTTCTCTTCTTTATTGTTTCTTTCTCCTTTCTCTATTAATCTACTTCTGATATCTTCTTTGAAACTCTGAAGCACGTCCTGTTGTTGCAGTTTTTCGATTTCCCATCTTTTTGTAATAATATAACTTCAAAAATTGTTCGCTGCGTTTACAATGTATCGCTTTTTATAATTAATACCGCCGAACGAAGGCGGCTATTTCTTAATGTCTGGAAGGAGTGTGGAGATATTTCCGCGATTGACTCTTCAAGCACAGATGTGCATTTCATCTGCAAAATGTATGCAGTGATAGACGGCTACAATTTCGTCTGTCATCCATTCATGAAGATTTAAAAAATCTAATCATCTTGCAAAACGGCTATAAGTTTCACGTGGGATACATGTTTTTAAAATATGTTTCAAAGAATATTATAAATAGGAAAACATTTTTTGAATTGCAACAATCTAATAAATATAATTTTGTAGGCAAAAAATATTACGTGTTGGCCGACCTCGTGTGGTGTAGCGGTCAGCGTTGCTGTCTCGCATCCCAGTGGTCCCGGGCTCTAATCTTGGCATGGGCATGGATGTTGTGTGTGCGTTTTCAAGTTGTGGAACTAATATTGAACAAGTTCCCCCTACCGTAGTCGCTAATAACCATTAGCAGTTGATGCGACTTTAAATAATGAGATAAAAAAATCTTACGTGCATAGTTCCTGACGGTGAAAGAATATAACAAAAGTCCAAGGACATCGACTCGGATTAGCTCGGTTGGTAAATAACCCGGCTGGATATCGGGAGGTTCTGTGATCGAGTCCCTGGTCCGGTTGGCATTTTTCCATTCTTGTATTTCTTCTAAAATTAGCTATATGCTTTACTGAGCTTCAATTGAAGTATTTCCAATTCCTTAAACAAATATATTGTAACTCTAAAGTATCAGGAAATGGAACATGTGTTACACCAAGTTGACTACAAATTCTCGTGAATCATTCTATTCCAAATTCAATTCTTGCAACTACAGTCAGAAACACAGTATTCTTATGTTTGTTGACATTATCCTAATCAAAATCGAAAATAAATTAATCAGAAATGCATGATAGACGATAGGAAGTTATAGAAGATGCTATCCAGAAATATAGGAGGGGAGGAACCTTAAAAGTTTTGAAAATTATCGTACACAAATAATTAATCATAATAATTGACAAAACAATACACTTCCGCTATATTGTTTCACTTTTAAAATGATTTTAAACTTGCCTTACCATAATTTTATTCCGTTAAATCACAGAGGTCCCGGGTTAGATTACTGGCTAGAGCCTGGGTGTTTGTGTTGTGCGTGTTCACACTTTCCGTATCTTAGCAAACTTGTGTAAACAGAAAATCAGTTACTCAATTAAATAGCCGCAAAAGACCTTTGATGTTGGTGCGACTATAAAAAACAGAATTTAAAAAAATACCCGTAACTCCGATATTCACATTTTTTCTACCTGGATAGACCCGTCCTTCACCGCCATCTGAAACTGGAATATTGCACCATCGCAATCATGGCTAACAAGGGTGGCAGGCGAATAAAATTTATAAGCTTCAAAGCCAATTAGAGCATTTTTCAGTCGTTAGGAATATTTTTTTATACCAAAGAACTAATGTTTCAATTCATGACGATATTAGTCTTTAGGTGACACTGCATTTCGAGATGAATCGTCTAGGTAATATTATTCATACTCTATGCAGATCAGAGTAATATTATTTATATTTATATATACGTTTCAGCAAGACTTACATGCGGCATTCTGGATTTATAAGGGCACGTTTAGATTAATAGGCCACGTTTTAAGACACTATGGTCTTGTAAAATTAGCATAAGAGGTACGTTGTGTGGGGTAAGAACAGAAGAGCGAGGCCTAGGATGGAATGCGCTAAGCAGATTAGGGAGTATGTTGGGTGAGCTAGTTAAGTTAAGTTAAGTTAGCATGGAGGGTTGCATCAAACCAGTCTTAGGACTGAATACCACAACAACAACAACAAATGGCACGTTGCTAAGTGGGCCGATTATTCCTAGACTCCAGTTTACCTAGGCCCTTTTTGGGAAATGACGCAACAATTGCGTTGTATTATAGCAACATTTTAGAATTAACCTGAATGAGTTTGCGAAAAAAGGGAGATGCAGTTCAAGAAGCAAGATGAAGACTCGAACAACAGTCTTCTTGGATGTCAATAAAAAATATATTATCACAGTTTCTGATTCAATTTTATCAATAGGGCAAATCGGGCACCTAAATTTTCAAATCGGTCTATATTTTATAAGAAAAAAGTACAATACATTGTTTCGGAACTTACCATTTCCTTTAACAAATTAGATTATCAAAAGATAATTCTCGCAAGAATTTCGGAATAATCAAGACTTATTCGGTATTTACAAATGTTATGATTTGTTCCTGGTGATGTATATACAAGACCGTTTTGAAAGGTATTAGGAACTTAATATAAAAGAATTGAATGTGCACTGATCGTGTGAACAAAAGTTTTACACGAATTTTTCTTAAAAAAAGGATGACACTAATAAGATGTGCAGGAGTCGATGCAGATCAAATATTATGGTGGCATTTGATTTGAATGCCCTTAAAGTTCCTACACCAGGAAGGTGTGGATGTTTGTTTTTGTCGTGGTCTGGAAAACTAGGGTTAAAACTGAAGGAGAATCAATTTGCTGACCGAGTACCACGTCAGATTGAGAATGCGTCATAAAAGATGACAGTCCGCAGTCGTCCGGGTGGGCCAATCTGTGGGCTCCACGGCCAAAGAGAAGAAAAGAGATATCATTATCCAGAGCAGCCACGTCTGGTAGCAATAACAGCACCAGCCTGGAGTCGAACAAACTGAATAGCATGCACTGGCACAACATGCTGCTCCAGCACTGGGTCACAGTCCACCGACTGTAGTATCCGGCGAGATATCAGAAGAACGTACTGCCCAGGGAAACGGCCGGACGTGCTCTGCAGCAAGGAAAGTCACGGCAATGCCCTACTGAAGCGTACTGGAGAGTCGCTGGCCATAATACATCAGAAACGTACCGGAAATGCGGGCAGGAAGTGATCAAGACTTCTATCCATCACATCACTCCAGGTGAAGGGCCATTGTGATGATGTGCGTTCCCCACGATGCGGCAATCATATGCATGCACTCAAAACTGGAATTTTGCGTACAAGTTAATCGTTTATCGGAGGCACTATTGTATTCATCTGAAGCCATGGTTTCTGTGCTGCCAGTTCAAGCAGCTGCAAACGTTGTTGAACTATCTGAACAGACACTTTCTGTATTCATAAAAACCCCAATTTATTGACTTAGGGTTCGCTACGTGACAGTATTTTAAGTCCTATGTATCTGCCACCGAGCATCTGCCCATTTGTAGATTAAATAAATACATCATTAGGCCTAGTACACACTTGTATGCAAAGTCGAGCGATTGTATATAGACATGTATACAAACTGTTTATAGACAGGTATACACGCAATGTATATAGACAGTGTAGAGACTTAGTCGCGTGCACACATTTGAATGTCTTGTTCTAAGTTAGTTGCCAATATGGCACACCTGGTTGGGATCGCAGCTTTTGTTAGAGTACTACTAAAACCAATACTTCTGGTTCCAGGTGAAAAAAAAATCATTGTTTCAGCTTGTTTTTACCTGCACACTTTTTTGCGCAGAAACAGTATGTCCAAAAGTAATTACAGCCCAGCTGGTATTTCATATGTTCAGATGGAAACTTGATTGCGGGGTCATGGAGGGAGAACTGGATGGAAATGATACTTTGGCTAATCTACAAAACAATCCCGAAATTCTCTAATGAATTCTTTCTCCTGAAGAAGTTCAATGGCAACACCAATTTTCAGTCCAAATATGTTACAACACTTAAAATAATCAAAGTTTTTAATGACACCATAAAGTAATAAATACTGTTATTTGATAATATTTATTTCTGGTCAGTAATATTCGTTCATAAAAATTAAATAAAAAATTTACACTGCTTACAAGGTTTTCTATGCTTCCTAATTCACAGTTTCCTTCTTCAATGTAATCAGTGCTTCTGCTACCCACTGATTCAGAACCTTGAAATTGAAATAATAAATGTTCGTATGCAAACCAAGTATTTTTATACAGGAGATGTCCCGCTCTTCTTCACCTGATTATTTTTTTACGCTCCCGACAAAAACCTGTGGACACTATACCATTGGGCCAGTTTCCTCAATTATTATCTTCTTCTTTGTATGATTTTCATAATCAGGATGAGTTGCTTCCCACAAACAAGATGCAGAGTGAAAATCTATTAATAGTAAAACTTTCTCCGTTGACCACATCTTGATATAAAAACTAAACTAAACGAAAATCAACGAAGCGTTCCGTACATCTCGCTGAGAATTACTGCGGACTATGTCTACACTACGGAATTTTCCGCAGCATTGTCTCAAGTCTCTTATTTCAGGCGGGAGACGAAAGTGCCTTTATACAAGAATTTGTCTCTCGATTGTCTATGGACTAACACTCGACTGTCTATATACAAAAATCGCTCGATTTTGTATACAAGTGTGTATTACGCCTTACATCATGTGTCTTCTCTGCTTTTAATGATGGGGTACTTCAGATCCTACACGATATATATACCTGTCCATTAAACAATTGATGACCTTGTACAGACTTTATTCCATAAATTTATTCGTAACAACGTTTCTGCATGTTTTTATGCCTCCTTCAGGTTTTTTCTTTCCACAAGTCTCAAAACATAACAAAAAAATCACATTAGAAGTTCAAGAACGTTGTTACGAATAAATTTAAAGAATAAAGTCTGTACAATGTAATCAATTGTTTAATTATGTATACCTGTTCATATTCTGGTAACAGTTATGCGATCTGGGCCTACGCGAGATAAACCGCAATCCCGCTACACCCCTCCATTGAATTCCGACACGTGCTAGTAGATGTTTTCCTCTTACACAAGGTATAACTATGAACTTTCTTACTCGAAAACTACGCTCAAACGCAACTTCTGTATAAGAAAAGTTATTTAACATCTCTTTTATACACATTGTAGAATTCGCTACCGCCGCCTGATTGACATGTATTGGCCAATGGCGTAGTTCAATATTCCTATAAATGTACAAAATTACTCCAAAAAATCTTGCTTATAAAACAAATCTCATATCTTTACGAAAGATAACCATAATTTCTTCAATACTCACATAAAATAAATTTCTAGTCACAAAAAATACCATATCTGTATCTATAAAGCAAAAGTACTTTCCTTGATCCTAACCTAACTAAATTTGTCATTTACAATATTTGTCTGTCATCGCAGTTACTTAGAAATAAATCATATTTATATAAAACGCATATATAAAATATAATGTCATAAGTTCTAATTTCATGTTATTATTCCTTATACTTTTGGGAATCTACCAACCACGTTGAACAAATCTGAATAAATAAATAAATAAATAAGTTAAATTTATGAAACGTTTGCAATACGTTCATTGATTCCACTATTCTGTTCATAAATTTCTTAGCCTGGGCATGGAGTTCATTCCCGGAAACTTTGAACTAACGCATTACCAAGTGTCTTAAAAGTGACAAGTGGAGAAAGTTAATTTTGAAGGTGATTGAACAGAACTACCTCCAAAAGAAAAACGGTAGACTGGGGTCTGTCTCCGATGAAGCGAAGCAGTGAAAGAAAAACAGTAGATTCTCTCACGCTTTCTAGGTTGCACGATTACTGCGCCATTACTGTAGCCTTCCTCTGATACGTGTCTTTAATAGATACTGATCTACTGTTTTCAACTCCATGTTTATTAAAAAATCTTCATACCACTACCGGTATGATCGACCCAAAATCAGAAATAAACAACTAGTTTAGACTATGTTGCCCGTCGATTTTTCTTTTTTACTGCCTTAATATTTTTTTGAATCATGGACATTCCGCCACCCTTATCGCTATTTTATACAAATTATGGTACATTAATTTCCTAGGAACGACTTATCACCTATTTCACTAAATTAACTGACTGCCTGGAAACGACTGATTTCTTCACATTCTACACTCGATGGAAATTATTTCTCTTATACAAATAAAATAATAATAAAACATGGTTATCGCGTCATATCCCCGTCATCGGTTGATTGCAAATTTCTTGCGTTAAGTTTCATATATTGACGTAATTGACGATATTCAAACTAAATCGCAGCAAATAGCGAAACTAATAAATTCTTTGCTTCATAAAACGAGAAAATCGCTTCAATGGTTGTCCAGAAGATAAAAGTTATTATTTAAGAGGGGGTGGCGGAATAAATTGCAAGCTAAATTACTTTCTTTCAAAGAGAAAATTCTCACAAACATGTTTGTTAAAAACTTGTATCGAGAAATTTAGTTTTTATAATTTATTAGTAAAATTTTCACGCCAAAGCAAATCGAGAATCCAGACTTTACATACGAATTACTGACTATCCCCAGAACCCTACTGAACTTAATTGAAATTAATCGCTCATTCAGAATATTTATTTTTATGGCGGGTACTTTTATGATCAAATAATTAAGTTTTCCGTTCGTAACAAATTTTTCTGAGTTATTTATTTATACAAGCAATGCAATAACTAATTACTGAACGAGGAAGAGGACTTACCCCTGAATCACTATTAATTTTCATACTTGAGTTTCCTCCCATTTATTCAGAGTAAAAGACCTAAAACAAGATCAGGGTCGTTGCCTTCCAAAAGTGATCACGAAAACACATGGGTAAAACAAGAAAGTGGGCACTAGCCAAGAGGTCCTCTTAATACAAAATATGCCCAGAGTAACTTGACAATCTGGCAGACGTCTCGACTGTATGCTGCAAGTGGGAAAATCACATGCATGTAAATGAAATATATAATATTATTATTATTAATGAGAATTACAAAATAACTCTGTCTTTAAGCCAATTTTCATTCATTGGATTGCTTGACCGTTTCATGTTGATATTGAAAAATAAAAAACCTTCTGACGGTCATAACCTTTTTCTCAGAATTATTTTATAATAATGGTAGCTTTCGGCAGTTAAACTGCCACATTCCTATTACATTAAAAAAATTAACTCAACAACATTATCCGTACTGTGCACTTCGTGAAAGTTTAAATATTTTGTGTTCTACACACGTCGTCTGGTCAAAGTGTCACTACCATTATAATAAAATAATCCTTAGAAAAACTTGTGACCGTCAGAAGGTTTTTTATGTTCAATATTGACAAATTACTTATTTTTTCAATTTTTTAATTGAAATTAATTTGACATGAATACTTATCCTTTAAGGTGTTTAATCACAGGTCTTGAAAATTTCATTTCCAGCTAGAATTCTAATTCAATATCCGTTCAGTCAGGTCCTATTTTTATTTTGAGATTATATTAATTCATAATACTGCCTCCGATATTGAGATTATTAATGTTTGAATAAATATTTCACTTCGTCAAGAAAACGTTCTTCATAAAACGATGCATTAATGGACAGAACAAGTTTTTGTTGTTCTTGCATAAGTACACTATATTTAAATATGTTAACCGCTTTTTCATTCGCAGTTATTTCCCCTCCTGGTCTGACCATAAGGACAGCCTTCAGACGCAAGAAAATTATTTCCAGGCAAGAAATGACTTCCAACAAGAGGTGCGAGAAGAATAATATTATTCTCGTTTACTATTATCGTAGTGTTATATATCCTTAATTATTTTAAGCCTTACGTATAGCAATTACGAGATCATTTTATAAACCTTAATTTGAAACATCTAACATTGGTCCCATAAATATAAATAAAATAAGTAGAAACATGGAGATTACTCGGCAGTCATATTTTAATGATGTAATTAGTATATTTTGAAGTTTATGTCAAGGGTACTAAATATTTTATATTAAATTTTTTCTCGTTAATTTTGATTTCAAAAGGTTTTAAATTATTTATAGTCAAATGGTAAAAAACAGAAATTAATAACGTATCAAACATCTAGTGACGTGTAAGCATCATGTGAATATTCGTGGTTTATTGGAGGCTGTACTTTCACTTGTTATCATTATATTAAATATGTTAACCATATAAGCTGCATTCGAGTGAGCATCACCCTTTTTGTAACATGACGTTTTCCTGAATATTGGTTTGTATTTCACATTAGAATTATGCTATGGCAGATTAATAGTTTACAAGAACCAATACCCTCAATTCAAATATTTATTTCCCAGCATTGTTTGAACAACATGCCTAATCCCAATGAGAGGATAAAATTTTGTGAAATTAAGGATAAAATACCTCATCACGGTAGCGACCCCAATTTTGATAATTGATTATCTATTTCGATTTCCCTATTTTAAGTGTTCGTACATATTTATAATTCACACGGTTTGCTACAGTCCTAAGAGAAATCACAAATGCGGTAAAAATAAATTATTTTAAATTGCCTTTGTATAAAACTTTTAAAATTCAAAATAATTGTCGGCATTTTCCAACGATAAGCAAAATAGATAATTGCTTATTTGATGTGATTCATTCCAGGAGGAAGCTCCGGAGGCTAAGCCCACCGCCCCCATACCCGTAGTCCCTCCATCGAAGAATCTAGAAGTGCTGCACATTCTCCACGAAATGGAAGGCAACAGCAGGCAACGAGGAAGAGCCGTCCCTCCCTTCGACCACGCCTCTGAGGGCAGCGTCTCCCATCTACGGGGAAGTCTTCGGGCAGAAGATCCTGATCGGCCAAGTAGCCAACAGCAACCTCCTGTCATCAAGAGAAATAATGCGACCACTGACGATAGCATTCAACCAAGCCCATGGTCGTATTATCGCTATCCTGATGGAGACCTAACTTACTCGCCCTTAAAAGACAGTACGGGCTCTACTGGAAGAAACGAGGCCACTGAGAAGGAATACCATACCTTTGCAGACCTAAGTCCTAAAGAGTTTTATTTCGGGAAAACGACGGTTTCAGAGAAACCTAAAAACGATTCAAGTTCCTCGAGTCATCTGAGTCCATGGTTCCATAATAAGAACGCAAACACTCTCCGAACTTCCTATGAAAATGTGTATCCGCAAGGAGAGGTATCTGCAGAGAAAGTTAAGTCTACACCGTGGTCGTATTTCATGGAACCGGCTAAATTCCTCTACCCAAATGAACCCAACACAAACTATGAGACTGTGCACGACACGCTTAAGAGTCTACAGAAAACAAACGATTCTGGGGTAAATCAAAAGGAAAAAAAAGTCGTGGTTGAACCTCCAGAAACTGAACGAAAAAGCAAGCAGGTGGGAGCAGGAGCAATTAATGAAGAATTCTTCAATCATCCAGAAGCGAACTGGAAAAATCGAGAAGAAGTGACGACAGAAAGGGCAGAGTTGGTGGCCAGCAAGTATCTGGGATTAATCGTCCCGAAGTTTCTGGGACTCCCAGTCAGGCCGTCCAACTACGTCTACAGTACAAAAACTACGATGGTGGCTCCAAACGGCGGCGGTGAGACACGGTCAACGGAGGCTGTCTCTCGAGTATCAAAACTGCACGTTATAGGCCACCTAAGCGTCTATCCGGACAACTGAGTTCATTGCCTGGTTGCATTGAATGCCGTCCAACTCTTAAGCCATATTAATATGTTTTCCACGTTGGAAGAAAATTTGTAAATAAATATAAATTTAAAATCTAAAATTGTTTTCGATAATATTTTTTTTCTTTTTACCCTATTCGTTGGATTGGAGCCGATATTTTGATCAAAAATATCATATAATTATTTTGGTATAAAGCCGTTAATACATGATTTTTTTTATTTCTGTTTTCGTACAGTAAGAGGACGATCTTTATGCGTCAATAAATTTGGTTGCGTAAGTGAGCTACCGGATTTATTAAGGAAAGAACATAAGGCAATAATAGTGACGCAGGTATTCTATTTATAAGTTAATGTATTTTTATATTTATTTGGATTCACCAGTCCTTCTATTGAAATGAAAAATCTTTTATCAACTCGATGCGAATACATAGGTCTGACAGTACATACAACTGATGAGCTCAGATAAAACGAATAGGGGAGAGAAATCGTACGTCCAGATTTGAAGAACATGCACTCAATCTTAACGACAAAATCAAATTTCATTAGATTCCGTTTGTTGCTGTGAATAATGTAACTAATAATAATCATATTCCGTAGATCCTGTAAAGAAGCTAAGCTTCAAGGATGTGGAATAAGCCAGGGTGTACATTTATTACATTATTTTATTATATAAAAGATAAATATACTTATAACAAATTTTTGTAACCAAATAGGCGATTCCAACATTATAAACTAATTACTCGTCTCCGATTCTTTTATAAATTCTTTTACTGAATAGAAGGACTGGCTAAGCAAAAATGAGGATAATTCAGACTTAAATTTACCTTGGTTATCGGACAACTGTTTAATTCTGTGCGGCAGTCTGTTGAAGATGGATATCCCAGAATGATGCACACCTTTCCGTGCAATTGACAATGTTTTACATTTTTTATACAGATTATTTTTGTTCCTTGTATTGAAGGGATGAATATCAGAATTATTCAAAAATAAGTGCCTATTTGTGATTAAAAATAACATCAATGAATAAATGTATTGGTACGTCAAAGTGAAAATACCAAACTTTTTGAACAGAGTTCTGCAAGAAGTTCCTGAGGTAACCTGACATATTGCTCTAATAGCACGTTTTTGACTAATAAAAATCTTATCTATGCCTGCTGAGTTGCCCCAAAATATAATAGCATATGATAAAACAGAATGGAAATATGCTAAGTATACTAATTTTCTTGTTTTTAGATCACTGAAGGTGGACATTGCTCTTACAGCATATGTAGCTGAGCTGATTTTCTTAAGTAATTGATTAATCTCATGAGTCCTATTTAATTTATTATTTACTAAGAGACCTAAGAATTTAACAGAGGAAGTTTCGTTTACATTTTTGCTGTCGTATTTAAGTGTTATATATTATAAAGCTGTGTGTGTGTGTGTAAAGAATGAAGAAAGCGAACTAAAGAATTAGTTACAATAAGTGAAGGTCCGTAGCTTTGAAGGAACATGGTCATCGGTTAAATAAGGCAATAAACAAGACCGTCTCCGAATTGAGTGTCATCATTCTCTCCCCTCCTCATGCTGTTAGGAACAGAACTAAAACTATCAATTTGAAACCATTCTCCATATTTTACATTAATTGTGAAATAAATTTAAAAAATATTGGATTAAAATATTTACTTACATAGCACCGTAACGGAATCACAATCGGTTAACACATTTCAACGAATTCTTTATGAAAAACTTTTACACGTGAACAGTTATTTGAAAAATTTAAATGATATTTTCAAATAAAGTGGCTGTCCGTGTTATGGCCACATTTCTGATATAGCCACCTTCCCTATTTTGAGTTAACAGACTAAACAGTCCGATAGCTGGAATCGGCATACAGTAATATGTACCGGTATTAATTGTCATACAACTAGGTTGAACAATATGGCGTCAGTTACCCGTTTGTGTTTTTCGTAGGATGTCTTATTATTTTTCACTAGTAAGTCTGCTTTGTTTAAAGTTTTTCAAAGGCTTATTTTTACGAAGTACATTCCACACTCTATTCAGTTTTTAATCCTCTTTCGAATGCTATCTTTGATAAGCGTATAGTTTACGAGCTGGTCACAAACAAATGATTTCCGTGAAAACTCACCTGCTCCTGATATTTTGTCTCCTAATAAAATTAGCCAATAGAAACCGAGAAAGGGGCCAACAACGAATAAATTGATAACCAACAATTAAAAGAACAAACAGCAGCGGCCCAGTATGAAAAGGATTCAGGCAACAATAGAAGCTGATAGTTTTGAAATCAAAGCCATGCGGCGCTTGAATTTCTACCCTGAATAATGTGTTGAACTTACTGCTGATGACGAAGATATTTTTATAAATGAAGTATTAAATTAATTTGACTTAATATTATAGATAAATCACGAATAATGCCAAAAGCGAGAAATAAAAGAATTTAATTTGAAACCTTTTCGCCCGCAACTTTCGGGACCTCCTCAGTTCTTTAATTAAAATAACCCCCCTCCCCAACGTTGCGGCAACACCACGAAATTTTATATTTTAATTAATGAACTGACGAGATCCCGAAATTTGGGGACGAAACGTTTCCAAATTGAATTCTTCAATTTCTGACTTTTGGCCAGTCTTTGTAAAGATATTTTTATTTGTAGCAATTGTGACCAGTAATTTGTTTCAATTTATTGTCTTTTTTAAAATAAATTATAATGTCAAATTTTTTACAACTTTATTTCTTATGGAAAAGCCTTTATGGAACAAGGGTGACCATATAGTGGTCATACGCTCCTCATATGGCCATTATTTAAAACCAGGTTTTGTGTTTAATTTTTTTTTTCATAAATATATTACCGAATTTAATCCGTAGTTTATTTTTAGTTTACCTGAGAGACCAAACGCAGTATTGTTTACTATTTCAATTAAAATAAAATTAGCAAAGAGGCTGATTTAACTCGTTTTTCCAAATTGGTTACAATAAAAATTCTTGAATGTTAGCATGCATGACCTTTCCGCTGTTAGACTTCCACCCTGTTTGTGAAATACCTCACGCAGCTACGAGGAGCATGCGTTCACCCACTATTATTGAACTGTCGGTATTTGTCAATCCGCAGAGAAAGCTCCGATAGTGCGGGCGGGGGTCCCATTGTGATCCGATCACGACACTCGAAAGCAACCGTCCGTGTCGGAGCATGGCGAATCTGCGTGCCCTTCCAAGCCACCCAGCGCAACAACTCTACATACTAACCCCATTCACAGCGTGGAAATTTCTGAAGTAAAGCTACTAGCCATGAAAAAAGGTCTTCCCTCAAATTACTTTATGGAAACCGCGAGCAGACATTAAGACATGAAATTTAAAACACTGTATAAAGGGGAAACGGTTTTCAAAACATATGAATGCATTAAAATATGTGTATATAATACCATGCTATCCGTAAACGTAAAGCTGTAGCGAGATAGATAGAGAATTAATTAACACAATGGTTTGTTAATATAATTTATTAAAGAGTATTAACAAGTGCTTGGAGCCTGGTGCCAAGAATCCGGGTTCAGGCAGGAATCACCGTACACAGTCAAAACTCAAAAGACACACAAACGCTATACGGTCAAAAAATTTTAATGGGTCAGTGGCGTGAGTCTTAAGATATGTGCCACTGTAATAAGTAAATTCTCCCTTAATGCGTTTATTGTAATTTTGTATCTCAGTTCGTGAAGTCTGTGAGTATGGTGGGCTATTGTAGCGGAATTCGTTGAACAGTTCGGCGCAATGTTTGTGTCGTGGGTCTGGAGCAGCGGTCAGGGGCTGACAGAACGGACAAATTTTTGGCAATGCTGTCGAAGCCTTCCGGAAGTTTTTGGAAGGCCGCGAAGTTGTAAATATTTTTTAGTTTAGCTTAGGATAATATAGATTATTAATGAGAATGAATGGGAGTGTGATTTTGACAAGTAATGAGTTGTGGTAAATATCTTTTCTCTTGTAAATTAAATTATTTGATACTTCAAGCCCCAAATAACTTTACTTCTTTTATATTTTTAATAAAGAAAGGTAAATTTAAAAGAAGCTACATATTACGGCCATATTGTATGTAGAATCATGCTGTAATTCTCTCAAAGTTATGATAGCCTTCGAAATGCCGTCCCATAATTGTTTTTTTCTCTTAAGTAACATTTGATTAATTCTAATAAACCACAAGTCCCACTGTTTTCACTGTATCTCATATAATTGTTAGTTCTTGAACGGACAGTAATCTTGCGGTCTGCGCAGGTTGGCAAGAAGAGAATGATGCTTTAGTGGGAGGGATCACACAGGCAGGCGGGCAGTTGAAAGTTTTAGATACCAAACCAGAAATCCAAAACACTTACGAACCAATTCTTCGTAAATTAATTCATGTGTTGTAGCGCATGAGCACAAACTTATCATTGGTGGAAATTTCCCAGTTATTTTGAAATGACGTGATTTCGTGAACCGATGGGAAAATACGTGGTCTAGAGACAGGCTAGAAGAGTAATCAACATATAGAAATACTAGAAATATCACCGACGAGAAAAAGGTATTATCGCCAGAACAGTGACGATCGACCCAGATCTACGGAGACGAATGGATTATGCTAACTTCCAGGTTTCTCAATGCTTAACGCGCCTATAGCAGGATATACAAATCTACGGTTAACAGCGATAACATTAGCAGAGAGAACTTATGCAATTTAGGAAAACGTTCTTTAGAAATCATTTTTCCAGAAATTATTAGAGACATCAGTGTTTTTAGTTCGGTAGAATGTGCCAGCTGAAGAACACAAATTTCCATTTGAAGGTCACTCACTCTGGGTTGTTAAACAGTGTAATTTTTTGTTTTAATAAGTCAAAATATTGGAATCTATCCTGGGACTCTTTCTTGATATCTATTATTTTTCCATGAAATATAATAAAAATTGTACTACTTTTTTCTTCTTTCATCTGCTGACAAAATGGAAAGTGTAGCGTATAATTTGCATTACATCAAGTTTTTGCGGAAGTCTTCGATATGTTCATAAAGCTGGGAAATATTTTGTTTTCTGCCTTGTAGTTACAGGTGTAAAAAAATTAAATGGTATGTTTAATCTGTTGGTAAAGCAAGATTATTTAAAACAGGATTTCTTCCAGTTTTTCTTAATATTCTTACCCAGTGCTTTCATTATTGAGAAAAGCAAGAATCTCATTACTCAACCCAAAAACTTGTTGCAGGCAACACTTTACACTAAATGAAAAGTCACCATACTCAGCTTCGAAATTTTTCAGGAACACAATAAATGCTCTTTACTGCCTCGAGTTATAAAATTTACAGAAGTTTTCATTGTCTAACTAAACATTATAATTTTCCACAGAGAACCTCCTGGTGGATAATACAATGACAAAACAAATAATTCGTGCCTTTTTCTTTAAAAAGTTCTACCAGCAGTTTTTGGTGGTTGCTGAAACATATTCTTTTGCCTAGCTAGTTTCAACTTCAAATCATTAAACAACTTGATACTTCCCTGGTATTGATCGCATTTGATTTATGCAGCTGGTAAGTTTATAGGGTCTACTCACGTTAAACTCCTTCAAAACACCTAAGACTTGAGATCGAATAACACACTCTGGTTTTCCATTATGTTCAACAATAATGTAACTTTCCTGCCTCTCTGACTGTAATTGTTAATTCTCATCTTCAACGCGCCGTTTCTTAAGTTCAGCCATTTTAGGTACTGCTCTCGCAACATCGAATACAACCTCTCTCTATCTAACAATCTCTCTCGTCAAGAACAACCACTTTTAGAAGGAAATCGACTCCTTCCTGAAAATCATCTCCACAGCACACGAACGATCGGGAACCTATCGGCAGCCAATGATTGGCGACCACTCGTTTGATACGCAGATCTAGTTCACAGTTACTTTGAAAACGTTGCTGCAAGAAAAAGGAAACGTAGCTGCATCCTCACCAGACAAATACTACGCTTTTATACAGGATTAAACAATAAAAAGCGAAGCAGAAAAAAATTATGTGTTGACTGTCATCAACTAAGAAAATATGATGTTATTGAAGTTAATTGCAAAGAAAAACTTCTATAGGAATATTTACTACTATGTGCATACAGAATAATTATGTGACATATTACATGAGGCTCACTTGAAAATTGGACATGTAGGTCGCACATGGATGGAAAAAGGAGCCACAAACCAGGTACAAAAAGTCACCAAATAAACAATTACACCATTCCCCCACTTATGCAAGCTATTTCAGAACAAGCTGTCCAATCCTTTAATACTTAAAGGATTTAAAACAATGTGTCAAATCTTAGAGATATGCACAGCTGTACTCAATTATCAAGATTATTTAACCAAGTTTATATTATTGTGCCCTCTATAAAGCAATGTAGTAGGAGAAGCTACTTCATATCTTCACCACAGGTCACCAGCTAGCCGATCACTGGAAATGTCTCCTAACATTTTGATGAAGGGAGCGGTGACTCCGAATAATTAAAGAACATCAAACCATACATGGTGCCTGCCATCTGTGAACCTTGGTTAGGTCACCAACCTGCTATCTCTCTTTCCTGTCCTTCTTAATTGTTTTATATAATATATATACTATATAATTAATAAGGATAGGAAAGAGAGACAGAAAGTTGGTGACTTACCTTAAGTTCACAAATGGCAGACACCATGTGGGGGTTGAGATTCTTGAATTTTTGGAGGCACCACCCCATTCATCAGGTTAGGAAAACATTTATAGTGACGGTCAGCCAACAACTGAGCAGGCAAAAATTGCTGTGCGGCTAGCATTTACTAATAAATAATAGACCCCCAGCCACCAATGAGTACTCTATGAGTACATGCGTTTCCATTAGAGTATTTATATGTTAAAACCTTGATATGTGTGTGTATGCAATGATATGTGGTTGTATGTGTGTGTATATGTGTATATGAGAATGGATGTGTTTGTGTGTGTTAACATGGGAGTGTATGTATGCATCTTCGCAGCCCCCATCAATTCTTTACCTCTTCCCAGACTCTCATTGAAAGAGAAAGTTGGTGGTCTGGTGGGGTCCATTGATTATGAGCTAAGTTAGCCACACAGAAAATTTTGTCTGCTCATAGTGCCTGCCATCTGTGAATTTCTGGTAAGTCACCAACTTTGTCGTCCTCTCCTGTCCTTATTAATTGTTTTAATTAACCTGACAATGTTATTTTCTGACACATACAAATATACCTGGTGGATGGGAAGGCAGTGTTGTTCCAGCATATTGATGTTACTGTGAAATTTTATAATTTCAAATTATACCTAATTATAGTAGATGTCATCCAAAAAGTTTATGATAATGTACTTTAAGTCAATACAAGTACATGTTTTTAATTTGGGAGATTTTTCTAAAATTCCATTTTGTCAATGCAAATTTTACTCACGGGAGCAAGTGTCTGCACATATGATGAATTCAATTCTGGACTTGTTTGACAGCCAAAACTTGAGACCCTCGTCAAACATGGATATTCTACCAGATGAACTTGTTCACCGATTGTAGTTTGAGTGCTTGAATCTTGAACAGTTTTTATGGCGAGGGCCTGACATGAATCTTGTATCAGAACATCACAAACACTCAGGTTGCTGTTAGTTGCCTATAATTGCATATAGGTAGTCTATATTTAGATATAATAATATTGACAGAAAACAGAATGGTGCAACACTTGGCTTACCTGAAAGTGTAAAATAGTCACAATACTGGATAAAAGTACTGGAGATATAGTTGAATTATAAATTTTATCTGGCATTGAGATCCATTTTTCACTTTAAGGTAAAGTATATATCTCTATCTCTCTACTATATATCTTAAATAAGTTTAAATGTAAATAAATATGATAATGTAAATTTAAAATTGTATGGAATTATTTTATTTGCACACATTTTAATGGTAGCAAAGCACAGTCTACTTTTATATTTCTAAATGGAATTTATAAAGAACATTTTGCATAATTATATTACTTTGTTATCTAACAGTAAGTTATTATATGAAATAACTGACTTTTAGAAAATATTATAGATTAAAGTTTTGTTCTAAGATAAATTATAGTTTATAAAGATCTTCACAGCAGCAACAGTGGGCTTACAGTTTTGTAATGACCACATAAAACAGATAGCAGTCAAAACTATCAACTAATAACACATTCTGAGTTTTCGAAGATATCATTTATTGAAATAAATGCCCTAATTGAGTTCTTAACATGTGTGGATAGTCATTGAAAGAACCAAATTCAATCAATAATTTACAATTCAAAATAAAGTGAGTAACAGAAGTAAGTGTACTAACTTAAAGGAGGGAGAGGAGATAAAGTGAGGTCAGTACAAACATTTCTCCTCTTGGCATTTTTGTCAGATGCTTTATTGTTATGTGATTTGAGAAAAGAAAACTGAGAGCCTCACCACTGCCATCTGACAAATACATGTACATGAATGGAAAGAAGAATGGTCTAATTAAAACATCTCTTACAATGCCAAACCACAAGTTAACAAACTAAGTCTCTTTCAAGTTGTGCGTGTATGACACACTGCATCAGTCCAGAGGTGCTCATTATCACTATAGAATAATGTGGCCTCAAAGAAAAACAAAAAGAAGCTTCTGAATTCGGGAATGTTCTCCTGTTGCTGAAGAAACCATTGGCAGAATTGTGTCCAGTGAGGATGGTCAAAGATGTAATTTTCTAATTCTAAGTCACAGTTTTCTTTTCTCAAATTTGCCTCTGGAAAACATGCCAAAAGGAAAAATGTTTGTATTGACACCCTTTATACTGCTTTTAAGTTTATGCACTTACTTATGTTACACCCTATATATTTAAAAATGCCAAGCTGCATCAAACACAAATTGTACAATATGATAAAAAATTTCTGCATTATCATTGACGAAGGATCAGCTTAATGCTCTGAAATTATTTCAAAATTAACTTCTTCAGTAAGAGTGACTTTGCTAGAAAATAAATTACATAAACTATAGAACACTGTTGCATAGTGATTCAGGAATTAAGAGAAATGTTATTTCAAATCCATCAAGAATATTTAACTTAAAATGTAAAAGCAATATCCAGAGTGTAATGAGGAAGTTGTAAAACAACAAATAGGGGAAGAGCGAACAATATGGAGAATGTTGACCAAGAGGAGGGATAATATGCCAAGTTTTGAGACATAAGGGTCTTGCACAATTAGCATTAGAGAGAGTGTGTGGGATAAGAACATAAGAGGGAGGCCAAGGATGGAATGTGCTAAGAAGTTTTGGAGGATGAGATAATTATGCAGAAATGAAAAGGTTAGCATGGAGGGTTCCATCAGACCAGTCTTAGGACTGAATACCACAACAACACCAGTTCAGAACAAAGATTACCAGTCAAAACAAGGAAGGTAAATAGGAAGGTCCAATTTAATGTGCAAATTAACAAGAAATGGGCATAAGAACCCAACAGATGCACGAAAAGCAAAATTGACTTCAATCTGGTAAGAAGCTGGATTATGAACACACATTTTGGAAATGAAGTAAATTATAAGACAACCATTAACTCTTCAAGAGTTAACAATTAAAGAAATACAGTAACTGATTCAAGTCTGATGAAGCAAAATGAAAAACTCTTAGAACTAAATGGAACACTATACAGAACAGAAACTGAAGCCAGGATCACAAAATTAGGAAAAAATGTTTCAAAGGTATCCCAATAATGCAGCAGAAAAGAAGATCGGTTACATCATGTAAAGAAAAGTTGAGTTTGGTATTATAGGCCAACACTTGCAAACCAGTATGCGCAAGATAAATACAAAGTAATTTAATAATTATAATGAGAATATACAGGTAGTTGCATAAATGTAGGTACTGACTAATCATAAGCATTCCACCTGTCTAATGAAAAAACAATCCTATAACTGATTAATAAGAACTTGTGTATCTCTACAGTGTTCTAATGAAATTAAGTAAGCAGTTGATCAAGAAGATTAACTTATACATCCATGGGCTAACTCTAGAGAATTATTTGCTGGAAATATACTTGATGTCTGAAAGTAAGAAGTGAGCCAATGATTTGGTCCTCAGTATTAAACAAGAAACTTTATACAGAGAATTTGAATTGTGAACTAAAAGCTTATTTCCTCAGTAGAAATAACAAATTCACAAATGTAATAACAAAAGCAATAGACATATCTCTTTGGCACAAGTCTTAACAAACAGGATTCAGGAGATACAACACAAATTACTGTAGCTAAATATAAAGGGAAATAATGAATACAGCCACATCATGTTTGTTCCAAAAATGAAGTTCTGAATTTTGGAAATTGATTCACTAACACTAGGGCATCAGCACTAATTAAACAAACTCAGGCCCCAATATGTCAAAATGGAATATGAAGTGACACAGCAATACTACTATGACAAAGGGCTTCAGACATTTAAAGTGTCTCAGTGTAACTTAAGCTAACCACTACTACCAAGAAAGTATTGGAAGAGCAGATAAGAGATTTCTTTGATCACTTACAATTTTCACACAGCATTGTGGCATTTTTTATGTTATAGTACCAATATAATAAAATAATTAAGAAAATAAGTTAGCCTATAATTCGCTGTCTACATATTAACAAAATTTGTGCTGATTTTGCAACATGGTTAAAACCAATAATGTCTTTAGTTGTGATTTAGCATTCAGCTTTCAATTTTATTTTTGACTAAGTTACTGTTACTGTTCCAAAGGGTATAATACTGGTTTGATGAATTTGAAATGCTATTTTGGTTTTGTACTAGAAAAAAATTTCTATACAATTAATTTTCTATGTTAACTAGGACTGATAAAATTTTCGGTACACAAAATGTGTATTTCCATTCTGTTAAACAGCAAAATCGGACAGTGAATGAAGGCGTATTTTGTGGAACAATTCTTTGTATACACAAGCTTATTACAGACCTGAAGAGCATCCCTTATGCCAAACAATGTGTTTTCCAAATAATTATATGTATTTTCCTCGACAGGTACAGTGCTGAAAACGTAGAAATTAGTTTAATTCAATGTTAACTATTACATATAAAATATATTGTACTAATCTGTATAAAGTCGATAGCGAAAAATAAAATAACTTAGTTATGACTGTGTAAATATTAACTTTAAGTGACCAGTAATAAATTGTTTATTAAATTCAAACTTCAGTCAGTTGCCACCAAGGTAGCGTAGGATAAGAGTTTCAAATTATGTGCAAGTATTTATACTATACAAGAATAGTGCAGCAAAAGTTAACAGCACGAAGGTTCGTTCAATTTACCAACTTATAATTAATAACAGAACGCACCAAATAACAGAAAAACTTTGCTTTTCCATCGAGTTGTACTAATGTGTACGAAATGCAGCTAAGGTACCCCAATACGGATCAATACGGGTTGTTAACAGCTAGTGAATAACAAAGAAGGCTTCGAACTAGCCTACATGCTTATTGTTATACTACAAAAACAATAAAATGTAAACCTTTGTTCTACGTATAATAGTAATATAGTTTTAGCAATATTGCCGAACGCCTCCTTAGCTCAGTGGCAGAGCACTGGTCTTGTAAACCAGGGGTCGGGAGTTCGATCCTCCCAGGGGGCTTAATTTCACTTTCATTTTTAAATCACTTATTAGAATACTGCATGTCGACTATTCCCCTAAACACATCAGATACTACATAAAAACTTTAACGAACGATATATTCTTGTAAATGTATTGGAAACCAGAATTCAAGGTCATTTTGTTTGCAAAAGTTTCATATATAATGTCATTCATCTTTTGTCAAGTAATACATCGATTTTTTATTATCTTGTATATTTAACACGATATATCGCCTTGCAAATTATCACAAGTCATTTGTTTTCTATAAGAATTCTGTCATATAACTAGCGGTTTAGCTGTAATGTAATATGAACAACGATAATTAATCAAATTATTAAAAAATGCAAAAAAGATTCCTATTAATCCATTAGTTTATTTTAGTATTAAGATTAGTAAGGTTTTCGGGCTGTGAGATTAAATAAGAAATTAAAGGCGCGTTTTACGAGTGGAAATATGATCAGTAAGAAGAAATCTATAAATCACAATAGTAAGAACACTATTTTATGTGTTTTTTAATCTGATTGTTAATGGAATTAAATTTTTAAATAATCCTGGGGTAGAGAAAGGATCAAAATTTATGACATTTTTCTGCAGTTACGTGTGATACGCTAATCTGCTCTAAAATTGCTAAGCAAAATATCAAATTATCTTTTCCCATAACGTAATTCTTTTAATAAGCGTAGAATTTTATTGATCTAAGTTGGTTTTATAGAATGAATAATGAAAGCTAATAAATGTGGGTCAAGATCCAAAGGAAAAATAAAGTGTGTGTCCAAAAATAAAGCTAGAAGGACGAGTCTTGAAGACATCAATCGTTTCACATAAGGGCGATTATATATATACGAAACAAGGAAAGATAATGTGACAATGTCATTCATTTTGATAGGAAACTGGAATAGAGAGCAGAAGTTAACTTACGTTAAATGGATAAATGGGTCGCCATTTAGAGAATGAGTAACAAGTCAAATTTTCGAAAGATTGAGCCCCCTTTTTCGAGACTGAACGACGTGGCTACCATCTCCTCAGTCTTGAAGAAAGGGACTCAGGCCCTCGAAAATTTGATATATTACTCCTTCTCAGCCTGGCGACGCTTCCATCGATTTTAGGTGATACGACTGCTGCTTTCTCTCTCTCTAACAACATATATATATATATATATATATATATATTATTACATTGTCAGGTTAATTAAAACAATTAATAAGGACAGCAAAGAGAGATAGAGAGTAGGTGAGTTACCTGAGGTTCACAGATGGCAGGCACTTTGTAAAGTTTGTCGACGATTGTTCACTGGAAATGTCTTCCTAACTTTTTGATGGAAGGGACGGGGCCTCCGAAAATTTAAAGAACTCCAAACTGTTTCCTCTCTTTTGGGGGGGGGGGGGGGTAACAGGCTACATGAGGGTGATCCTGAAACAGGCAACTCCCCTTTAATAGCATAGGAAGGGAATTGAAAAAAGGGGGGGATGCGGAAGGTAGAGCAAGGTAGCCAAGGGTTAACTAGGGCCCCCGGGCTATTGTTTAAGGATCCTACCCGGTGTTTCACCTAAAGAGATGCAGGGAAAACCTTGAAAACTTGCATCAGGTAGGTCGGGCATTGGGTACTATTCTCACGCCCTTCCGAATGACGGGAGACGAGTTTGCTGTGGGGACGCAGCATTCCCTTCTCCGTGTCTCCACAAATTTCAGGAGGCAATTGGCCGACTGATCCAATGGGATCAGCGAACAACTCTTGCCATATGCCCAAGGTCTTTGACCCCAGTACATATACCTCCTAAAATAGGTGAAGGTGTCTCGGCATATGAGAACTTTGATAAAAAATACCCAGAGAGAGTGCGAGGCATCCCCGACATGATCAGTTAAGCCCCGCAGTCACTCTGGGCTGAATCGTCTACGAGAAACTCCCAGCGCCTCCCTTGTCTCCTTATAACTGTTTCCTCAGCCGTCACGCGCATTTAATAACGTAATATTCTGAAACAGCTGATTGTAATTCAACAGAATTCATAGGACAATAATCAAGGTCTTAAGCACTCACAATTTCAATTACAATTAACATATTTGACACATTTGTTATGGAATTTAATTAAGTACAATACAAATAATATTATGTTAGGCGCTAGTCGATTTTTTTATCCTTTATTTAAAGTCGCGTCAACTACTACGGTTATTAGCGACTACAGTAGGGGAAACTCTTGATCGGTAGTTTTCACCGTGTGAAAACACACACAACATCCATGCCCATGCAAAATTTTTGTGTGTGGGCGGGCCATTGTTGAACATGACTCACTAATAGTTATTTGGTCTGATGGAACCCTCCAAGCAAACCTCTCATTTTCTTTGCGACATTCCCTTCAATATAATCGGCGTAGACACGTGTTCTAGCCAACACTGTACTGAATAATGTTGTATTCTTGTACTTTCTCTCAGTTAATTACAGGCCCACCATATCGTTGATTATAATTAAGCTTGTTTAACATTGATATATTTATTAATAATTGTTCATTAACAAATAAATATAAAATATTAGTAATTATTTACGCCTCCTTTTATAATAAGCTTTTTTCTAACCAACACTATATTATGAAATTTGTTTTACCTACATACGATCAATGTCTATATATATATATATATATTGTAATATACTTTTTTTTGTATAAAAACATTTATTAATTTAAAGTACAAATATGATCAATTTTAATATTTTTGTTTATTAATTTAAGTGAAGACACGGGCTTAATCTCAGGGGATTTTGGGTCTCTCAAGAGATGGAGTATGCATTAGCTGAAAATAGAAAGAAAAATCATTGAATGTTATTTATTCAGAGCAATGAGCAAGTTTCACAATTTTTTTATCGCTTACCCACAATTACTGGGCCAACAAACATCCACCTCTCGAATGTTTGTGCGTCTCTCTGGCGTCTTGCAGGATTTGAACACGTCTGCTCACGTCCGTCCACTCGTCTGCCTTCTGGGGTCGAGCCACGTCCTCTCCTCTCCTTGTTTCACTTCTGCTCGGTCCACGTCCTTTCTCTGCTCCACTCGCCCGCCTTCTGCCCTCTGGATATCTGCTCTCTGGATATCTGCTCTCTGGTTATCTCCTCTCTGGTTCACTCGCCTGCCTTCTGCGCTCTGCATCACGTCCTCTCCTCTCCTCCACTCGCCTGTCTTCTCGGGTCTGGTCGCGAGCCACCCATCGGCTTCCCTTTTAAACCTTCCGACGGGAATTCCCCTATTTCTCAACATTTCGGGGTTCCCCGCCCTCATTTTTCCCGCGGGGGTTCACCATCGTCATTTTTTATACACGCTCGGCGGGCCTCCCCCGCGGGGAACCACCATCTTTCGGCCGACTAGCCATTGTTGTTGGCCGAACTGCGCCTCATAACGCCACAACCTTACAAATCCCCCTTTTTATCAATATATATATATACCTTGGATATGCCGACACGATCTTGGTTATTCAGTACAGCTGCTTATTTTAGGACTAAAAAAATGAAAAGTTAATGCTATATAGGCCTTTAATTTACGATAATTATTTTAAAATGCCAATAAATCATTTATCTGAAATGATAAATGTACACATAAACACATATGTCTGCTTTTTTATTTAACTTTATTAATTAAAGATTTCTGCTGCATTTCAACCAGATTTTTTACGTTCTTCTTACAATACACGTTGTGTGTTCTGGTATTCAGTCCTTGCAATCCTCCTTACTAAACTATCTTGCGCAACCCTTTCCATTTCCTTATAACGCTCAACCCTCTCTCCCTTATCTGCTTAGCGTATTCCATCCTTGCCTCTCTCTTATCTTCTTACCCCACAGACTTCCCTCTAATGCTAATTTTACAAGGCCCTCTTGTCTTAAAACGTGGCCTATTAATCTATCCCTTCTCTTAGTCAACGCCCTCCACATTATTCGCTTTTCCCCAATTCTGTTTATAACTTTCTCGTTTGTGATTCTATCCACTCATCTGATTTACAGCATTCGCTATAGCACCACATTTCAAAGACTTCTATTCTTTTCCTTTGTCCAACTCCTATCGTCCACGTTTCGCACCCATATAACGTCACGCCCCATACAAACATTTTTAGCAACGATATCCTAATATTCACACTTTTATTACCGGTAAGTAAATCCCTATTTCGCGAAAGCCTTCCTTACCTGTGCTATCCTACTTTGTATGTCTACTATAATTCTACCATCTCTAGTTATTACGCTTCCCAAGTAGCAGAATTCCTTACTTCCGTCAAAATATCTCTTCCCAATCTAATACCCTTTCTTATTCCTCTGTTTCCCATACTACACTCCATTACCTTGGTTTTGCCTCTATTAATCTTCATATTACACTCTTTCTCCAGGACTACGTTCATGCCATTTATTATGGTTTCCAAGTCTTCTTCTGACTCCCCTAATACTACAATATCGTCGGTAAAGCGTAAGGTTTATAATTCTTCACATTGCAGTATGATTCACTTTCCATATTCCGTTTGAAATTTCTTCATCGCCTGTTCTATATATACGTTAACCAACATGGGCGACAGCCTGCATCTTTGGCTTATTCTTTCTTCATTTCGGATTTGTGTTATTGGTCTTCTGTTCTAATTACTTCTGCCTGTCTTCTGTAGAGGTTATGTATTAGCCTTCCAGTGTTCTTCAAAATCCTTAATAGGGTGTTCCAGTTCACACTATGAAACACTTTTTCTAAATCTACAAATGCCATGAACGTAGGCCGGTTTTTTCGTATCCTGTAATCGTAATGTCAATATTACTTCTCTTGTCCCTATATTCTTCCTAAAACCAAACCGATCATCTCCTAACTCGAATTATTTTTGACGTTCTATTCTCCTATATACTATTTTCGTTAATATTTTACATGCATGGGATACTAAACTCATTGTTCTGTGCTGTTCGCATCTATCAGCCCCAGCCTTCGTCGGTATGGGTATAATTATGTTTTTACTACAATCTTCTTGTATTCTTCCTGTTTCGTATATATCGCCAACGATCCCGAACAGCCATGATATTGCATACTCGCCCGAGGATCTTATTAACTCTGCTGGGATGTTATCAATTCCTGGCGCTTTACCATAATTCAGGTCTTTCAGCGCCCTGTCTAACTCTGACCTTAATTTTTTTCCCCCCAACTGTTCATCATCCACCTCCTCTTCTTCTTCTGCGTTAACGCGGTGACAGACCATTGAAGATGGACTTGTAACTTCTGAACCAGTCCAATATTTTACACATTTTCGATTAGGATATGGGTTTACTTCCTTACAAAATTTCATGAGATCTGGAGAAAGGGTCGAGTAGGAAGCCCTTGGTGATTTGACATGGAATGACTCTAAACTTCGCAAAAATTTCAAAATAAAATGCAAAATTCAAATTTTAAACGTGATTTAATTGACAAAAAGTCTTTGATAAAACATTGGTACACTTACCTATGAAATGTTATTCCAGTAAATTTTTTTTCAATTTTTTCAACCAAACGCAAAACACTGAGCCATTCCAAATGGAACAAAAACACCGTTTAACTGCTTCAATGCGCAAGAAACTAGCAAACACACGATATACACTGAGCGAAATATAACAGGCTAGATCTACGGGCATTACTCCTCATTTCCATTTCATTTCCCGATAGGGAAATACTAAGTATGCTTTAGTTTAGAGCAGTCGCAACTATAGTTACTATAGCATACAATATTTTACAGATTCTGTTTCATTAATAAGACTAATGCTGTATTGTACTATTGAAGATGGTCTTATATTACAAATATATTTATTTATTATACACTTGTGTATTTTCTAAATAATACATGCATACATAAATATATGGAACGGAATCTTTTTGATAAGTATATATATATATATATATATATATATATATATATATATATTATACACTTCTGTATGCTTCTAAATAATACTTATGAAAAAGTTTCAGTTCCGTGTATTTATTTATGAGCGACGTATTCAGCGCGATTAAATAGTAATAAATGGACCTGACTGAGATAATAAGTCCGGTTGATATATTTTTAATTTAATCGAATAATTAACTATGAAAATTCAAATTAATTTGAAAAAGTAATTTTCTCGTTTGATTTTAGGTGTATTTTCGGAAATAGATGACGTAGTGAAATCAGATAGTAAATAAAATTCTGAACAAGTTCCCTTCTAAGACAAATTACTGTTGGAGCGATCCTAAGTGACCTGACATAGATGGCTCTCGCTCACACGTCAACAATTCAGCGTGCATTGTTATTTTCACGCAATACTTGTCTTTTGACACTGGCCTTAGTTAAGCTAGGTTTACACGGGCAGTGATGTTCGTCGCAGTTGGGTTGGCGGTGCACTTTCCACTTCTTCACAAACAATTGTGCCCTCACTACAGAACGGGCAGAGAACTCTGATGTATATTTATACTTCTCTGCTATTTCTTGGCAACTACGACCGGTTGGGATGTTGATGTTTCATAGCGTCGATATATTGTTTATATAAAGTTGAATATTTTTCCCCTGTGTTTTCGCGCACGCGTAATGTCCATAAACAGAAACTAATCACTTTCTATTTGTGATAGAATAGATGTAGAGAAATTTTTACGAAAAAGTCAAACTCAGTACTACTGTACTATTGATACATAAAAATGAAAACAGTTTAGTAATATTGTTTTATATAATTACTACAGAAATCAAGCAATAATAAAAACAGCACATGTACTTTGAAGCAGGTTTTCTGTGTTTAATTGGCTCGGTTTCTATTACTTGTTTTATCCCCTTAAAAGTGTTAATTACTGAACAAAACGAAATGAATTATTTTCATTACGTGTGATAGTATACATCATTCATTTTTTCCAGTTAACGTTTGTGCCGTTGGAGGGTGGACAATAATTATTTTTGGAAAGTTAACCTATAAATTTATGGGCGATTAGGTGTAACAAACGAACTCTATCCTAAATGCTTCTGAACAAAAATTCTAGCCGCTGTTCACAACAAAGATTCACTTACTCCAATCGCACACTATACCAAACTGCACGCGTATTGAAAATGCAAAATATAAACTGATTACCAAAGATATATATTGTGATAAAAAAGGGGGATTTTGTGATATTGTGGCGTTATGAGGCGCAGTTCGGCCAACAACAATGTCTAGTCGGCTGAAAGCGGGTGAAACCCCGAAGGGGCTGCCCCGCGGGAATCTCCCTCGGGGCGTGTGTAAAAAAACGAAGGGGGGCCCCGCGGGAAACTCCCACCTTGCGTGTGTAAAAAAACGATGGTGAACCCCGGCGGGAGACTCCCGCCCAGCGTGTGTAAAAAATGAGGGCGGGGAACCCCGAAATTTTGTGAAATTAACTGGCGGGGAACCCCGGAATTTTGTGAAATTAACTGGCGGGGAACCCCGGAATTTTGTAAGGGACCTGAGGCGGGGAACCCCGGAGTTTTATGAAATAGACCTATGGCGGGGAATTCCCGTCGGAGAATTTAAAAGGGGAGCCGATGGGTGGCTCGTGATCAGAAGACAGACGTGGTCCGAGCAGAGGAGCAGAAGTCAGACGAGTTGAGGAGAGGAAAGACGTGGGATGTTTCGAGGAAGCAGATGAGTTGCGGATCTGGTTCCTACTGCCTTCATCGATAAAAATCCTGCAAGACGCCAGAGAGACGCGGATACATTCGTGAGGTGGATGTTTGTAGGCCCAATAATTGTGGGTAAGTTATTAAAAAAGCTATGAAACTTGCTCATTGCTCTGGTTAAATAATATTTAATGATTTTTTTTCTATTTTCAGTAACTGCATGCTCCATCTCTCGAGAGACCCATGTAATCACTTTAAATTAATAAATGAAAAATTTTATAATTGATTATAATTTGTTCTATTGATTAATTAATGTTTTATACCCTAAAAAGTATTACATTTTGGCGCCCAACGTGGGGCTTACGATCTCTCGCGAGGGTGAAGTACTGCAGAAGCTATTTTTGTAAAAGGTAATCTTTCCAAAATTTAGAGTTTTAGTTTTTTTTGTTTTGCTTTCTTTCGTGTTCCTCTCGGTTAAAATTTAAATTCTGTGTTTTGCAATTTTATACTGTGCAATTTCCACAAGTACGCAATCTTCTTGCTTACAAAAATTAATACATGTTTTTTTAATTAATATTTTGTGGTTATATTTTGTGATATTGTTTTATATATGTTTCTTAGAAATAAAAAACGTGTGATTAATATGGAAAATTCGCAGGAACTAGAATTTCAGTGTGCACAGGTTGAGAATTTGGAATCCGAGGAAGTGATCAGTTTAAACGAAATGTTTGATGAAAGTGATAAAGGGCTAGAATCAGTGATAGAAAAAGTACAAGTCAGCAATAGAGATAATATGAATGCGATAGTGGAAAAGAGTGATAAGCAAAGAAGAGACACTAATAGGCTAGATATTGAGATGCTGCTGAAATATTTGGGTGATAAGATGGATGATATGATTGTAAAAGTCGATAAGGGCATGGCTGATTTGAGAGAAAATAATAAAATGGCTGAAATAAAATTAGAAAATAAGAAGAATATGGATGAGATGAAATTAGAAAATAATAGGTTGGGAGAAAAAATTGATAAGAGTATGGCTTCCATAGGAGAAAAAATTGATAAGAATATGGCAGAAATGAGAATAGAATGGAAGGAAAATGTAGAGAAAATAGCTGAGAAGATAGAGAATAATTGGAAACAGTTTAGTGTAGAATTTAAAGAGGAAGAAATTATTCAGAACGAGGTATCTGAGAAAACATGTGATGATAAACATATTGATTTTAATGTGCACGTAGAAGAAATAGATAAGGAAGAAGTAACGTGTAATTTAGTTGTTGATAATAGTCAAAGGGAAATGGTTCTTAAACAGTCAGGGAAAATAGTTGAGAGAGGAGAGAATCCTGTGGCTATTGATAATGATATGCAGGGAAATGTTAGGAAACAGCTGAAAATAGAGATAGCTGAAGTGTTAGAGACAGGAAAGTTGTATGGTTACAATTTGGAGAAGAAAATGCTGAACTTAGCAGGGTTAAAAGGGGAAGCTCTACGGGGGAATAGAGGAAAAAGACAAAGTTTGGGTCACATTATTGTAAGAATAGATATAAAGTTTATTAAATTTAAACAGAATAGGTTCGACCATTATGCAGATGAAATGTATGAGGGAATGATGGGAAAGCAGTGTAGAGGGAGAACGCAGGATCATTTCACTATGGAGTATGGAAAACACATGGCAACAATGATAAATAGTATAAATTATGTAGCGACCTGGTCAATTAAATGATTGAGGATTCATTCAATTGGTGAGGTAATTAAACGGTTTGGGGAAAATCTGTTTATATGTCAATGGAATATTAGGCTGCATAAAGAATATGGGCATCCATTGTTGGGGTTAGAGGAAAATAATAGCACTGGAATATATGGGGTACGAGAAAATTGTGATGATGGCAGGGGTCAATTGCCATATCAGGTGATATGTTAGGTTGATAGTAAAGAAACTCTAGGAGAATCATTACTCTTTAATGATTTCATAACTGGCGATTATGGAGACTCCAGCTATAAAGCATTTTCTTCCACTTCAGTGCTTTATTTCTTACATCCATCCTCTATGCTATCTTCCAGTTAGGTGATTTTGATGGGGAATTCTAGATAGTTCAGTTGTATTTTGCCACGGGTGTTTTTTTTGTATTGTAATAGATTTTGGGGATGATTTGAGATAGTGTGACAGGATTTTAGGTTAATTTCAGGAATCGGCTATTTTGTTGGTCATTGTCTTTTTCTATCATTTTGTTTCTGCACAAGAAGTATTTTTCGATTTTGTGGGTTTATGTGATTGTTGGGGTGTGGAAAGTAGATGATTAAAGTGGATTTTATTGTGGGGAGAAATAATGAGAATTCTGTCTCTTTGGAAGAAATTAGAGTTGAATTAGTGTGAGCTTATGAAAGGAATGGGGTTTGGAGTAAAGTTGGGAAACGTCAGCTGTGATTTGGAAGGTGTTTCGATTTATGGTACTGGAATTTGGTGGAAAATAGCAGTGGGACCTCATAGTGTTATTGGAGGATGTAAGGGATTAAATGAATCAGTCGTCGTATTATAAGGAAGTATAATTATTTGAAAGCGTCGTATATCAAAGTGAAGTGAAGGATTCGTCGAATTATAAGTATGGAATAGTATGTGAAGGGTGGCATAAATAAGTCCACAAGATTAGTTTAGTTGGTTATTAGCCCAAATAGAAAGGGGATCACAGAAGTATAGTAAAATCGTCGTTTAAATAAAAATGTTAGAGAAGAGAATGTGTCACTGAAATAGACCAGCTGGTACCTTGGATTTTAAAGATTGTGAATTGACAGAGCTGATAGAGAAAGAATATGGGGGGAATCTTGAAACAATTTTATGAGCTAAGTGGTGACTCAACGATGATTATAATAAAGAGGCAGGATTTGAGTTAATGGGGAGATAGGAATAGTTTACTGGGTAGAAATTGAAGACTTATTTGTTGGGAAGTCATGGAATGAGAAACTATTGTGCAGAAATAGGGTGTCATCTTTTTTAATATATTCTGTTCTATCAGGAGTTTGTTTACTAAGATTAATTGGATTGCTGGGTAATTAAATATGGTATGGGGGCTATCAAGCTGTTTCGTTAGTTTTTGTTTGAATAAGTAGCAGTCCTATTTAGGAATTGAAATTTAGCTAATGATAATTTAGCATTTGGGGTTTTGAAAATGTCACAGGAAGGAAACATGGAATCAAATTAAGGATTGTTTTGTTTGAGGGATAGTGTAAGGAGGCAGTTCAGCCATATAAGTTTGTTGTATTTTGAATTATGTGTAATGGGTGCATTTATTTTGAGTAAGTCATATGTCAGCCAACTTATTATCATGTTTTATTCGTAAAGAAGCGCTAAGGGGTGATGATGTTTTTATACTGTGATAACTGTGCCATACAATGAAAGAGTTTAGTTTTATTTTGAGAGGTACCTAGGTCAGGCTGAAGGTCGTAATTATGTATTATTGAAAGGCAAAGTGGGTAGCAGTTGTAAGGCCACGCGATAAGATGGAAGGAGATTTGGTGATTATCCCCGAGTAGATGGGAATCACAATCCATTTTGACTAAAGCTGTTGGGATACAGATATTTTTGTGTGGGAGAACACCACACGAGTTAGGAAAAGGTCTCAGAGTGACTGAATTAGCCTATTATTCTGACCTATTATATATGGATTTATAATGAATGGCACAGAAGGGATACAGATAAACAATTTGGAAAAATAGGCAAAAATGATAAAAGAAACACATGATTACACGTGCATACTGAACTGAGATGCATAGTTTCTCAATCCTGGCAAACTGAAAGTTTCTTTCCTGTGAGCGGGTAAATTTAAATCATTTATAATTCATAACATGATGTTATTTAACAATGGAGGGCCACCAGGCAAACATGTGTTAGTTTATGTAAATCATGAGTTAATTTGAAATTCCATTCAATCTTAGCTGATTTCAGTATAGCTAATAAATATTTTAAGTCTAAATCAATAGGAAAGATTATTTTAAAATTAAGTTGAAAAAGGTGCTCAAGCAATTTAATTAATTTGAAATTTCTCCGAGCACAAAATGTTTGTAAAGAATGAGCAAGGGGTCTAAGATAAAATATGGAGATAAATTTATCAAAAATGTAAAATTTTATTAAAATTGATCGGGGGCAATGTGATAAAAAACGCGGATTTTGTGATATTGTGGCGTTATGAGGCGCAGTTCGGCCAACAACAATGTCTAGTCGGCTGAAAGTGGGTGAAACTCCGAAGGGGGTGCCTCGCGGGAATCTCCCTCGGGGCGTGTGTAAAAAAACGAAGGGGGGCCCCGCGGGAAACTCCCACCGTGCGTGTGTAAAAAAACGATGGTGAACCCCCGCGGCAGACTCCCGCCCAGCGTGTGTAAAAAATGAGGGCGGGGAACCCCGGAATTTTGTAAGGGACTTGAGGCGGGGAACCCCGGAGTTTGATGAAATAGACCTATGGCGGGGAATTCCCGTCGGAGAATTTAAAAGAGGAGCCGATGGGTGGCTCGTGATCAGAAGACAGACGTGGTCCGAGCAGAGGAGCAGAAGTCAGACGAGTTGAGGAGAAGAAAGACGTGGGATGTTCCTCACCGTTCACAATCGATAATTGACAACCGCCACTAACTGGGCTCCCATGAGGGCAGCGTCTAGGTCGGTGGAGGGGGAACATCAGTCATGACTGACATACTGTTGACACGCTCCAAGAAAAGTGAGGCAGTTCTCTCGTGTCAGCGATGTATAGGCAGTTGTCAGTGCAGCACTAACGTATGTTGACACGCCACTGACATCACTGCCCCTCGTTTTCTAGCCTTATACATCATTCTTTCGCGTAGTTTTTTTTCAGTTAAAGTTTGTGCCGTTGGAAGGTGGACAATAATTATTTTTGGAAAGTTAACCTAAAAATTTACAGTCTCATAGGTGCAACATACGAACTCTATCCTAAATTAGTTCTGAACTAAATTTCTAGCCGCTGTTCACAACAAAGATTCACTTACTCCAATCGCACGCGATTGAAAATACAAAGTACAAACTGTTCACCATCGTGCAATCGATAATCATCCCTGCCACACTGATCACAATCGATAATTGACAACCGCTTCATATTAAAATTTGTCTGAGTAATGTTTGTTGAGTAAAGACTCAATAAACTAATCATACATCAAATGAATGTCTTCTAAATAACTTTTAAGTCATTTTCAGCCAGGTGTCTGGATACTTTTGATCACATGGTGTATATATATATAATAGGGAAAGGAAAGAGAGATAGAAAGTATCTTCTGGTGGTATTGATGACCTCATTAGTGTGTCTGTTTTCTTAATTAGTGGTGCCACCTTTTCCAATAATTTATTAAAGTTTTCTTTTGACATTCTAAGAAAATTTTTATAAGTTGAGGCATCAGCTTGCCTCAACTCTTCCATCAAATTATTCAAGAACCTATGAGTGCCCCTTTTAGCAACCCACACTCCACGTTTTCGTTTGATTCTTTTTTGATTATCGTCTTCCATCATAAAAAGTACAAGCAATGCAGCAACTTTCTGTTTATAAAAACAGACATGCTTATAAGTGTATCCACAAAGGAGGGAAATAATCAACTTATATAAACAATATATCGATACTATGCAACAACATTCCAACCGATCGTAGTTGCCAAAAATAGCAGAGAAGTGTAAACATGCATCAGAGTTCTCTGCCCGTTTTGTAGTGAGGGCAGCACTTGCACAGAATTGTCAGCGAAGAAGTGGGCAGTTATCTGCCCAATATGTAAACGGTAGGCAGAGCACAGTCAACCCAACTTCGACCGTAATTGCCACCTAAGAATCAGAGTGAACTAATTAAAAACTTAAAATTCTCTTTAAGAGCCATTTTCGAAATATGCCAATGTCGCATCGAAACGTCGGCCTATCTAAATTATATTATTAAACCATATTATTTTACGAATTCAGATCCTAGGTGAAACAATTTACGTTCTACTTCAACATTTGCGAATAAATAGAAAGTTATATATTTTAACATTTTATGTATAACTTCGCATCCACCTCGCAATACCGATTTCGAAACATGCTCAATATTTTTTATATTCCCATTTGAATTGATTCTTTTGCATTATATATTTGAAAATAATAATATATATTGAAAATAAAAAATCCACTTAAATTTTTCTTTTGCTGCTTTAAGAAGGATTTTAGTGGACTCTTATGGGCCTACCATGCGAGTTACACTCTCTATGTATTAAGATAATCTTTTGTCGTAGATCGATTTGTCTTTCTAAGATCTTTGACCCATTAACTATTGTTTTGGAATGTCTTTGTTTATTAGATCTTTGAAAATTTTTGACAACCGTAATATATTGGGTCTGTGTCGCTGCAATGTTATTGTCGCTAAGAGAGGATCACAAAAATCATCTGGTTTTATTAATCTCTCAACCGACTCAAGGCAAGATAATTAAAATTCTTAAATAGTTAAACAAACAAATCAGAGAAAGATTACGTTAGAAATGTCGAATATTAAACTACTTTTTAACTGTCTGCTAGATATTAATTAAAATTTCTTTTCCGTGATTAGTGGCTATTTACAAATTTATCCGATTTGTTAACTTTTTTACGAAAACCAAACATTATACTCTGTAATAAGATCAATCATTTAAAGTAATTTGCAGCAGCAAAGTGAATACCATGCAAAAGGCTTTTGTGACACACTATATGGAGCGATTGCATATATATCGGAGTTTTCTAAAGTAGTCTTAGATTCGTGATAATTATCCTGTAAATGGCAAACAAATTTTATTTTACTGCTTTACATGATGTACACTCAAACAACATTTAATATATTTGGGGATGTTGACTGCCTATTTTAATGGAAATGTACTCCGGGAACTCGACTAGTTTGGATACACCACTCATGTCTATGCTTCTTGTATTGAAACATTATTGCGTAATGAAGAGGAAAAGTCCCATGGTGAATGATAAATATTTTAATAAATGAATACAAACAATGATTGATGATATAGATGAAAATAAATATTTATTTTTAATGTTACGTCACTCGAAGGAACATTTTGAAACATATCTCCATTAATCTAGTCAAGCTAGACGACAAACACATTGGTTAGGGTATGTGCGTTTAGAAGGGCCACTGTGAACCATTGGGTTTAATTTGTTGGTATTGTGACTGAGAATTCTGTTTTTGACAATTTGCCGGTGCCACAGGCAGTAGCAACACATTATTGTATTTTGGCAATCTGCAATTTATCTGGTGTGTTAGTAGGAGATTTAGGTGGTGCTTTTAATGATTTTGCAAACCACTCAATCATGTCTGATTAGTAGAATTAGAAGGTGGCATTGTAATTAGTCAACAGATAAAGTTTATTGTAGCCTAAATGTTAAGTTTAAGAGTTATAAAACAGGGGGAAGTATTGGTATAAAGATATGCCTATATTTTCAATAGTAGTAATGGGTTCGCATTGAGGGTGCAGCATTTGGAGCATGAGCAGTCAATATGTTTCAGTATAAATTTTAACAGTTTTGTCTGTATACTCAATCACCAAAGTAATCAACCTTTTCACCAACTAACGTGTTAGGGTCAATAATTTAAATTTTCTCAAAAGTTTGGCTAATATCCAGCATGTGCAAACAACTGGGCTAAAAATGAAACCTGGTTAAAGTTGTCTATTACCAGTTTGAAAAAGTATTTGTCAAATAAATTTAGGTGTAGAAAGCAATTATTATTCTTGGTTGAGGAGTGAAATGTTTCATATGTCTAGTAAAAAAAAATAATTGTGAAAACAGACATTTATTCCACATACAAATCAGTATTATTATGATGTAAAATTATGTACATGAATATCTTCAATTTAATTCTTGTTTTTCGAAAAAATTAGTTACAAAAATGTGAGTTTTGTGATTTGTTTAGGCACATCAAATTTTAAAAAGTCTGAAAAAATGTGTGCAATTCTGGTGCTTCCATTATGTAATGAGCCCAAATCATCTGCACTGTGACTTACAATACTTATTGCATACGTATGAAGTAAATGAAAAGTATTATTACTTCAATAAAACATTAGTTAAATTTTTATTTCACACTTAACTAATTATAATCACATTGCTTGACAGGCGATGTTTTGCAAGATGCATATCCCTAATCTCATTGAATCTACTTACAAGACCACTGGTGGAAGACAAAAAATGTTATGAAATAAATGTGTGACATCTGTTCAGCAGTTTTTGAAACTATTGAGGGTGGGACATTTCTTGGCATGAAAGGGGGTAGGAGAAGGAATGAACCTAAATAATTGAAAGATTGACAGAAAACTTCTCTGGGAGGAGCACTGTAACTCGCCAAAATTTAATGTCATTCAGATTAATGGTATAGTAATGCTTATGGGACAAACATACATTCTTTTTTATTTATATAGATTAGTCAAACGTAAGCTCCTTGCTAAAAAGTTGTATGAATGAATAATACCATAAATTTCTTATTCAATTATAGAATAAAAGTTATTTCCAACAAATTTTATTTTAATATTAGCATCCAATATGATAGATGTAGATAAGTGCACCAAATCTACCTTAAAAGAAATTTGGCACTCGAATGTCTATTCCTTTTGAGTGGAATTAACATAATTATCAGACCATGTCTTAAAATGAATTAATTTTAATGAATGATTCTCAATATTTTGTCAAACCACTACATTTCTGTGACCATTATTTCCTATTGCCCTAGTCAAATTAACTGGTGGCTAATACAATATGATTCCTCTGTTTTTTGACAATGGACTGACAAATTTTACCCAGTCAATAAACCAAGAATCACTCATTAAGTAGACCTGCTGGGAAAAAATGAAATTGTTTGTATTCATTGAAATTTTTTTGTTACTCAGACTAATGTTTACTATTTTTGTCATGCAGTTCTCCAGGACTTCTGTAAACTCACACTAGATTACTTGAACAAGGGACCAAATCTTAAGTTGTATCAGGCTGCAGCTGGTAAGTAAAATCCTCATTGATAATCTAGTGTTATTAAAGTACGAGGTCTTTCCTGGTGAATAGCATGTATAAATTCCTCTCGGGTTTCCAACTGGGTCAAAGATTTTAACAGTGACGTTTCGATGGCTTGCTCTGCTATTATCTTCAGACTGTAAGTGTAAGCATTTATATAGTCTGAGGCAAGTCTGTGCAAGCACAGACCGCTTGTGATTGGCTAGATGTTGTTGTGGGAGGGAGGTCGTCTCCCATTGGTCCACTTGCTTTTCAAGCTCTAGTCTCCCGTGGATGCGGTCGCGTGGCCCATCTCCGTTGCATCTGGGGTCCCGTGACTCAGCCCTGCGTTCCTCCGGTGAAACAATGGGTTCCAAGCCACGCTCAATTGAATCCAGAATCTCTATTCAGTAAATTATCACTGGACCCGATGTTTATTGCCTCCAAAATAATGCTATCCCAATAGCAATTAGCTCTGTCCAGAATACGAGTCTTATCGAAAGCTATTTTATGACCTGTGAACAAGGCATGTTCGGCAATAGCTGACTTATTAGGTTCCGTGTATTGCCCATGAAATTTCACCATCGGTGTAACCGTTTCTTAATAAGGAACTTCGAAGGTGATCAATTTTGGCTGTCAAGTTGTCCTTATCCGATATCATTCTCGCTCCATGTCTAATAGTGGAAAGCACAGCCCTTTTGTGAGCCGGGTGGTGGAAACTGTTAGCGTGCAGGTACACGCTGTGTCCCAGGCGTCCATCCGGTCTTCTATGTATCAGGATGTCGAGAAAAGCTAGCATCCCGTCCTTCTCAATCTCCATCGTGAATTTAATGTTTGAGTGAATACCGTTGAGGTGCAGTAGAAACCTCTCTCACTTTTCTTTTCCGTGCCCAGATGACGAAAGTGTCATCCACATATCTGTAGAAGCACTTAGGTTTGAAAGGTGATACCTGTAATGCTCTTTCCTCAAAATCTTCCATATAGAAATTAGCTATGGTGGGCGAAAGGGGGGAGCCCATGGCCACCCCATCTACCTGCTCATAGTACTCACCATCGTATTGAAAAGATGTGGTTGTTAGTACATGTTAACCACATTCAAAGAAAATAATAATTTCCAATAACACGAGAGTATCAGCCACAATAGACATCTACGATTAAAACAAACTAATAAGTCAGCTATTGCCGAACTTGCCTTGTTCACGGGTCATAAAATAGCTTTCGATAAGACTCGTATTCTGGACAGAGCTAATTGCTATTGGGATAGCATTATTTTGGAGGCAATAAACATCGGGTCCAGTGATAATTTACTGAATAGAGATTCTGGATCCAATTGAGCGTGGCTTGGAACCCATTGTTTCACCGGAGGAACACAGGGCTGAGTCACGGGACCCCAGATGCAACGGAGATGGGCCGTGCGACCACACCCACGGGAGACTGGAGCATGAAAAGCAAGTGGACCAATGGGAGATGCCCTCGCTCCCGTTTCAACATCAAGCCAATCACAGGCGGTCTGTGCTTACACAGACTATATAAATGCTTACACTTACAGTCTGAAGATAATAGCAGAGCAAGCCATCGAAACGTCACTGTTAAAATCTTTGACCCGGTTTGGAACCCGAGAAGAATTTATACAATCTAGTGTTGGATTGAATTTTAGTTTTCATCTCACATTTGCAGGAAAGTTAGGAGTGCATCCTGATGTCATCCGATGTGCTGTGGATGGATTAGCAAATCTATTAGTAGAAAGCTGCAGATTAGAGGTATTTCCATATTTTGTAGAGAAACTGTTCTACACTGCTGTTTTTTGAAAAATGCAACACCCAGAAAGAATAGCCCGAACAAATCCAAACTTGAGGGATTTGTAGACCAGTATACCACCTCAATGAGTTATAAGTTTTTAGACGGATGGGGTACACATAGGCCCCAACAGCGACATTGCTTATGTCTCCACCAAGGGCAGTGTTGTGGCTTATTAAGTAAGTAAAGGGGTTCCTTTCAAAGTGAAAAATAGTACAGGTATGTCCCTTCAAAGTGTCAGGGCCCAGTATCAACACTTAAATGACTAAAAACAGGGAAGAATGGTTGGTCTTGGGAAAGCAGGTTTGTCATACCGTGACATTGCAGCTCATAGATGGAATGCTGCTATTACATTGATGTGTGTATGGAACCAGTGGTTAGAACACGGTCTATCACAGAGACAATTTAGTTCTGGACCAAGTAGTGTGACCACAGCACAATATAATCGCCATCTTGTCCATCTGGCTGTGACAGACTGTACAGCTTCGTCTACACATCCACTGTTGGAGTAATGCAGTCAGTGTCAACAGTTTGTTCATACCCTTTGAGGGCTGGGCTAGTAGCTCACATTGTGTTGACTTCCATTGTCCGGAAACCACCAACTCCTCTACTGCAATGGACACTTGAACACTGTCTTCGGTGTGCTAAGTGGCAAAATGTAGTTTTTTCAGATGAGTCCCACTTCAACATGTCCTACAATGATGAACACTACCATGTTGAATGCAATCTTCAAGCCTACATTGTTGGGTGACATAGTGGACAAATGCCTAGTGTGATGGTTTTGGGTACCATTGGATACAATGTGTGATCTTGTCATGTACATATTCAATGCAACCTAACAGCAACTTCTACATTAGGGAGGTTTTAGAGCCCGAGGTACTGTCCCATCTTCAGGCAACTTCACATGTGGCAAGGATTGTGCAAGCCTTCTTTGAAGAATGTCTGGTATGACAGCTTACCTGGTTCACCAGACGTGTCACCCTTTTGAACATGTCTGGGGATATGGTTGATCAGCAACTTGTTCGTCATGGTCCTTGAGCAGCCACTCTTGACACTGTGTGGACTCGTGTACAAACTGTGTGGAGGGAGATTCCCCAGGAAAGTATCCAGACTCTCTTTGATTCCTTGCCACGCCACTTAGAGGCTCTGTTTACAGCGCACGAGGGCTTCACACAATACTGAAATCACAGGGATACAGATCATGTACAGCTATGTAATTCTAATCATTTGTATACTGACATGTCTCTATTATATGGAGGGAAAAAAATTGGAATCCTTTCTCCTTCTTGGTGTTGCAATTTTCATAAACAGTTGTGCATTTGCTAGTTTTTTTAAGTATATGCTTTTAATGTATTCAACTCCAACTTGAGTGAAGTTTTATTTAGACAAGTTATTACAAGGTAGTTATGAGGAAATGAAAAGGCTTGCACAAGATAGGTTAGCATGGAAGGTTGTATCAGACTGTATCAGGGCTGAATACCACAACACAACAATTATATTATTGTACCTAGCTGACAGTTGCATACAAATATTAGTATACAGTGTAATCAAACCTGACTTTCCTGCTTAATGCTCAGGATTTTCATTTGTTTGGTAGCTATAATGGCCTCATATCATCATGATATTGTTAATAATTTTTCATTTTCGTATATTTTAAGCTGAGTGATGTTGACTTCAGAGATTCAGTGCTAGCCTTGGGCTTTTGTGAAGAGCACCAAAAGGTCCTGAGTGACTTCTATGTTGCCAAGAAGCCAGAGGTTCGAGATGTCCTTCAGCAACTAAAAGTGTGTAACAGTCCTCATTACAATGACCTAGAATGGCGCTTTGAAGCACAGGTCTGTATAATTAATTATCGTTGATTTACAGGTTCCGTCTCATTTTGAGTACATTGTTAATTGTGTTAGTATTATTGACCTCTACTTATAAAATAAGATAATTGTATTTTTCATTCCATTTATATGCTATATAAAAATTGTCATACACTTTATTATTAATATATCATTGATTTTATTTTTTAAGTTTTCTTGCATTAAATTCTTGTGAGCTTTCAATGATATTCATAATATTAAGCTACATTGACTGGCAACCTAAACTCGCTTCTTCAGACAGAGCATATCTGAATGGTGTGGCAGCCAGTCACTCAGTCACCATTTCAAACTATGGTGTGCTAACTATTAGATGGCATCAATCAACTCCCAATACATCCTACAACTTTCATAGTCACAACAATGAAAATTTGCATACATACACTAGTATTAAAAAATACACATTCAAACAAGCAAAAGAGTCAGATAACACACACACACACACACACAAGAACAAGAGGTAGAGGGTGAAAAGTAAAGAAAGTGAGTGTGAAAGGGAATGACAGAAGCTGGAGATTGTATAGTCCAGGAGTTTGCATTGACTGTAGGATATGTAGCTGTAGGGAATTGTGTTTTCCACAATTTGGTTAGCAATGTGTTTAGGGAGAAGTTATTTTGGTCGATGTTGAAAGTAGGTCGTAGTTTGCAATTGATCTGACAAAACAGAGGTGGCCAAACCATGGCACATGTGCCAAACATGGTGCTTTGGATTATTTAAAAGTGGTGCATTGAATCCTTGAGTTTGTATTTCAGGTGAGGAGTCCATTTCATTCTTAAAAGTTAGACTACTATATATAATAGCCCTTAGTAATGTTCTACATGAAATGCTCTGGAAACCACAGAAACACATCGCTTTAGTTTTATCAAAGAACCCTGCGGCTTAGAGTACACTTAACCAGTTTTCCATAATTACAATTATGTTAGTGTTACTTAAATTTACCAGCAGAAAGAAGCCACATGGCAAAATTTACCAGTAGAAAGAAGCCACATGGCAAATGAGTGGCTGGCTAGATTCAGGGCTAGACACTCCCTGTATAGCATTAAGAATAGTCAAGTGGATTTAATTGAGGAACCAGTAGAAAGAAGAAGACACTTGGTTAAGGCAGCCAGCTGTCTGATTTATATACCTGGAATTACACAAATACACTGTGCATTATAAGTTGTTCTAAGGTTTCTCTTAGGCATTCCTAAACCATTAATCAAGATATTACTGTCAATTTAATTACATTTCATTTGTTTTTGTTCATTCTAAAGTTGCAATATAATGGAATACTAAAACAATACCTATTTTGATTTTTAATTATAATGTATCTTCTTTTATTTCTTGGTTTGTTTGAAAGTCCCCTTTTGTTTTTTGTAATAGCACACATCTGTTTATGATTAGGTTATTGTGTCTGTAACTGTAGAATTTTCTAAATCGCAACTTTCAAAAAGTTATGTATTTCATAAGACAAAGTTTACTGATTTTGGTTGTTGTTTTACTGGTATGTAGACATCATCACATTTTTTATAATTTATAATATCTTACTATTTAATCAGATGTAAGTCTGCTTATTCATTTAATTTAGTTGGTAAAATATTTCTTTCTGAACATCTAAAAGTAGTCTGTCAGTGTCCCAACCTCCGAGGCTTATCAAAATTAATATCTTCATTCTTGTTATTTAATAAGTTAGCAATCACAGTTATATGATTTGCAGATTTCATCTCGTGCGCTTCTGCAGCAGTTGACACCACTTGTCACCATGAAACTCACATTGGAGGGTGACAAGTGCTATGCATTGCAAACCGATCCCAGCAGTTTATTGCACATGGCACAAATTCTTGAAGAAGCACTTGCCGAATCCAGAAGTCACCATGCACGAAGAGTTATCCGTGGTCTCAAGTGAAGTAATGGAGTTTCAGAAATCTCTGACATTTCACAGACAATGTTTGGTTTATAGTTTTTAGCTTATGCACAATATTTATATTCTGAGCTAAAACATTATGGAGTGTTCATTATTTATTAATAATAGTGCAGAATCTCCATGTTAAATTTGTACTATTCGTAATTATTTTGTGACAAGATAAAAGATTTATAATAATAAATCAGTTATAGTCTCTTCTTCACAATAATTAAATAAATTTAAATATTGAAGAAGAAAAGTTTCAAATGTATAAAAATCTAAACTTGACTGTCTACAAGGGCAGCTTCAACCAAATAATAAAAGTGAACAACTTAATCTAAAGGAATTATATTTAAGTTTTGCTCAGATAGAATGATGAACTGTGAGAGATAAATGTGTGATTATCATAAGAAAGTAATTGAAGGGTGAATTATCAGAGATAGCTACTTGCCTTTGAAAGGTATATATGAAGCTTTTGTTGTTTACATAGTTAAATGAAAATATTAAAGTTCTTATTGAGTTAAAGTAAATTCTATTTGTCTGTATTTCTTACTATATTGCATCCAGATAAGCATTGGAAGTATATATTTTTTTGTATTTTTTTATGATTACATTCAATGGAAAAGTAATTCAAATAGAAGTAATAATATTTATAATTTTTCATATCAATCTTACAACCTCAATCCTTCTCTTACTTTCATGTGAAATGTATATATTTTTAGATTTGAAGTTTTTGCTTGTGTCTATATAAATTTTGCATAGCATTGCCCAATACTTCTTACTTTGTAACATATTCTATTTTAATTAATCTATTGGGATCTTTCAATTGACTCATAAGCCTCATGTGAAATTAGTCAGTAAAAAAATTCTTAGTTACAATTTCATTTTATATGATGAAGCTTTTAAAAGCTAACGATTTATATTTTACACATTGGTTATCAGCTATGGTAACTCATGTGAAAAATGTGCAAATTGCTGGAAAACAGGTTGCAAGTAACTTTGTAAAGTATGACATTCACATGGAATTCTTGTCAAAAGAAATTCAGAAAATATTTAATAATTCTATTTACTGATTTACATTATTTTCAGCACTGTTCTTATTTGATCTCACCAAAGCTGATATAATAGATATGCATTCTTTAGGCGGAGCAAAGCACATTGCTTTCTTTTCATACATTTCTTAGGATTACAAAACTTCAGAACACTATTGCATAGTTTGGTTCTACCTTTATCTTTGTGAACAGTTATCCTTCACAATATAGAGGAAAATTTTTCAGAGAACAAGACTTGACTGATCAGGACTTGCCATCTCAGTTCAAACTCAGAATTACATGGACTTGCCATCAATTGACAGCAAAAAGGTGCCAAACCCAGAAGAAAAAACTTTAAATAGCCGCTCAAAAAAACTAGAAAGTCCTCTTTGAACTAGAGTAATTTAAGTTGAACTAACTGGCTACCTGCCACTGCATGGGTATTTATATTAGTCCTGTGCAGAATTTATCCCCTACTAAATGGAGGTGAAATAAAATAAAATAAAAGTAGAGGTTTGGCATCACCATGCAGGATGGAAAAAAGGTTATAAGAAATATGAATAACTTATTAAAAATGTCAAGGGCCTAAGCTCCCTTTCTCAAATCAGAATATGACTGGACATAATGGTAGCCACAGTGCATAATATATATCTCTATACACTCATGTATATATATATTTGTGTGCAGTGGTGGCTTTTTAGTTTTTTAAAGTTAATGCTACATCACCCCAATAAATTTTTATGTTGTGGTATTCAGTCTTAAGACTGGTCTGATGCAACCCTCCATGCCCAAATTATCTTGTGCAAGCATATTCATTTTCGCGTAACTAGCATGTCCTCCTTAATCTGTTTAGCATATTGTATCCTTGGTGTCCTCCTTTATTACCCCACATACTTCCCTCTAATGGTAATTTTACAATACCCTTGTGTCTTAAAATGTGACCTATTAATCTATCCCTTCTCCTGATCAATGTCCTCATTATTGTTTACTCTTCCCCTATTCTGCTGAGAACGTCCTCATTAGTGATTCTATCCACCCATCTGATTTTCAGCATTCTCCTATAGTACCACATTTCAAAGGCTTTCTACAATTCCTACCATCCACTTTTCACACCCATATAATGCCACACTCAATATGAACATTTTTAGCAATGATTCCTGATAGTTGTACTGATATTACCCCTAAGTAAATTCCTCTGTTTTGTGAAAGCGTTCCTTACCTATGCTATCCTACTTTTTATGTCTACCATCCCTACTTATTATGCTGCCATGTTGCAGAATTCCTTAACTTCCTTCAAAATATCTCTTCCCAATGTTATTCCACTGTTTCCTATTCTACACTCCATTACATTGGTTTTCCCTCTAATAATCCTCATATTGAACTCTTTCTCCAGGACCACGTTCATGCCATTTATTATGGTTTCCAAGTCTTTTTCCAACTCCCCGAATACTACAGTTTTATAGGCAAAGTGTATTGTTTTTATGTCTTCTTGCACTATGATTCCTTTTCCATATTACCAGTATAATAATGTAAAATATTAATAATACTACACAGTGACAGTGTCCAATACTCTGTGAAAAATGACCCAACCTGTAATATGCTTAATTTCTAATTGCATTTGTATAACATGTAATAGTGTCCAACTTTTAAAAACGGAGAAATTTAAAACCAAGTTGACTCAGAAATAGTTCACAGGTTTTAACTCTGGTACAGGTGCGATTAAAATGACCACGTGCTCTGTCGTCATCTTCAGGCTGTGTTGGACTGTTTTTTTTTTTGGGTAACAGGCTACATGAGGGTGATCCTGAAGCAGGCAACTCCCCTTTAATAGCATAGGAATGGACTTGAAAAGGGGGGATGTGGAAGGTAGTCCAGGGTTGACTAGGGCCCCCAGGCTGTAGTGTTTCACCTAAAGGTGATGCAGGGAAAAACCCTAGAAAATCTGCATCAGAGAGGTCAGGCTAGTGGGTACTACTCCTGCGCCCTTCTGAAGACGGGAGACTGGATTGCTGTGGGAACGAAACAAACCTGTCTCCGTGCTTTGTTCAGTATTGAGAGGCAGTTGACCGATTGGTCCAATAGGATTAGCGAACAACTCTTACCGTATGCCAAAGGTCTTCGACCCCCGTACATACACCTCTCAAACTGCCAAAGGTTGTCTCAGCCTGCTGGAGTCTTAAATTAACTACCTTGGCCATGGGCAAAGGGGGGAGGGAAAGAGGAAGTCAACCTCCACCTGGCTCTCAGTCATTTCCCAGCAGGATATCCTCCTACTTTCTATTTCCCTTCCGCATGTTTTGGGACTGTCTCGATTGAGGGTATATATACTGCTCTGGGTCCCTAATAACACAGGCTGGTGTCTGATTGGCGCAATTTGGTGTGGCGCTGAGTCGGCAGTTCTCCTTAGCCGCTTTCAGGACGGCGCCCTACGATCCCTTCCGCTCTTAGCGCGTCTACCTGCCTTCCGGTCCCAAGCCCTACTTGTATCTCGGTTGAGCAGGTTGTCATGAGTCCTGATGTGGACAGCTTCAGTTATCACGCTGTCCCAATAACCTTGAGCTCGGTCTAAGATTTTTACTTCTGCGAACTTGATTCGGTGGCCGGTTTCTATTGCGTGTTTAGCTAAAGCTAGGTTTACACGGGCAGTGATGTTCGTCGGAGTTGGGTTGGCTGTGCACTGCCTACCGTTTACATCTTGGGCAGATAACTGCCCACTTCTTCACTGACAATTCTGTGCAAGTGCTGCCCTCACTGCAGAACAGTCAGAGAACTCTGATGCATGTTTATACTTCTCTGCTATTTTTTGGCAACTACGACCGGTTGGATTGTTGATGTTGCATAGTGTGATATATTGTTTATATCAAGTTGAATATTTTTCCCCTTTGTGTTTTCGCGGACGCATAATGTCCATAAACAGGAACTAATCACTTTGTATTTGTGATAGAATAGACGTAACGAGGAAGGGTTCCTGAAAAAGTCAAACTCAGTACTACTGTACTATAGATACATAAAAATGAAAACAGTTTAGTAATATTGTTTTATATTATTACTACAGAAATCAAGCAATAAAAACAGCACATGTACTTTGAAGCTGGTTTTCTGTGTTTAATTGGCTTGGTTTCTATTACTTGTTTTATTCCCCTTAAGGGTGTCAGTTACTGAACAAAACGAAATGAATTATTTTTTATTACGCGTGACAGTAGTATGTTTATAGCTATAGCGTATTTTCTTTCCAGTTAAAGGTTGTGTCGTTGGAGGGTGGACAATAATTATTTTTGGAAAGTTAACCTAAAAATTTATAGGCGATTAGGTGCAACAAACGAACTCTATCCTAAATGCTTTCTGAACCAAAATTCTGGCCGCTGTTCACAACAAATATTCACTTACTCGAATCGCATACTATACCAAACTGCACGCGTATGACAATGCAAACTGTTTACCATTGCGAAATCGATAGTCAGCCCTGCCTCACCGTTCACAATCGGTAATTGACAACCGTAACTGCCATTAACTGGCAGCGTCTAGGTCGGTGGAGGGAGAACGTCAGTCATGACTGACATACTGTTGACACGCTCCAAGAAAAAAAGTGAGGCAGTGCTCTCGTGTCAGCGATGGATTGGCAGTTGTCAGTGCAGCACTGACGTATTTGACATCATTGCCCCTCGTTTTCTGGCAGTCATCACTGCCCGTGTAAACCTAGCCTAAGGACAGGCACAAAGCGGAAGGGATCGTAGGGTGCCGTAAAAAAATAAGAATTATAATTACTGAATATTTGAATTTCACTACTAATGCCGTCTTCTTGTAGTTCAGCTTGATGTCTTAACTCAACAGCCTTGTCTCCATATGCTAACTGATCTATAGAATGAAAATGGAGGGAGTCTGTTGAGCAGGAGCAAGTGTGTCTGATTCAGATATATTAAAATGTTTTAAAAAGATCAAAATAATTGAAATGCTTATCAGATCAACATAGAAAAACTGTAATCCAATAGTCTAAGAAATAATAATGCAGTTTACCATTAGCCTGTGCGTATTATCTTCTGGTATTTTTCTTGATACGGAGATATGCTTTATATTTGATAAAATACAGTCTTTGAAATAGGAAAAGAAATTTTCACAGCTAAAAGACAAATTATTGTAAAGGTTTTGTAAATGATAAAAATAGTAGTTCATCTAAAATTTATTCATGTGCTGTAGCTCATATATACCAGCTACTACAGACTGTGTGTTTTTCTTTGTCAACACTTAAGTAACATGTACATTTTTTATTATCTTACTTTACTAATGATGTGACAAACTGGAACTCCTAATACTGGAAATATAATTGGAAAAATCCAAACTGTCACTAAGTTCTCCTTCACTGCATTCAACTGGAATGATATTTAAAAAAAATGCATATAACAGGTAGAAAATAAAACTCATTCAAATTTTTCATAAGACTAGCCAAAACTGATTCAGATTTAAATGCTTACCTGATCAACATAGTAAAACCCAGTAGCATAAGAAATAATTATGAAGCTTACCTTTTATCCTGTGTGGATTATCTTTTGGTAAACCATTACAATTAATTTTCCCACACTGTGCTTGACATAGCTGAAAACAGAGTTATGCTTTAAATTTGAAAACAAAAAAACAACATAATTGTATATGCTACATTTATATTAAATGTATAACACCACAATTGTTTTTACTATAGCATTACTGAATTTAAACCAAAACATTACAATGTACACATATTTTTTGCTGTGAATCTATGAAGAACTAAGGTATCAAAAAGTTTTAAGTTATTTTTGGTGTAGGTGAAATATAAATTTTAATTATTGGTTTTTAGACAACCTTTTGAATCACTCATGAATACAAGGCTAGGACTAAAATCACATTGTAATAAGACTTTAGTTACAATGATTATAATTAAGAAGATAAAAATTAGATATATAAATTTATTTTATTTAGCATTCTTTACATTTTATAATTTATACTGAACTCTGTGCTTGAAGGGCCTCTATAAATATGGTGGGCCATTATAAAGTTCTAAGTTCTGCTCTTTCCTGTATTGAGTAATGCACAAGAATCATTTACCGGTTACAGCGGTGTCTGTAGCCTGTGCAGCAAAGTCCCCCCCCCCGCTGGGCTTAAAGTTGACTTGGGTGCTTTGTGGAGGTCAAAACTCTTCATGGCCTGCTCAACATTTTTCCTTCCTTGATTCATTATTTTAGGCAGCAAATGGAAAATGGCATCAGTAAATATGATCACTGAGAGATAGATTTACATTATAGCTGTAAAGTTACATTATAGAATACATATGCAAAATATAATTTTGTCCAACATATTAACTGATTGTTACAAAAATATCACTCATGAAAACAAGGTAACTATAACAAATTAAGAGTTCCCTGTTAAATAAATTTGAATTTCAACCAGGAGATAATTTGAAAAAGGAACAGTAAATCTATTTAATTTCCTTATTATCCATGAAGTTTTATAAATTTTATGTTGTGAAACATTAATTTTTCATTACATGTTACTACTTAAATATATATTTCCAGACACATGAAAACTAATTAGCCTGTGAAATATGTTCATTTGTTTGTATTTCATTACATTCTTGTAAATTTAACTTCCCCAATGCACAATACATGTATATTAGGTTTTCATTGAGTTTTACTACCTGAGTGCTCATCCTTCAAATGAATACATTGTTCTTGGATCTTAATGTTATGATTGTGTATTGGTACTAAAGTTTACATATTTCATTATATATGCCATTTGCCCCTACTAGTGGTTGAAAACCTTGTGGTAGGAACAGATACCATGTGTTACCTATACTTTCACCCACCACAACCTTCCAAAATCCTACCAATAACAACCTACAGAATCAAAGAAAATATAACCAGTCTCTCCTCCCATACTATCTGGAAAATAAATTGTACACTCTGCCCAGTACATTGGTCAAACAGAAAGACCCCTTCCCGAACAGATTGCAAACCATCACAGCACAGTTAAACTCTCCAAAATAATTCCCCAAAGCTGCCCATGTGTGGAGCCACAACACCAATAATTTCAATCAGTGTTTGTTTCTTACTGACCTCAAAGCCGTATCCCCTGATTCTTCAAAAGCTATGGAAACTTTCGTTTCAACATGTCTTGCAGTTCAGACAAAGCCCTGGACTCAATGTCCTATACACATTACATGAATTAACAGTTCATCATTCTCTTTCCAGTGGAATTATTTGTGCTGCATTCTTTACTCTGTTACAATCAAGTGTTACATAAAAAACTAGTGTATTTCAAAGTCCTGGAGTCAATATCCTCTAACTTCCTTGTTTTAAGTTATCTTTTTTACTTTTCTCCTATTGAACATGATTGTGTCTGTTTATTGTTTGGAAATTTTTCCATTCCTCTTCCATTTCTTATCCTTTATTGTGGCCCTGAGAGAGAGAGAGATAATTGGTTTGGTTTTGAGTGTCACTTGCTGCCATTTAATGGCTGGCGCACCATATTTTGAATCGTCACTGAGCTACTGGCTGCCATGGTGTTCAGATGCTTTATGTCTAAATTTTTCAACTCTTCAAAATTCACATTTTCATCCTTCCCTGCCAGATGGCATGTACTATCACTTTAAGGTAAGTCAGTGATGTTTTCTGTCTCTTTCCTATTTATGCATATAATTTCATTTTCTCAAAATGTATCTAACAAAAATTGTTAAAAATGTCATTTCTTTGAATTATTTTTGTATGATTCTTTATCCTTTATTTTTAACCCCAGAAAAAATTAAACCTTCCTGTTGGGATCAAATTTTTAGGAAAAATTTAAATCAAAACGAAGCAGCAGTGACCAATACACTTATGTAAGGGAGAATTCAAAAGTTTGTCTTCTTCATATGAAGATTTGGCAGCTAACTAGTGTCAAAAAACAATTATTTGGCTCATGAATGATAACAATAAATGTAGTTCATCCTCATCATGCAAGTATAAATTTATGCTGATTTAAATAAAAAATACCTTATTGCAGAGACACATCTGCTGAAGTTGTAAGACTTTTGGATAAATTTCTCCACAGGACAAAGATTCTGTCAAATTCAGATCCTAGACAGACAAAATTAATTAAAATTCATATCAATTTTATTAATACTACTTCATAATAAATTTACACCTCTATTATTTGTAGCTATGCTTCAGGTATATTTTCAAATCCGTAACATATTTTTTAACTAGTTAATTGTAACTATGATCACTGAAAAATATTGATTCAGACATTAGTCTTCTTACAGTTACAAAATTATTGGAAGCTGTAATTCATACAGCTGATTTGACATTGGTGTATCATAGTTGGTCATGGACTGTATACTCAATACCTGGAATAGAGCACACTAATTCTGGGATCTTGAGGTTGTTCAATCCTAGGCTTAAAATTTCATCAGACAGATTTCCTGTGGTCTAATGTGTGTGGGTCTGTCACAAAGCTATGCAGTTCCAGTGATAGTGCAGACTGGTGGAGGAGAGGGATCATGGTGCAGTAATACTCCTGACATTTGCATTGTTTGTAAACTTAAATGCTTCCAATTCTATTTAGGCTTAAACCCAGAACAAATTCACAAATATTTATCATGATTCTTTTTTAATATGTGGCTCTACAGCCCATTGAGGGCCTGGGCCTATAGGGTCAACTGTGGACTGACATCTTGCATGACACATCCAAATGTATATAATAAGGAAAGGACAGAGAGATAGTAAGCAGGTGACTTACCTGAGGTTCATAGATGGTAGACACCTTGTGAGATTTAGAGTACTTTAATTTTTGGAGGCACCGCCCCCTTCATCAGAAAGTTAGGAAGACATTTCCAGTGATTGGCTGGCTGAGCAGACAAAATTTTTGGCATGGCTAGCTTGACTTGTAAACAATGGACCTCATGAAGCCACCAACTTTCTCTCTCAACAAGGGTCCTACAGCGTGCCTGCAATCTAAGAACCTCTGGTAAGTCACCAACTTTCTATCTCTCTTTTCTGTCCTTATTTATTGTTTTAATTAACCTGAGAATGTCAATTCCTGAAACACATTGGAAGGATTTCCTACAATAATAGGCTTGGTACACTTTGCTGTTAAAATTATGCAAAGTTACAGGGATCCAAATGTAAGAAAATTAGTTTATTTTGAATTCTACTCTTCAATGACATATGGTATAATATTCAGGGGTAATGCATCAGGGAAAAACAGCGTTTTTAATCTTCAGGTAAATGTAGTTAGAGTATTGTGTCATCTTGCAAGTGGTTCATCCAGAAAATGGGAATACTCTTTCTTACTTGCCAGTATATTCAATCACTGATGTTATTTGTGCTTAAAACCTTTTACTTAGCCACTTCTTATATTCTGTTAAACAATTTATGAAGTTAATATTGAACTTGACATAGTCATAACACTAATTTCTTAGTACAAGATGTAACCAATTTTTATTAATATTATCTATCAGATACAAATTGTATTTCTTGTCTTCTCTGTAGAACTTAAGGATATCTTAGTATAGGTTAAAAATAATCAAATGAATGCAAATAGTAACTTAAAGTTAATAGTCAGTAAGCAATCACAACTTAAGTACATTCCCTGACTTTTCCACAACCTTGAATTTCTATTCTCTATGAGATCAACAGAATATGATTGAACACTAATACTAAGGTAAAGACCTAATTAAGATGACTGAATGTATGGGTCTCTTGTTTAAATTACAGAAAGTAATCATTAAAAAAGTATGTTCACCTGTAGTAAAGACTAACATAATAACATTATCAATAAATAAACACAAAGTAATTGTAATAATTTTTCTGTAACAACTGTCAATTTACATTTTATTTTACATTATATTAAAACTAAAGTTTACCATTTTTTGAAACTTCAATAAGGATGTAAATGAATATACTTTTGGAGCAATCTCACCCAAGGATAAAGACTCAGTTAAGTTTATCTCCTGAAACAAAGAAATATTTGTATTTTCCATAAAATTTTAATTAAGAATGTTCTAAAATTACTGCCAGTTGAATACATCACAAATTGGGAAAATGAATATTTAAATAATTTCATAACTAAAAAAAGTAATTTGAAAATATAAAAATGTAATGAAGAAACCAAGAAAAAGACAAATTAATTCATAAACACCTCATCTTTAAGTGTAAAAAACTACTAGCAGCACAAATATGTATGTCTTTCTTCAACTCTTATGATTTCTTTTACACATGATGAAATCAACAACTTTTGCAAAACTGTTGTATTATATATTAATTAAATAGTTTCTATTTTAATGAATTTTGACAATACATTATTTGAGCTTCCAGGCAGCATCAATATTATTTTACAAATCAAAGACTTTGTGCTGTATAATACTCACCATTTCTTCAACATACTCATAATGTAAGCTATCAACTTGAGATCAATAAATGAGCTAAAACTCTTTAACTACTAGAGGATCATTGATAACTACTGAAAAGGAATATATTTAGAAGGTAATAATAGAAAATATGCATATTTTAACATAATATTTGATTTCCAGGTATTCATAGTGATATATATTAGAAATTTCACTATTGAAAATGAACAAATTTATAAAGATATTAAATTTGAGACAATTTTTTACTGATTGCACATAAATTCCTCATAATTATATAACCAAAACAGCTAAAATAATGCATAGAATGCCTGAATTTATAAACTATTCTGTCTGATCTTTATAGACAGACATGAGTAGGAATGTAATAATTTTTTTCACAAATTATTGGTAAAAATTATCACTCAATTTATTTCATAATTTTATTTAATAAATATCACCGAGTAGGGTAATCATAGACTGCAAATATTTTAAGATGAAGCTCTATCGGACTTATAATGTAAAATATAGGAATATTAATGCAGTTATTGATAGAGAAAAGTTATTTATTACTCACTGTTTGGCTTGCAGCTGATGAATCTGAGATCAATGATGATACATTTGTATCTTCTGGTGACTCATTGGAAACTAATTTTTGACTGCTTGTTTCTTTCACAGTTATTTTTGGTTGTTCATTGGAAACTAATTTTTGACTGAATGTTTCTTTCACAGTTAATTTAGGTTGTAAAGATTTATAGAAATCCACAGGAAAATAGTTGAATGAACTACTGGATACAGGTGTGGCATGCAAAGAACACTCTTCTGACAATGTTGGCTCTGGTGATTTCATATTGTTCAGTTCCAAATACTGTTTGTGACCTTTAAAATAATATAATTATCTAGCTATAGTGGTTAAAATATAATTAATATTTACTTATTATGTTTCAAAAAAATTCACATTACTTAATAATTTTATTTTGTGCTCTGAAAACAAATTCTGTTAATGTCTGCCTGTTTGCCTTTATCATATTTAGTCTCTATCTATTTAAATATGTATAAAAAATTAATGTATTTTTGAAATTAATAAAAAGTGATAATAGAAAAATATTTGTCAGAACATAACATTAATAATTCTGTTTGAAATGTATGAAATTACTGATAAAGGATACTTATGAATTGGAATAAATAAATAAATTACATATAAGTAATTAATTCAGTAATGTGATACAATTTTTAATATTAAAAATTATATCCCAATACTCTATGCCTACGTTTCAATTTTTGAAAAATAGATTAACTAATATTAGCATTTGAATGTCAGTCTTAAGCTTAACAACCTTCCTAAAGAAGTGGATTCAACATCAATCTCAGTTGTTTTCACATTATTTTCATGTCACCCCTTTACAGCTGTTTCTCTTGTGGAGGATGATGTGTGTACAGCATCTCATCCTCAAGTCAGAAACCTGAATCTACTCGAGGTGCCCTGTTTTAACCAATTGGTCACGGCATAATGGGGAGCAGCATGCATTTCTCATGTGCCTTGGTGTCAGGTCCCAGCTGGTCATCCCTGGGGATGTGAAACCTAACAGTAGGGGGCAGACCAGGGATGGCTTGCTGGGAACTAGTTATCCTTTATGAGCACAGGGGATGGACAATGACGAGTCAGGGTCATCGCACAGTGACACTAGTAACTGAGTCCATTCCAAGGCAGTCATCAAGCATTCAGGCTAAGGTGTCGAGTATGGCAGTTATTAGCCATACTTAGTTATCCGATGATGAAACTGTCTGGGTGCAATTCCCCTATAACTGGGCGGTTGCACAGATCATCTATAGGGGATAGCTGCTAGCTTCCACTTCCGAAGGGGATGCGCCTGTCCTCGGTAACCAGGTGCTGCAATGCGGAAGAAGCAGGAAGCTTCAAATGCCGGTCATAGGATGGTGCTCCCCCTCAGTGGAGTTTGCCACTTAGTTCTTCTGGGGTAAGAGGCTATCCTTGGCTGGAAGTGCCAGCGCTACTGTTAAGGTTGAACCCAGCCAGTCATAGGGGAGGGTACTCGCCTCCATTGGGGTTAGTTAGGCTCGGCCCTTATGGGGGAAAGAGGCTCCCTGGGCTGGCTTAAAGTGCGGCACAAGGTTGACCTGAACCTTCAGTGAAAAATACAGGCAGACAGGGATGAGCTTTAGCCCAACTGTCGCTCTACTGGGCGGCAGCCCTGCTCACAATTGGGTTGGACTCTGTCGGGCAGTGACATGTGCTCAAAAACCCACGGAGGTGGTGCTAGAAAGTCGGTGCCTGGGTATGTGTAGCCTAAGATTAGGGGGCGGACCTGGCCCAGCAATTGAAGCCTCCTGCCCTTGGGTAAGGCAGCAGCCCTGAGGGCACTTACACCGTTACGTGTGGAGTGCATTTCCGACAGGTCAAAAACTCTGGTGTGAGAGCCACACGCAACCTGTATCGAGCAACATATTCTGCATCTCGCGAGCCGGCACAGCCATTTTGGCTTAACCAGTCCTCAAGAGAAGCATAAACACCTTGGGCGAGGAGTCCTATGGGGCTCTATACGCCACAAATGCACTTTTTCTCGGTAAAATGGTACACACGGAGTCATGTGCTGGTCCCATCCAGTATATCCTGAAATCTAACTACCAATTGTACCCCTTATGTAGCTTGAATAATTTCATATACATGGAGAGTTTCTTATATTTAGCAAAAGTAAAAAAAAATCTGCAGAATTAGTGCATGTCAGTAATAATTTATTTGAAATTATTAATCAAACTTACTATGATTAAAATCTTTGGGGCTTATTATTTGTGTCCTTGCTGTCACTTCAGGTACATCTTGTGCTGATAGTTCCTTTGAGAGTGAAGGAGGTGAGGGTGACATCAAAGTTAAAGAATAATTAGAAATTTGTTTTGGCGATAAGCTTGGGGATTTTTGGTTCATTTCTGGATTGTTTTCAACAACACAATAATTAATATTCCCCACTTCAGAATTTTCATTTTTAAATGTGGATTCAACATTATCTGATGGGCTTGACTCTATTCTTGGCACTATCTCTGAGCCTTCCATTTCATTACATTTATCTTCATTTTGTCTGTCTTCATCTTCAAAATCATCATCATAGCTTTCCTCACCACCATTGTTCTTGTTAAAACTTCTATCTTCAGAACAAAATGCATTAGGCTCATATTTTGACTGCAAGTTTTGAATCATAGATCTTGTTTGATCTATTTCCAAATCCACCTGCAAATAAATTGAAATACAATCTGTATTAATACAATTTAATGAATAGTACAGTCTACAATACAACTAGCCTGATAAACACTTAAGTTACAATAGCAATTAAAAATAAATAGTGTATCAATAATATTAATAGTGTTGTATGCTGGTAAAAAAAATCATAAATATTAAAACTAATAAAATAATTTTCTTACATTTCTCCTTGAATTCTGTGAAGAAGTACATTCCACATTATGTAATAATCCAGAAAGAACTTCGCTGCTTATTCTGTTAAAAACAATATATGGACATAATTTTTAATAATAGGATAACAAATATTCATTCATATTTAATAAACCAAGGTCTGTATATATACAGACTTCATAATAAACAAACATATTTAACAAACTCACACAAAAACAAAATATATACATATATAAGTGAATGATATTTGACTCATGACAAAGTCACACTTTGGATAATTGGATAGTGAGATTATGGGATGAATATAGGAATGTGTTTTAAAGTATATGCCAGGTATAGAATTATGCTCAAAGAAAGGTATATGTTAAGTGCAGAAAGGAAAGGAAGATGAAGAAATGACTGAAAACATTTGGCATAGCTGGGACTTGAAAAAGTAAATATATAATGAAATATTTGAAACATGATGAAGTCAACACACGTTGGATATTGAAAGTAAGTAAGGATCGAAATGAGGCCCATTACTCCTGAGTAAGACAACTCTCTCTCCAATCCAAATAAATATGTATATAATTTTGTCTGTTAATGGGCTATTTCTTAATCTAATATAGGTCTTTTCAATGTTTTACACAAGTTTCTCTATTAAATTATAGTTTAAGATGAAAATAAATCTAAACTATTCTGTAATTTTTATTATTAACTTACGCATTAAATACAGTCAATTCAAGTTGTTGCATTTTTGCATCATTGTTATTCACAGTCTTAGCACTTGTGTCTGTTGTATTAACTTGAGTATGCCATTGATTCTGGATATCCACTACATTTAAAAGATGTGGCTGACTGGCTTGATTTCTTTGTTGGATTTCTGAATTGGAATGAATATTGAGAGAAATTTGAGGTGTACTACTTATTAATATATTCTTTTTACATCCTACATTTGATAATGAACTTGGTATTACTTTGGATAGTTCATCGGGAGACTTCTGTGTTTTATTTAATAATGTATCACCAGATTCACAACTACTATTTTTTGAAGGTGTACTACTTTTCAACAATGAGTGATGAGGCAATAAATTATTAATTTGAGAATTTGTTTGATGAACAGATATTTTAGGCATTCTTTCATAAGATGGTCTACAGACAAAAGGTTTCCTTCGGTGTGGTTTTGCATTTTGTCTTAGAAATGTCTTACTCACTCCTGTCTTTTTTTTATGTTGAAGCATCTTTCCTTTAGTCACAATGTGTGTTTGGTGATTCAAAAAAGTATTATTATGGACTTCTTGAGATGCTTTATTATTAAACTGTGAATCACATGTAGATAACTTAACATCGTGAACATTTTTTGAAACACTACTTTTGAGTTTTCCCTTTGATTCATTTTTATTACTATTTAACTCATGTCTGGTAATTGGAGAAACTTTATTTCCGCATGATGAAAATTCAGTTTCTGAATCTTTAAATTTGGTGTCAATTTTATTCTTGTAATGATTTCTTCTGTTGTTATCCAATCTGTTAGTTTTTGAATCCAATGTTAACTTCATGGAGACAGATGGACTAATATTTGTTTCAGAATTGTCAGAAAATTGATTTAGTGTTTCATTACAGTTATCTTCATATGAATTATGAACAGTCTCTATGACTTGTACATTACTATTTGAATGTGTGAAGCATTTACGGCTGACTGTAGGAACTGATACAGTGGGACCCCGCTGAATCTGTAAAAAATAATAATATACAAATGATTTCATTCTATATATGAGCATATGTTTATAATATTATATATATATATATATATATATATATATATATATATATATATATATAGACTCTCCTTAATGCAGTAATTGTGTTCCTGTGCTAAACAAAATAGTGTTAAACAAGATCATTTTTAACATGTAAATATTGGGGATAAGTGAAACCATGGCAAAAAAAATCAATTTTTTGTTGGATTTTGTAATATTACATTAATTGTGGAGTTTCTTTATTGTTATGATAGATTGCTGTTATATTGGCAAATGGGTTGAGTTGTTTAGAGCTGTATAAGTCAAAATAGGCTAAAGCTTTCGGTTCTAGTTATTTATATTCGCAATAGTGTTTAAATGATGGGCAAAACTGTTTTGGAAAATTATCATAGCAAGAAGGCTGCCAAAGTCATTTTCATCAGTTGCACCTATGTTTTTCATTATGCAATAACAATGCCATCCAACCTAACAAGTAAATATACTTCGTCCAAGAAAAAAACCAACACAATTTTAGTATGAACAACAGGAATAAGTTATATTAGAACCCAATGTCAATTACAAAGTGGGTTTTATTTAATCCTACACAGGCATTAACTTCCATGAAAAATGGATTTCAAGAGCTAATAATTTTCAACGACATGTTTTACTCTTTCAGTAGTACATTACTTAGTTACCAAAAAAAAGATTTGATGGAACACTTGTAAACATTTGCATTGGAAACTTAAAGACTTTCAAGGAATGAAGCTAACATTGGTGTTATTGACTTGTGCAGTTACAGTGCATCGGGAAATTTACAAAAAAGTATGCATCAACTATGACAGTAATTTATTTCAATTTGGATAGAACCGGAAACATTAACTAGTTTGGATACATATTTCGAAAAAATATGAAGGCAAATAGTTCTATCGTTGAAGTTATATCTAAGTTTTATTTTAAGCTTTAAAATCAAAAATAACTCTCATTAAAAATCTAGGCCTAAGTTAGCATACACTAGTTGAAATGTTATTGCTTTTAGCAAAATAGTGTGAACTCGAATTATTACTCTTAGGTATACCATGATAATTAGAATTTTCCCATTCATTTTCAATTATGTAGTTTTAAATCGTCGAATTTTGAAAATTCTACCTTATAAGCATAGTAATGACAATAAATTTTTGACTATAGAATTGTTTATTTTATTATACACTTGCACAACTAAATTTGAAGCCTTTCCACAATTCTTGTCAAGAAGAACGAGATAAGGGTGGGAGGAGGGCATAGAAGCAGCAAACGGCGCGACTGCATAGTGATCCAAGATTTTTTTATTGGACTTTCAAATTACTGGTAAAGACGATTTTGGAATGATAAACAAGCAGTAGACCTAGTTGTAATTTAAAGTTTTCATTAGCATTACCACCCAGTTCAAGTGTTAAGATACTTCCTCTTCTGCAGAAGCGTCACGTGGCGGGGGCGGTGATGGCAACCCGCCCCGGGCAGCAAAATATCACAAATAATATTAACCTGTAATCTGAACTAAAAATTTAAACCCTGTACATTGTAATACTCTCTTCTTAACTATATAAATTGATAGACGGGGACTTTTGAAATAAAAGGAACTATTATAAAAAAATTAAAGTAAGTTTATTTACAGATCATTTCCACGGCTTTCATGAGGGTCCTTCTCATCAGGGAGTTAAAATGGGGAGAATTTATTTACAGTAAAAATTTGATCAATCGTAATCTTTAAAAAGATGTTGGAATCACTTTACATGCATGTCGTGTCTTACTGGCTCGCTTCGTTGGTTGATACACGGCCGTGGCGATGTGTGATGGCGATGGTGATGGTGATGGTCGGAGCCGTGGCGTCGTCGCAGCTCCAGTTGGTTGAGCAGCAAAACCGCTGGCACGTCTTATCCCTTTTGCTGTCCCGTTCTTAGTGTCCGTTCTTCCTGGCTTTTTAGATATTCCTACGCGACAATGGCCGTCGTAAATTATGGGTTCGCTACTGAGCTCACCCCTGACAGCGGATCCTACAACAACAGACCCTCGCATCACTCAGGGCCTGACAGTTTTAAGATGCTGTTGCTCAAGTCCAGAGCACACAATGACACGTGCACTTCATTACAGATGCCCCTAAATTTGAGGTTTTAAAAGTGTTAATTGGGCACTAATTTGCGGTTTTGAAACATCAAAGTTATCATGAAGTGTTAAAGGTCCCCTTAAACGTGACAACAATACTGTTTGTACAAATGCATCACTTGATTGTCACCGATCAATCTATTTAACGTTACGTTTCACATGTGCACTGTCCACAAAACACCGTCATTGTTTTAATCTCTGTTTAACACTTTGTTCTTAGCTCTTAGTGATTCCAAAAACCTTTTTATAAGTAAATTAACATTAACTAGACTACACCTAAAATTAAGATAAACAAAGACAAAACTGGGCTTTAATTAATTAACCTGCCTCCGGTAATATGGCACTAAAGACGTTAAATTAAAGACCTTCGTACGGTCATCATCCCTTTTGCGTTTTCATGCTCCTCCCCCCATTTAAATTTGGCTCCTTTCTTCAATAGCTCATTTAAAGGATGTAAAAGAGCAGAAAATCCCAAAATGTACTTCCGATAAAATTAAAATACCCAATAAGACCCCTTAATTGCTTGGTCGATCTTGGACTTTTTATATTTCGGATAATTGTCAGTTTCTCAGGTGATGGCGCTATCCCCTCAGCTGATATGATATGTCCTAAAAATGGTACTTCCTTTCTACAAAACATGGTCTTCGACAAGTTAAATGGTAGTCCTTTTTCCCTAAGCCTGCTGAACAGCATGTCCAAATGGTTTAAGTGTTCTTCGAAGGTCTCACTTGCTACTATCAAATCATCCACGTAGGCGGTAACAAAACTCCGTATTTCATCCGTTAGTGCTAAATCTAATTGTTGTACGAAGACTTGGCAACTTGTTTTGAATCCAAAAGGCATTCGTATAAATTGGTATTGGCGTGAACCCACTAAGAATGCTGTTAGCTTTCGAGAATCTTCTTCCAACAAGATTTGATAAAAGCCCTTCGTAAGATCAGCACTCGTTAACCAACGCTTGTTGTTAAATTTACTGAGTGCTTCCTCAATTCCTATGGGTTTTTCGCAAATGTTTTGAATTACTTTATTTATTTGCCTAGCATCCAGACATATTCGGAGTTGTCTTTCTTCCTCACAATGCAAATGCTATTGTTGTAAGGGCTCTCCGCCCTCTCAATTATTCCACCTCGCAACAATTTCGTTATAGCGTCATTGACTTCTTCCTTCATTGCAAATGGGATAGGATAATTTTTTGCCTTAAATGGAGAGTGCGAAATTGTCTGAATTCTGTGAGCGTAGTCACGTAACAACCCTGGTTCTTCATTGAAAACATCTCTATTCTTAACTAATACTTCTACCAACTTTCGTTTGTCTCCTTCACCGAGCTCTTCAATGTTGTCTGCTATCTCCGTAAATCGCCTGCGCAAATCATTGATTCCTGATTCTTTTTCCTCTTCGCCACTTTGTTCCTCGACGACCTTCAATGGAGCTAAATTTTTTTCTGTTTCCCCGCCGCATACTTCAATCGCCCTCAAAATAGCTAAATTTTTCTCTTCTTCGACGCTTCCCAATTTTACTATCTTCCATACAAACTCGACGAAGCTCCCTTCCAAATTTCTCGAAGTTCCTTTAACGTTTCCTTCACACAAATCAATAATAGCTCTGGCTTCCTTCAGAAAATCGACCCCAATGATCAGATCAGTAAACAGACTTTTCAAAACTAAACAATTAACAGATATAATTTCGTCAGATGTTTTCAGTCCAATTAATACTCTCTTCGTCACTCTCTCATTTCGATGTCCCAACGCTCCATAAATTCTCAAATTGGTTACGGGTAACTCTTCCAGCACGTGCCCTCCTTCTTTCAAGTTGTCATACAGACGCTGGCTTATCACGGAATACATGGCGCCCGTGTCTATCCACGTTTCCACCGGAATGTCTTTAAAATAAAATTTGACCTTCACTGGCTTAACATCCTGAATTTTATTTTCTGGAATTTCTTCTTTCTCCTCCTCGGTTAAATCCGTGTGTCCAATTAATAAATCTTTCACTCCATTTAATGCTCCTAATATTTCAGTTTCCGGCAGTTTCTCTGATGGAGCAGCAGCTGCCGCTTCTAGTTTAAATCATTGCCTCTTCTATGGTCTCTATTCGGTATCTCGTTCGCTGTTGCATTTTGTTCTTGACTCTGATTGCGCCGGTATTGTTGTGGTGATCTCGGTCCTCTATTGCCATCTCGATACTGTTCACTGAAGTTGCCTGATCTTTGATGTCTCCTATTGTTGTTTCCATTGTTGCTAAAAAATTGTTCACGTCGCGGTTCGACGAATTGTTGCCGCGTCTCCATGTTGTCACAGACGTTTAAGAATTCTGTTGCCTCTTTGACTGTGGTGATTTTACTAGCTTTTAAGTGCATGCAAATGTGCGTAGGATAATGGCAGCTAAGCACATTCACCAGGTCAACCTCTGTCATAGACATATCTAAATATTTATTCAACGCTGCGTAATGAACAAAGTGCTGCGACATTGTTCTGCCTTTGTCGCGTCGATAACGGTGTTCATAAAATGTCCGGAGCACCTCTCCCTGCATCGCTCTGCTCCAATATTTCTGCAAGAAGTTGGATTTCGCCTCTTCGTAATTTTCGTCTTGCTGGCTCGTGGTTTCCAGCCACTCAACGACATGATTCTCTAGTCCTTGAATCAGTATCGCGTATTTAAACTGGTCAGGAATCCCTTTCAAAATAAAATATTGTTCCAGTTTATCTATAAATTTGCGTGGATTCAAGCCGCTCCTCTCGACAAATCTGGGCATCATCATTTCTACTCCGAAATTTATTGGCTGTAAGACAGTTGCGGTGGTTGCGACAGAACTAGTTTCCACACGATGTCTCAGTTTGTTCATTTCTTCCATAATGTGGCTTACTGTCCTCTCCTTGTCTTCTTCACCAGTCGCAATTTCCTTTCTCAATTCACGAACAGTGCTCTCTAATTTAGTTTCTGTTCGCTCTATTCTGCCCCCAGCCATTTGGCCTTTCATTTCGCCACGAAAAGTTTCAAAAACATCAAATCTTCTATCAATCCTAGCCATCAACGCAACATTATTGTCTTCCACAGTTTTCTTTACTACTTCTGTCATATCCCTCCGAAATTCTGCCATTACTTGAAGTAATTGATCGAATTTATCCATATCCTTGTCCCTACTAATTTCTTTCTGCACGACGTTGACAGATTCAGGATTGTCAAGATTTTGCTCAAGGATTCCTTCTTCCTCCATTCCTACCAATTTTTCCACGTTTTTGTCAGACATTTTTAACGCTTTGCCAGACCTCAACAGCATAAACAAGAGAAATTCAACAAAATTCTGTGCCTACAACCTAACAAGATTGACGGTGCCCTATTTCCAATACAACAATTATCAAAGACTCTTAGACTAGCCACAAAGCAAACACGAAATATAACACGACGATTACAGAAAATACGTGAATACAGTATAATGCCCAGAGTCTCCAAAACACACAATGAAATAATATTACTGAATCCTAGCACAATATACAAATCGAAGTCCCAAGAATAAGTACCTTCGTAAAAATTATAGTATGCTTGAGGCAACTTAATTTTAGCAAAATAAAACGGATTGCTTTTAAACAGAATTTATACTGACTGAAACCACTACTGCAACTACCAATTGCATCAAATTTTCACTGTAATATCTCAAATTCATGCAACACGTTGGAGGGCCATAATTGTAATACTCTCAATTCTTAATAATATAAATTGATAGACGGGGACTTTTGAAATAAAAGGAACTATTATAAAAAAATTAAAGTAAGTTTATTTACAGATCATTTCCACGGCTTTCATGAGGGTCCTTCTCATCAGGGAGTTAAAATGGGGAGAATTTATTTACAGTAAAAATTTGATCAATCGTAATCTTTAAAAAGATGTTGGAATCACTTTACATGCATGTCGTGTCTTACTGGCTCGCTTCGTTGGTTGATACACGGCCGTGGCGATGTGTGATGGCGATGGTGATGGTCGGAGCCGTGGCGTCGTCGCAGCTCCAGTTGGTTGAGCAGCAAAACCGCTGGCACGTCTTATCCCTTTTGCTGTCCCGTTCTTAGTGTCCGTTCTTCCTGGCTTTTTAGATATTCCTACGCGACAATGGCCGTCGTAAATTATGGGTTCGCTACTGAGCTCACCCCTGACAGCGGATCCTACAACAATAGACCCTCGCATCACTCAGGGCCTGACAGTTTTAAGATGCTGTTGCTCAAGTCCAGAGCACACAATAACACGTGCACTTCATTACAACATATACCATAAGAACTATATTCTTGCCTGAAAGCTGTTTATAATTTAGGAGTCTTTTGGTTTTTCAATACCTAAATAAGGAGGAGGTGAATTTGACTGAAGCCCGGGCTGCTGAAACCCTTGTTGATGCAAGAGTTGTAGGTGAAGCTAATGGACAAGAGTTTTCTTTATTTTTTAAAAAAATTATGTGTATTGTTGAGATTGACAAATAAAATGCACTGACGATATCAGATCGTCTCAGCAACTACATTTTATTTTCTAACGAAATACTTTTTCTTGACGTTTTAATTTCGTCTATTTTTCTGTCACCCACTATAAACTAAATATTGTCGTTTAGTTCTACATAGACTAACCGACTGCGAAGTAGCAAACATTCAATAGTACTGCTGTGAAACTTACCGTGCACCAAATCCTAATTACTAAAAAACCGCGCAATAAAGGAACAGTGTTCAGCGGTGTCACAGTACATCTACATGTGAAAAAATAAGATGACAGAGACAAAATAATAAATCGGATAGGTAAGAGGTGCAGAAAAAAGTTATAGACTAAACTTTTGATAATAGGCGTAGATGTACGAAAATATATGAATTTTCGAGAGCTTAAAGTCCCTCCTTTAGAGTGTAAGGACAGGGAAACCTGATGGTAAACCCCCAAATTTCTCTCTTTCCTGTCATACATATACATATAAAGATATAAATATTCAGGAGAAAGGCAGGAAATTCGCTTTTTAAATCATATGTACGGTTTAGTAATACATATGTTAAACAATGAAAGGAATGGAAGAAGAAATAAAGACTGAAAATATCCGATACAGCCAGGAAATCTATGTCCTGGCAGTACTGAATATTTTCAGTCTTTCATTCTCCTTCCATTCCTTTCCTCGCTTAACATATGTATTTCTTTGAGCATAATACTTTGCCGTACATATGATTTAAAGAGCGAAATTCCTGCCTTTTTCCCCAAATATTTATAGATTTCTTTCTATCCAATTAATTAATGTGTGACTTCATCACTTGTCCAATATATATATAATTAATGGGGAAAGGACAGAGAGATAGAAAGAAGGTGACTTACCTGAGGCTCATAGATGGTAGACACCTTGTGAGGTTTAGAGTACTTGAATTTTCGGAGGCACCGCCCCCTTCATCAGAAAGTTAGGAAGACATTTCCAGTGATCGGCTAGCCGATTTATATATATATATATATATATATAAATTATTGTATGAAGAAATATTAATTTAATAAGTATGAAGGAACACAAACGTAACATTACTATGAAAGAATGTGAACAAAAATTGTATTTGATTTATTGTAAAGTGAAAGCCAAATAAAACACTGATTATTTGTATTATGGAAGGGCTCTCCTTGTGCTGAAATGTCCCATCTTGTTTTCTTCAGGTCTGTGAGTTCGAGTCAACTTGGAAACAGGATAACTTTTTTATTGTCCACGAAAGAGGACTGCTGTGTTGGCCTCCAATAGTTGAAATTAATTATTGTCCAGAAATACATCTGACAGATACTATTCAATATATTGTCACAAGTTAGATATTGTTCTGTAAAACTTTGCAAGAGATGATGTGAGATTACAAAAATCTGTACTGAGGGAATGAATAGTTAAAAATATATTGCAGCAGTCAAAAGTTCACATTTATTTCTCTGGATTTCACACAGAGGAGTAAGTATCTAAGTATTGCAGCTTGGAGAAGTTGAAAATTGATTTCAGAGAATACATCAATTAATGAATGTAGACTTTCCCAGTAAAGAATTCTGATAAAATCTTCATGTTGAGTTTATTTATAAGGCTGACCCAGTTGGTTAACTGAAGATTTTATCAGAATACATTCATTGTTCATAAGTCAAATATGATAGATGTTACTGAAGAATTGGGGCCTGCAAAAGTATTAAGAGAAATTGTATGTCTGTCAAGTTGAAAGTTTGAAGGAAAAATTTGTGCAAACATAAAATTTAACTAAAACTTATATGTTGACAAATAGTAACTTTTGACCTGGAAGCAGTTCTTCAGGACACAGAAAACTTGCATCAACAAAACTCTAAATATTCCTATGCAATTGTTAAATTTCAATATCTAAAAACGTATATTTAATTATTCATTATTGTATGAAAAAAAATTTTATTGTTATTTATTTCAGTCTGTACCATATTTCATGTCCAATTAAGCAATGTTCTTCTTTCTTTTCTTGAATATTGTGTGTCTAGAATGCTACTTCTCCTAAATTTAAACATTACAATAATTGAAAAATAACTAAAATTACCATGATAAGTATAAATAAATGAAACTTGTACATCCAAATTTACCTGAAAACTTTGTTTTATATTCACAGATGGAAGAAACTGCCATTCAAGACGTGATTTAGATGTTATTTGAGAACCAATATCCCCTTCATGCTTATGTGTCTGCTCTGTTTGTTTTTCCTTATGGACAGAATTCTTATGATAACGGCATCCAGGCATGTGATTTCGAATTTGGCGCTTTTTGTGATGTACATTTTGAGGTTGACTTTCTAATTCTTTGGTTTTCAACTATAAAAATAAATTATTCATAAAATATATGGACTGTTTATATTCCTAAAAAAGGTGTATATAATTAATATTATACATGGAAACCTTATTGTTCTATTGTATTAATAATATAAGGGGATTAATAAGATTTAATTCTTTAAATTGCATATGCTGTTTTACCATCAGTTCTGACACTGGTTTGAGGAAAGTTCTTACAGAGGTTGTTTATCATTGCATTGCCTTCCGCCAGTCTGATGAAAGAAACAATGGAACCATTGCACTATGGTTTCTATTGCATACTCTTTATTGGTATATGGTATAATTTCCTGGGAAAAGGGAAATTATTCTTCTGAAAATGGTGGGTTTACTTAATGTCAAGTTTCTCCAAAAACATGAAGGAGGGTATTTTTGAAAAATTGGACATTCTGTCTCATGTTTATATTTGGTTTGGACACGATACTTTCAACTCTATATTGACAACAAGGTCGTGGATACAAATTGGTAACAAATTAACACATTGGAGAAGTCAGTAACATGTCTATGAGCAATTGTTGCCTGGTCTATACCAGATTTTATAAATCCTATCAATGTACACAGATAGAATTTATTAAAAGTGTTGTTGAATAAAATTTCATACTCATTATAGGTAAACATGTAGTCAACTTACAAGTTTGTGTGTACATGCTCACATAGGTATCTTTAAAGACCTACAATTCTCTCCAAAATTGTTTAATTGTTTTTTTATTTTCCAGGGTGACTTGATGAACTAGAGCCTTAAAAGATAAATATATTTTTTTGAGCATACATTTTATGCCACCCCTCCCACTCCCATTTAGGGTTGCTATCCTCCTTTTCTGCCAGGAATTGAAATTAGATTATACTGCAACACTATTAATTTCAGCAATTTTCAAAACTACTTATTCAACACTAATTTTGGTCAAATTTGCATTTTTAACAGTCACCGTGTCAATTATCAATCACTTAGCAAAATATCATGGATTTTACCTATCATTTTGATATAATCATCTCCAGTGATACCACAAACAGAAAATTGGATAATAGACACAAACTGCAAACCGTAACTAAAAAAAATATTGTTAAGAATGAAATTGGTATTTTAATAAGTTTCCTTAAAATATTCTTCATGAAGGAAATGAGTGTATTGGATGTTGTGCATGTAAGGAATTATTTAAATATTGGAAAATAAATTAGTCATTCTTCTTGAACAACATTATTTGGATACTTACTGTGTTAGAGCAATTAAAAATTTCTTTGTCTGCTTTTATGCTTTCTGTGCCTTCTCCAGAGTTCAATTTCTTCTGTCTGTAAACATTGGAGTTAAATTTTCAAAAAGGACTGAAAGAGTTCATATGTATTCATATATAAGAGGGCAAGTAATAAATATATCCAATTTTCTTATAATTATATGTAGGTTAGTTGTATATATTGGTGCAAACAGATTGCAGCATTGCATTCACTTTAGGTGGATTACAACCCTTATAGATGAGATGAGGCAGGGGGATCAGATGGGCAGACAAGATCAGTCGGTGAGAGACCAGGCAAGGAGAGACGGCACTGAAGGATCAGATGAGAGAGAGGTTGGACCTGGATAACACTACATTCATGGATGTAAAGCAGCTTCAAGGCATACCTAAATACAGAGAGACGGATGCATTCATGAGGTTGAATGTTTGTAAACCCAGTAATTTTGGTAACTGCGTACTTAATTTCTTGAGAGACCCAAAATCCCCATAAGATATTGCTTTATGTAAACATTGTATAGATAAAATTGTCAAACCATTTAAAATTTGTACTTTAAATAATTTTAAACCTATCCTAAGTAGAGGATATTACTATATATATATCTTATTTTTCTTCTTTGGTGATTTAAATAGAGTTAATTCAAGTGTATTGAGCAGAATATAACATATTCTGAAAAATGATTTTTTTTGTAATCAATGTGCTAATTCATGTTTTTAGCTATGTGGTGTTAGATTATACAGTGTTATTGTGAGAATCATCAACTACATGTGCAGTTAGAAGTGGGTCTTTAATATCGAGATGTTAATAGAAGTTCAGTTGCTGCAATCTCTATCTCTCCAGAGGCCCACAGAACCCTGTTGATATTAGGCTTTTGTTAATATAAAGTTGTGTTCATTTAAATATAGTTTCATTAATTTGAATAATTTTTCTTAATTGATTTTAATTACCCCTCCCCTTAGAATATTACAATATATATATATATATAGTAATATTCTCTTCATGGCATAGGATAAATATTTTTTAAATTACTATTTTAAAAGGTTTGAAAACTTTATATTTATGAATTTCATCTGTACAATGTTTACAAAAAACATATCTCAGGGGATTTTGGGTCTCTCAAGAAATGGAGTACGTAGTTACTAAAATTATAAAAAAAATATTATTTAAATTTATATAATCAGCAAGATGAGCAAGTTTCACAATTTTGTTGAACTTACCCAATATTACTGGGTCTACAAACATTCAACCTCAGGAATGTTTCTGCGTCTCTCTGTCTTTAGGTGCGCCTTGCAGCTGCTTTACATCGAGGAATGTAGTGTGATCCAGGTCCAACTCCTCTCACATCATGGTCCCTTCTCACTGTCTCTCCTCCTCTGATCTCTCACCCCGATTGATCTCGTCTGCCCTCTGATCTCCAGGTCCAACTCCTGTCACATCACCGTCCCATCTGTTTGCCTCTCCTCGACTGTTCTTCAGCCTCCCAACGTCTCCTTTTAACTTCTCGCCCCGGGAGTTCACCCCAAAATACCGGGGGTTGCCCTCGGGATTTCACACACGCCCCCAGGAGTTTCCCGCGGGTATTCACCCACTTACAGCCAATTTAAGTCTTCATTGTTGTTGGCCTCTATTGTCAGCGCACATAACTTTCTTTATTGTAGGCCCAACTGCACTTCACAATGACAACAATTAACGAGAATTGCTCCCGAATCCCCTTCACATTACAACATTAAATTAATCATCCATAAACCATTTGCACCTTAAAAATAAACTATGTAACCAAAGTCAGCAGGCACCTGCGTTTTTATGTTACAATATATACGTGCAAGTGACGAAATGACATTTTCGAAATAGTTAAAACCAATTAGAGGCACATGAAAGAGAGAGAGAAAAAATTATCTACCTAAAGTGTGAAGCTGGCAGACACCTAGATGAATGCAGTGTTATGAATTTTCGGAGGCAACCGCCAAGCCTGTCATCAGAAGATAAGGAAGAAAATTCCGAGTGACGACCAGCTGTTGACGGCTGGTCATCACTCTGTATGATATATATGTAATAAATATGAAGGGAAAGAAAGACAGAAAATGGTAACTGACACCTTAAATTGATAGTAGGCCTCAAGTGAGGTATGAAAATGTGAGTTTTCAAGAGTCTTTTATCATGACGTTACTTGTTCATTATTGACAATTATTTATTTTATGAATAATCACCTGTCATCTGTCGATGTGGCTGTTTCTGTATAATTAACACATTTCGAGAGTTGGCTGAGCTGTAGACGGGTTGCTAGCAATAGGTTTTCAGCGTGTTCCAGGGCAGCATCCGGAGGTGACAGCACTTCATCCTGCAACACATTCTCCCTAATATCCTCTTCTACACACACACAAAATTTAAATTTCAACATTGAACAAAATGAACTAATTAATAAAATAGTAGAGAACTCCATGTAATCTTTGTCATAACATATTTTTTAATTATATATCGAAAGCAACCAGAGGTGGTGAGATATTGTCTTATTTGTATAGGAAAGAGAGATAGAGAGCAGCTTGTTTACCTTATATCAGCAGCTGGTGTCAGCAGTCTGGGCGTCTGTCCCTTCTTTAGGACAGTATGTCTGAACGTTGAATACTCGTGCATATTCTACTTATAATAGTGAAACTGATAAAGATTTGAAATTTTTAATAAAATATGTGTTTCATTTATTTAATTTATTGTAAAGAATAAGATTATTTAGTTAAAATTTTATGCTCGTTGGCGTATTCTAAGAAGTACAAAAGTGTTGCAAGGTCTCTCAAGAGCAGGAGGCGAGGCTGGCAACCATAAATAATGCTTTCGTTCCATTTGAGAAGGATAGCAAGTCCTGAGGTAAACGTGTACGGGACTAGCGTGTAGTTCGATGGTCAGTGGTAGAAGCTGACATAATTTTAAGAAATTGTAAAAGTAATTATGGGCAGCTCCTTGGAGAGCAAATAAAAACAATAGCGAGATGTAAGCCGCCGTTATAGCGCGACGAGATATAAAAGAAATATTGGTGAATGTAAAAATCAGAGCACAATGCTTTTTAATTGGAAAGTGAAGTGGTGTAGTAAAGATAAAGTTCGCGAGGAGAAAGAAACATTTCTATTAAAGAACTAAAAATATAAACTTTCTAGTACAATTTTTTATATAAAGCCAAAATATTACATTTTTGCCAGTTCAACTCCCTACAATAAATAACCCTGTTTTTGTTCTTTTAACATTATACCTTCCAAAAATGTGTACTTTTTGTATGTTATATTAGAAATATTTTTAAATGTATGAAGTACATATGTCTGTCAATTTGTACTAAATTTATCGTGATTGTTGGTACCAAATGTCATCAGTTACTCGAGACAGAAAGTGTTACTTTTGAAGTTCACGATTCAGGTGACAGAAAGTATATATGAAAGACACAATGGTCGGCGCGAAACGTTAGGTTCTTTGACCGGTTTTCCTTCATCGCTATGACGACAGAATATGATATATCTCAACTAACTCTGTTACCAAGATTTGCGCTGCTGGAAAGAGAATCATGAAAAACTCGTTCACTGGGTACACGACGAGGTCGCGGAACTCGGTAGAAAGTGCCATCGTACTCAAACTGGCACAACGAGTTCGAGGGCGACCGAGCCACGGTGTCCTGGAACAGCAGCTTCGACATGCATAATGGGCTTTGGGAAAAGTGATCAAAGCCAGCAAACACTGCAGGTGGGTAGGGAGGTCAACGACGATCTACATGAATGGATCCCCCTGTCGTTTGGTTTGATGTTCCTTTTATTATGAGAGAAGAACTGTCCAATGTCTGCATTAAGATCGCGGGTTCAAAGGTTGTTCGAAGAGTAATAAGGATTTGTGTTTTCACTCACACATTTAACAAATACATTGCAACTAGAATATTTCCAGATGCTCTGAAAATAACGAAGAGAATCTCCTTGTTCAAGAAAGGTTCGCTGACATATCAAATGATAAGTCCATTTCTCTGTCTCCTAATTTTTTCCGAAATTTGAAAAAAATAATTCATATAAGTTTAATTTCTTGAGCAAATTTTAACTTCCTCAAAGTACGGTTTCCTTAAAGGAAAATTTACCAATAATACAATGTACGAATTTATTCCAAATAACTGAAAATTGATTGGATGAAGGACTGAAAATAACTAGAATATTCGCTGACTTGTCTAATACAATCGACACAGTTGATAATAAAATTTTACTTAGAACGTTAGAATATCCATAAGGGGAAACGCCTTACTTTTACCATATCTTGAAAATAGATTGAATTGGTGATGGAAAACAAAAACTTTTTATAAATTTGTTTAAAAGAAATGTACTTGTAAAACATTCGATTCAAATATTTCGAATTAGTTTTTTTAAGTTAGCACAAACAAAGGAAAGAAATCTTTACCAGGTATTTATGGAATGACAGACCATCATGGAACACTCTGTCCGTATCTCTCCGCGGCGTTGAACTGAAACAAGGAAGAAGAGGCTTCTGAATAATACACAGTTATACAGAAAAAATGTACAAGTGAGCATGTATGGGTCTAATCAATAACACACAAGAAAGCAAAACCTAAATAAATAGAGAAAATAGGGAGCCAAAAAATATATATTATTTAAAATTAATGGCATGTTTTATGAATCAATGTTGGGTTTCCAATACATTTACAAGAATTTGTAGTTTGTTAAACTTTTTATACAGTATTTGAGGCGTAGGGAATTAGTAGTTATGAAGTATTTTTCCTAGGTAAATGAAAAACGAAAGTGAAAATAAGCCCCCTGGGAGGATCGAACTCCGGACCCCTGGTTTACAAGACCAGTGAGATAAGGAGGCATTCAAAATTTTCTTACTAGGCTATAGTAATTGAGGTTCTTAAGTGTGAGGTACAGAATATTATTTCAAAATATCTGGAAGAGCCTGGTACCGTTCCCGGTACCTCTCACATGCTAAGCGAGCCCTCTACCCCATCTGATCTACGCCTCCTGGTTTGAAGCTAAAAGTTACTACTAATAGAGAGATGAAATAGTAAAATGATAAGATGATATATATATATATATATATATATAAATTTTATTTTTTCGAAATACATGAAGGTATGTATAATATTTTTAAACATTGTCATATAACCGTAAATTTAAACTAAGTTCCACATTTATGTACATATATATTGTGGCGTACTCTCTTATATTGTTGGGCGCCAGAGCGGATGTCCTTGTTGCCATTTTGTACGTATATAATAAGGGAGGGGAATTAAAGGATTATTAGAATGATTTAAAGAATATAAAAATTTATTCAAAAAGCAAATCTTGGCGGACCGATCCTACTCAATACATTCTGTTCTACCACTGACTACTCAGCTATGAAATCTTAAAATGTCGGGTTGACCGTGGGATAAATTTGGTCTGGAAAAATGACGGATTTACGATGTCTGCGTAACTACGAGAATGTTAAGTACAGTCCATGAGTGGAACTTATCTGTTGTTTCCCCTTGGCGACGTCGTGTAGTCAGCTTGTCTTGTTTCTTCATGGACCCTGGCGGCTTCTGTGGTTTGCCAGCGAATGGTGGCGACTGTCATCTGTATTGTCATCGACCGTCGTGTTTGAAGTTTTGCCAGCGACTGCCTCTCATCTCCGATTTCGTGCCCTTTTAAATGATTTTGGAGCAGTCGCGCTTCTTGAAGACACAAAAATTCCACATCTTTCCATCGTCAGAGCATCTGTTTTGTACTCCATCAGGGGTGGGTGTCACATTCACATTGGTCACCCTCGTGTGTCCGAAGATTCTGAAGAGGCCCGGCGCCTTGCATTGGCGATTTTGCAGGCCTGTCTTACTTATGTTCTCCAGATTTTTCCACCCCGGGGTCTGGACGTTCCTTACATTCCATATGACAGTACTCAATAACTCATGATTACTCACGCGATTCACTGTCTAAATCTCAGTTTGAATTAATTACACCTATACTTAAAAACGGGCTACAATATTTTTAAAAATTGTAATGTTACAAATATTGTAATTTTTTGGAGATGAATATTGCAATTGCCGAAAGCTCCTTCAGAATGAAGTTGGGAAATCAAAATTGAAATATATTTGGTTTTATGAAGTGACTGATATAAATAAGGGAAAATAATCATCATAATAAATTAATTATCGGTCTTTAAACAAAATTTAATAAATTCCTTGAAATATTATTTGTTTTTGTCGACAAGATCTTTCGATCTGTAGATGGATTTCTTTTTTAACTGAATGTTATACAGTATCCAACAGTTTTATTTTAAAAAATTAATACCGAAGAAAATAAACGCCGATGGACGTGAATGGTAAAATATTTGACAATTATTTAATGAAGAATGGAACGTCAGGTGGAATGAAAGTTAGGAGAAGCTCGCTTTGATTCTAGAAAAAAGTTTTATTGAACCTACGTTTGATTGAAGAGAACAGAATACGGAAAATCAGTCGACTTTTATTGTAGAACTGGAAAAAACTTTCGATAATGTCGATTGAAACTCCTGATGATTTTGAAAATGATTGGGATAAAGTACAGATAGTGAAGGGTTATCTACAACCTTAACAAAAGTCAGACAATAGGGACTCGAATTAATGCACACGAAGAGAAGTCAATAATCAAGAAGAGAGAAAGACCGTTTGAACATTAAAGAAGTAACGAAGGAAGATAAATAAAAATTTGGAAAATAATTCAAGGAGAAATTTGCTAACGATAATTTTATGAGTCAACAGAAGATTTGAATGACTACACCAGTTTCTTGCATAATGTTCATTGCGTTAAGAATATTAAATCATTGTCAAATCCTAGAATTTCAAGAATATGTTCAGTACGATTATGAAGATATTACATTTTAATGTGAAGTGCGTTGGTGAGTAAAGGAAATTGGTCGAAACATTTTAACGGCCTTTTCCATCCACATAGTTTCAGGAATAAACGAGTTTTTATGGAAGAAAATCCCACATAGCAATCAGTGGATTTCCACAGCTGAAGAGAAAGTGGACATATTCGCCGCTCACCTAAAGGATCAATTCATGCTTAATCCTACCGACGATGAGCAACGTTGCAAGGAAGTTCGAGACTTATTGAACCAACCACTGCAACTGCCACCACTTCCACCCCTCTTCACGCCTAAGCAAGTGTCCGCAATAATCAACACTTCACCGACCAAAAAAGCTCCAGGTCATGATTTAATCGTACAACCGCTCCTTAAACAGTTACCAAGAAAGGCTGCGCAAATATATAATGCTGTTTGGTGAACCACCCACTTCCCGAAACAATGGAAACATGCGACAATAATAACGATCCTGGAAAATAAAGACCTATTAGTTTGTAGCGACTTGCATTGAAGTTCAAAGAGTAGCGGAGCAAAGAACTTCAGTGGCTGACGCGCGGAGTGGCAGTGCTTTGCCGCAACAATGAGTAAGTTTTCTGGAGTAGTCTCGGATTGAAATACGTGTAACTTTGTACAAGCATGAGCTATAGTTAAATAAAACGTTGTAGATGTTATATTATATTATTGCGCGTTATAAATCACATAGCAATAAGTTTATTGCCACTCATGTGAAAAGTTTTCCAGAGGCTACTCTTACCTAAACTGCTATTATACATAGAACCGCTTTTTCCACCCACACAGTTTCAGGAATAAACTTTTGTGTCCGCTACAATTACATACAGTTGTTGACAAAATTCGGATACATACGAAGAAAAAAAAGTTTGTCTCGGTCTCTTCCTGGACAACCTGGACAACCGTGTATGGCACGATGGTCTGCTAGTGAAACTAAAGGAACATCTTCCGCACACCCTCTATAGAGTCATATTTCATATCTCCATTCGAGGACCTTCTCTGTAAAATATGATAAGCTACCTTCAGATCTTATACCATTCACACTGGCGTGCAACAGGACAGCGTTTTGGGCCCTGTTTTGTATCCCATGTACGTCTCAACAATGAAATTACAATCGCCCACTTTGCTGATGACGTGGCAGCTCTTCCCACAAATGGAGAACTAAAATAAACCCTAAAATGTCTCAACTTTTACTGTTTACGTACCGGAGGAACTTACCTAAAATGTGTCTATTCGTCTCAACGGAACTGATATTCATGGTTCTGAGGAAACGAGCTACCTTGATTAAAACTTGAATCAAAACTGACATGGAACTCCCACATAAGTTCTGTAGTCAAACACCTTATTGTCAGTCAATCCATATCCCTAAGAACAAAAAACTGATATATGTAGCTCTCATTCGACCAAGCTGGCAATACGCGTGTGCAAATTGGTCTTGAGCATCCAATTCTCTAATCAAAAGAATCCAAAATAAAATCCTTCGGTTCATAACATTTCCGTCAGAAATATACTTTGCCCCGAGACCTGGGTATACCTGACGTTACTAAAGTATGTATATCCGTCACCACCAACGACTCCAATAAGATCTTGCAAGAAATTAACCAGAATCCTCTGCAGCGAAGAGCCTCAAAAAAGACATTCGGATCTAATAAACAATTGGCTTTTTCCCCGAAATTACATCATTTAGCACAAGATATGTAGTAACAACTAATATTTTTAATAATACTGTTCATCCATGAGTGCACTTTTTAGCGGTCTACCGATGGGTGGCTACTGCTACACGTTTTTTAACCGTACACTTCATATTATTACGCACAACTGTAATGTGCCCAATATGTACAGTTAAGTTGCCATTACGAAAAAAGAGCTAATAATCACAAATTGGCTCTGTGATATTACATTTCTTGTTCATAATTCAACACATCTTAATGAACTGAATTTAATATTGCAAACTCAAGACCGATTAGTTAATAAAATTTATGGGCACATTAAGTCATTCGACACGTATCATTTTCCTACTCTTTTCGAATCCTTTACGAAAGAATGAGGTATTTAAAGCCAGATTTCAAGATTACCGCTGCCAAGAAGCTAGTTTGAAAGTTTGCGAGAATGAACAATCTTAATATTAAATACTTTTGTATTTGTAAAATAACATATTTTCTGGAAACCTTTTAACATTTTTTGAATATTAATTATAAACATTATAAATCCTATTTATTTACTTGTTGCCATTTTCTATTAATCAAATAATTACACATAATTATAATGTTACATTATATGACTATTTGGAATTAAAAATTAAAACAACTTATAAGACATAACATATATAAATATATAATTTATTAACATCAGTTCACTACACTAGACGACGTTTCGCTCCTTAATTTGGAACCTCATCTCGTGAATTTTAAATAATCAAGATATTTTCATTATCTTAAATTTCTTTACAATTCACTAGAGTAATGAATTCATGTTAATAAATTTTATAGATATATGTTCTGACTTATAGCCTGTTTTACTGTTTATTTCCACAAATTTTTATATCAAAATTAGATATACAATATTTTATTTCTTTATGTATCACTCATAAATCACAATTCCATTCCTAACAACTTAAATTATTCATAAAAGTTCAAATCAAACAAATTAATATCCACAACATTTACTAGATTTGACAATGTCGCTATAGAATTGTTTAAAGGATATGTTCTAAATGCTTTACCGCAAACGCATTTTCAATCCAGACGTTGCAGAAAGAATTCTAATATTTACCAATCAATTATGAAAAATAAATTTGAAAAAATTAGGACAGATGAAATTTTCAACGTTGTAACAATAGTTTTTCGTAAATGAGTGCTGAAAATTCATTCTATAAGTCATTATTATAAAAAAATTATGTTGTATAGTTTCGTTTTGCTTGATAAATTTATTACTCAAGGGTGACCGAACTACAAATCCAAATTAATTTGTTTCATCAACGATAAATAGAAAAATTTCATAGTACTGGGGAATAGAATAATTCATACTTTCTACCAATAAAACCAAAATTTCCACGGCTGTATTAATAGAAGAATTTTAAAATTGGTTTATTACTGTAATCTTCCATTGTAAAACTTCATCAAAATGTTTTAAATGTTTCTAATATAATTTCTCTTGAATGAAAAGTGTCACTCGAAAAGAAACTTTGATCCGCTAAAGCAAATTTGAATTTTTTTCTTTGTCAATTTTTGTGTATTATTCAGGGGCTCTGAATATACATACTAATATTAACAATATAACAGAACGTAATCATTATGCATGTATCGTCGGGGAGCTCGCTAAATGAAGCAAAATATTGTCGATAGCCGTAGAAAGGTAAGTAATTTTAAATCTATCGCAATATAAGGTTGTCAGCGAAGAAGACCTAGCAGTATTGATCGAGGCTCGTCCCAGGAGAAGGCCTGGCAACACGGTGTAGTGTAGCAATGTACGTTCCTTGCACAGAGATTGAATTATTACTATCTCCCTCCTATGCAAAAAAACCATTCAATTATCTTATTTTCATCCATTGCGATTGTTGATTATCAATTATGTTATTGAAATTTACAGTTAAAATTTTGGATTTTGAAACGTTGAAAAATCGAAAAATATGTGAATATATACATATATACATTATATGCCATTTTGTGGGGTAATGTTGCAAGTCTCCCATGGACTAGATGAAGGTGAGGTAACAACGAAAATGGAATTTTGGAAAGAAACCTAAAATGAGTCTCGATGATACCAAATCCATAGTTGTGGTGACTTTTATACATGTATCAACATTTGAAACATTCCTACGGGTAAAGTCAAGTTGTAACTCCCTCATTTACTGTTAACAGAATATACACAACGTTGTTATCTACGTACAATCAACCCATAACGGGCAAGTCATGCGTCCTAGCATTAAATTAATAATAAATACATACTTCAGTAATAGAAGAAGAGGAGGAGGAGGAGGTGGATGATGAAGAGTTGGGGGACTAAATTTTATGGTCGTAGTTCGATAGGGCGCTGACAGATCTGAGCAACGGTAAAGTTCCAGGAATTGATACCATTCCATCAGAGCTAATAAGATCATCGGGCGAAGAAACAATATCATGGCTGTTCAGGATAGGTCGCGAAATCTATGAACAAGAAAATTTAAGTAAAAACATAATTTTACCCAAACCGAAAAAGACGGGCTGATAGATGCGAACGGCACAGGACAATTAGTTTAGTATCTCACATGCAAAAAGTTAACGAAAATAGTAGATAGGAGGATGTAACGACAAAACCTTGCTCTACCTTCCGCATCCCCCCTTTTCAATTCCCTTCCTATGCTATTAAAGGGGAGTTGCCTGTTTCAGGATCACCCTCATCTAGCCTGTTAACCCAAAAAAATAAAATAAAATAGAATGCGAGTTAGGAGAAGATCAGTTTGGTTTTACGAAGAGAACAGTATTGACTTTACGCCTAATTTTATAAGACAGGATAGGAAAAAAACTGGTCTACGTCCATGACATTTGTAGATTTAGAAAAAGCGTTTGATAATGTGAACTGGAGCACACTATTAAGGATTTCAAAGAGCACTGGAATAAAATATCTAGAAATGAGGCTTATACATAACGTCTACAGAAGGCAATCAGGAGTATTTATAATTGAAGATCAAGAGAAGAAAGCCGAAATCAAGAAATGAGTAATACAGAGATGCAGTCTGTCACCAATGCTCTTTAATTTATATATATATATATATATATATATATATATATATATATATATGTGTGTGTGTGTGTGTGTGTGTGTGTGTGTGTAATAGGCGATGAAGAAAGCTAAAAAGAAATCATACTGCAAGGAGAGGAAATAAAAACCCTACGCTTTTCGATGGTATTGAAGTATTAGGGTCCTGGAAAAAAAGTTCAATATGAGAATTACTATGGGGAAAACCAAGCTAAAGGAGTGTAGTACGGAAAACAGTGGAATAGCAAAGGGTATTAGGTAGGGAAGGGACGTTTTGAAGAAAGTTAAGGAATTCTGCTACTTGGGCAGCATAATAACTAGGGATGGTAGACATAAAGAGTAAGATAATTACCGCGAAAAGGAGGAATTTACTTACGGGTAATATAAGGAAATAATTGCTAAAAAGGTCGTACGAAGTGTAGCGGTATATGGGTGCGAAACGTGGGCGATAGGAAGTGCAGAAAGGAAAACAATGGAAGCATTTGAAATGTGGTGGTATCGGAGAATGTTGAAAATCGGGTGGAGGGATAGTATTACTAGCGAGGAAGTTCTAAGCAGAATAGTGGAAGTGCGAACCATATGGAGGACGTTAACTAACAGAAGGGATAGATCAGTAGGTCACTTTTCAAAGCATGAAGTTCTTGTAAAATTAGCATTATAGAGAAGTGTGTGGTGTGGTGTAAGAGCAAAAGATGGAGGCCAAGGATGGAATACGCTAATTAGTTTAGGGATGAAGTGGTAGTTATGCGGAGATGAAAGGCTTGCGCAAGATAGTTTACTATGGAAGGTTGCATCACACCAGTCTGAGGACTAAATACCACAACCTACAAAATACATGGTGTCAAAAAACTTAAATATATACTGATTATATGCCAAACTACAGAGAAAATTGAGTGATAAAATAAATACCACAGAAAGTTCTAGCAATACTTGTTGATTCCGACGGGTGATTGAAAATAGCAAGAAGTGAAAGAACGACTCAACGCTCATTTCTTTCTGAAACTGATGTCATGAAGAGGTAAGTTTGGATTTCGCGTCAATCACAGTAATCTTTCCTTGCCATTGTGAGACGTTTTCCGATATGGCTTCATATAGATCATTTCCCAGTTATGAGACGTTTATTAAGGATAAGCATCTTTTAATTAGTTTAAACAGAGATTTTTATCGGTGTATAAGTCGTCTGAGTTGTGTCAAACCTAGCGGTCACCTGCAGATTGTTCTCGACGTCGTCATTATAAATTACGATAATGACAACGTTATAGGACGATCGTGCATAGGGCGCTGTGGGAGTTTTCTCGCAGGCGATTCAGTCCAGAGTGACTGCGGGGCTCACCTGATCCCATTGGATCCCATTGGATCAGTCGGCCAACTGCCTCCTGAAACTGGCGGAGACACGGAGAAGGGAATGCTGCGTCCCCACAGCAGACTCGTCTCCCATCATTCGGAAGGGCGTGAGAATAGTACCCAATGCCCGACCTACCTGATGCAGGTTTTATAGCGTTTTCCCTGCATCTCTTTAGGTGAAACACCGGGTAGGATCCTTAAACCATAGCCCGGGGGCCCTAGTCAACCCTTGGCTACCTTGCTCTACCTTCAGCATCCCCCCTTTTCAATTCCCTTCCTATGCTATTAAAGGGGAGTTGCCTGTTTCAGGATCACCCTCATGTAGCCTGTTAACCAAAAAAAAACGTTATAGGACGCCAGTACACGAAGGTCCTGGTGGGTATTTAGCCCGATTCCTTCCCGTCTAGATACTGAAGTAAACTAAAGTGATTTATATTTTGTTTGTAAAGGGCGCGATTTCAAAAACACCATATAATTCCATAATTCCAATGTCCGTACTATTTATGCAAAAAAATGAGCGAATAACTCATACAAAAATATTAAAATGATGTTGAAAAACCAATAAAACGGTCACGAAATTGTATTTAGTATCCCCAAGCTTCCGAATTTATTTCCCATTTAGGTTGACCTAACTGAAGTGCCCGCGTTCACGTAAAAAGCAGGAATGTAATTAAAAGATAAGTTTATTACAGTACCTGAGAGTACACTACAATCTATTTCTGTTGTCAAATTCAACCTATTTTCAATCCTAGGTTGTGCAAATGGCAAAAATAGTAAATAGTAAAATAGTAATTTTTTACTGACATGTGTCATTTTGAGCCATTTCCGGTGGTCATGTGACCAAAAAAGTATAGAACCAAATTTCTAATATACTACGTGTTCTCATATTTTTTCTAAAATCTTCAGATTTTATTGCTTTGTAGCTCGGGGTGGGAAGGGGGGTTGGTTCTCCTTGGAAATAAAGATATCTCGCTGAGACAAAGAGGATGAGCCCTTACTCGTTTTTCAGGTTAAGTAAGGGGTTTGCTAGATGCGGAAAACCACCGAAAAGCACATTTAAAAAGTGGAAAAAACGGAAGTTTGTTGATATTTTCACTTTTCCGCATAGATATACAGTATTTTTGTTATAAAAGTATATTTAAATTAATACTTTTATCTGTGATGAATGTCACTGTGAAGTGCATAATATTTTATTTACTTATACAAACGATAAATTACTAAAAATTAAAATTAATCTGTCGAAAAATAAAACTAATTTACGTATACAACTTGTCGACGATCCAAAGAAGTTTATTATTTCTCAGGGAGTTAGCTCTCTGCCAACAATGGGTTAGTAATAGCGCGAATCCTACCTCAACAATGATTCGGAGCATAAACCATCAAGAACATAGGCACCCCGCATACAAAAGGAGACATGCAGTATACATTATTTTATTATATTAATATCTCTTGCAATATATTGAAATTAAATATGCACGAATATTTACGTTAAATCTCCTGTTTTTAAAGATTCAAATTTTCATTGAAATTCGTTTCGGATCCTATTCGAGACAAACCTACAGTCAGAGAAAGACAGACACTTCAATTTTATTTATTGTATAGATTATTGAACAATATATAGGCATGGGACACGAAAGCTTTTACGTATAATGTTTTTCACTTTGTCACATATATAACTTCGGTATATTTAAAAAAATCTAAAGATCATGGGCAGCTTAGGGCGCTGAGCAACGCGCGTGCCAAATTTGGTCAAATTCGGACGCGCAGTTTGGACGTACATACCGATGCCCTAACAAAGGTTTTAAGATATATAGATAAATCAATAACATTGAAATAAATCGCCATTTAAAAATAGTTTGTGACCAATTTTAAACGGTTTCATTTATATAAAAGCCTGAAGGTACAAATAAGGACCGAAACAAGTTTTTAATTAACTATATAAACAGAATTATAAATAAGCATGGAATAATTCGGATAGCCCAAATTGTATGCTAATGCATACGATGATTTAATTTTAAGTCTAGGCTGAAAAAAGAAATCGCCATTAAAAAATTCAAAGGTGAATTTATGGATTTTGGAATATTATTATTTTCCGTGTTTCTTGGTGTTACGGTTATGGAGGAGTGCAAGCCTCACGGGAAGCAATCGGGATGTATCATTTATACAACTGAAAGTGACCGCAATAAGCCGGGAAGGAATCAGATATCCCCCGTCAAGGCACGGGTCTAACCAGGCGACCATGTTGAGAATGTTTTAAACGTCTACATTGGAAACGTATAAATAATCCAATCATTTAAAGCTTGGCGTACGAGATATTGCTACAGCTGTTATTTGGTCGGTTTAATTTTTGTTAGTTTACAATTCATTACAACTGAACATATCTTTCGCATATTAGTTGTTGTATACGCTGATTTGATGCAACGCTCCATAATAACATATTCCACAAAACTACTCTACTCAGCGTATTCCCTCCTTGGCCTCCTTCTTCTGATCTTACCCCAAACACTTCCATCTAATGCTTCCCTCATAACGTAAAATGTGCCCTATTAATATATTCCTTATCCAGGCCTAAGTCCTGCATATTGTTCTCTTTTCTCTTATTTTACTTAGAACTTCCTGGTTAGTAACTCTATCCATAATCTGAATTTCAGCGTTCTATAGCACCATATTTCAAAACTTTCTATCATTTTATTTCTGAAACTCATACCGTCAACGTTTCGCACCCATATAATGCCACACTCCATACGAACATTTTTAATAACGATTTCCTAATATTCATACTTATATTAGCAGTAAATAAATTCCCCTTTCTTGCCAGTACTATCCTACTCTTTATGCCTACTATACTTCTACCATCCCTAGTTACTCTAATTCTTCTTCCTTGACTCTGCAGCCTTGGCCTGCCGGGTCGACTACGGACTGTCATCTTACAGGGCACATTCCGACTTTGGTATGATACGTGGTCAGCGTATCGATTTTCTAACAGTCCTAATCCCAGTCTGCGTCACTATGACGGCACAAGTTCGAACCCGGAACTTTTGTGTTGTGAGCAAGCTACACTAGAAACTACACCACAGGAAGTCGACATCCTTACTTATTATGCTGATCAATTCCGTAACTTCCTTCAAAATATCCCTTCTCTATCTAACACCCTTTGTTATTTCACTATGTCCCTATCCTTATCTACCGCACTCCATTATCATGGTTCCCCTCTCAGAATCCTCATGTGCACTTTCTCCAGAACCACGTTCAAAACAATTATTATGGCTCCCAAGTCTTATTTTGAATTCCCTAAGATCAAATATCATCAGAAAACGTTGGGTTTTTTATTGGTTCTCCTTCCAGTTGATGATTCCTTTGTAGCTTTCTTCATCGCCTATTCCATATATAAGTTAAAGAGCATTGGCGACAGCCTGCATCCTTGCCTTAACCATTTCTTTTCTTGACCTTCAATTCTAATACTGTTCACTAGCTTCAGTAGAGGTTATGGATAACTCTTATTTTTCGATATTTTATTCCTTTCTTCTTCAAAATTCGTAGTAGTGTAATTCAGTTTACATTTTCAAAGGCTTTTTCTAAATCTACAAATGCCATGAACGCAGTCACGTAGGTCTGCTTTTTCTTATCCTGTATTCTAAAATTAGACGCAGAGTCAATATTGCTTCTCTTCCTAAAACCAAACTGATCTAACTCGCATTCTATTTGGCGCTCCATCCTACTATATACTATTTTCGTTAGTATTTTGCACGCATTAGATACTAAACTAATTGTCCTGTGCTGTTCGCATCTATCAGCTCCAGTTTTCTTCGGTTTCTTGTTACTATATCTTCTAGTATTCTTCCTTTTCGTAGATTTCACAAACCAACCTGAACAGACATGATATTGCTTCTTCACCCGATGATCTTATCGATTCCGCCAGAATGTTATCAATTCGTGGCGCTTTACAATTGCTCAGATCTGTCAAGCGTCCTGTCAATCTGCGACCTTAAAATTTTGTCCACTAACTCTTCATCATCCACCTCCTCTTCTTCTATTACAGACTGATCTAGATTTCCACCGTGATACAGCTCTTCTAGATATTCCTTCCACCTTTCTGCTTTTTCTTCTTTATCCATAATTGGTTTCCCATCCACTCGCCTGATGTTCTTGCTAATATTTTTCCTTTCGCAGAATGTTTCTTTGATTTTCCTATAAGCTACGTCTATTTTCCCTTTCACCATGAAATCTTCAACTGCTCTGCATTTCCCTCTTTGGCTGCTTGCACTTCCTATCCATCTCATTCTTCAGGCGTCTGTACTGCTCTTTACCATTTTCATCTCTCGCGTTTTTATATTTACGCCTTTCATCAATCATTTTTATTATTTCTTGTGTTATCCATGTTTTCCTATTGGTCTGAGCTATTCTTCCTACTTTTTTCCGCTGCTATAATCATTTCTTCCTTTAAGAGTGCCCACTTCTCTTCTTTATTGTTTCTTTCTCCTTTCTCTATTAATCTACTTCTGATATCTTCTTTGAAACTCTGAAGCACGTCCTGTTGTTGCAGTTTTTCGATTTCCCATCTTTTTGTAATAATATAACTTCAAAAATTGTTCGCTGCGTTTACAATGTATCGCTTTTTATAATTAATACCGCCGAACGAAGGCGGCTATTTCTTAATGTCTGGAAGGAGTGTGGAGATATTTCCGCGATTGACTCTTCAAGCACAGATGTGCATTTCATCTGCAAAATGTATGCAGTGATAGACGGCTACAATTTCGTCTGTCATCCATTCATGAAGATTTAAAAAATCTAATCATCTTGCAAAACGGCTATAAGTTTCACGTGGGATACATGTTTTTAAAATATGTTTCAAAGAATATTATAAATAGGAAAACATTTTTTGAATTGCAACAATCTAATAAATATAATTTTGTAGGCAAAAAATATTACGTGTTGGCCGACCTCGTGTGGTGTAGCGGTCAGCGTTGCTGTCTCGCATCCCAGTGGTCCCGGGCTCTAATCTTGGCATGGGCATGGATGTTGTGTGTGCGTTTTCAAGTTGTGGAACTAATATTGAACAAGTTCCCCCTACCGTAGTCGCTAATAACCATTAGCAGTTGATGCGACTTTAAATAATGAGATAAAAAAATCTTACGTGCATAGTTCCTGACGGTGAAAGAATATAACAAAAGTCCAAGGACATCGACTCGGATTAGCTCGGTTGGTAAATAACCCGGCTGGATATCGGGAGGTTCTGTGATCGAGTCCCTGGTCCGGTTGGCATTTTTCCATTCTTGTATTTCTTCTAAAATTAGCTATATGCTTTACTGAGCTTCAATTGAAGTATTTCCAATTCCTTAAACAAATATATTGTAACTCTAAAGTATCAGGAAATGGAACATGTGTTACACCAAGTTGACTACAAATTCTCGTGAATCATTCTATTCCAAATTCAATTCTTGCAACTACAGTCAGAAACACAGTATTCTTATGTTTGTTGACATTATCCTAATCAAAATCGAAAATAAATTAATCAGAAATGCATGATAGACGATAGGAAGTTATAGAAGATGCTATCCAGAAATATAGGAGGGGAGGAACCTTAAAAGTTTTGAAAATTATCGTACACAAATAATTAATCATAATAATTGACAAAACAATACACTTCCGCTATATTGTTTCACTTTTAAAATGATTTTAAACTTGCCTTACCATAATTTTATTCCGTTAAATCACAGAGGTCCCGGGTTAGATTACTGGCTAGAGCCTGGGTGTTTGTGCTGTGCGTGTTCACACGTTCCGTATCTTAGCAAACTTGTGTAAACAGAAAATCAGTTACATTCTTCTTCGATTACTGACTGATCTAGATATCCACCGTGACACAGCTCTTCTAGATATAATTGGGGTTTCCTGCTTATGTAGTTACTTGTTGAATATTAAACGCATATGCGTCGTGCCTGCTGCATTGATCGCGATGTCGACCTTCCTCAACCACAACGACGTAATCGACCACACGGCTCATGTTGTTGTTTTTACCGAGATATAACTATTCTATAGCGGAACTTACGAAATACTTCAATTTCAACTATCATAAACCCAAATTATTTATAAAAATGCAAATAATATATATATTTACAATTTTTCTTCATTGCCATCTCCAGTCTTCCAAACTCCAAGCCACCCTTTGTACGTGGGGAAGTCAACAATAACCGTAGGACGAAAACTTTTCAAATATTACACAATACTATAACAAAAGTTATCTCGTTTTTCCGTCAGGTTCAACTCAACGTTTCGATGGTCATCAGCATTATGTACATAATCCAGGAGAAGTGAATTCGCACGGAAAATTACAATAAGAGTTGGCCGTCGAAATCTCCCGGTTTCATTATTTACGTTCATACGTTTCTTACAACACCGGGAAACCATTCCTTCTCTCCCTATTCACTACACTGTACCTTACGATCGAAAATAGTGGAAAGAGTTGGAGTTATATTTGGTTCTATGGCGACCTATAACTATGGATTATACCATAACATGGGTAGCAACTCTCCCACAGCTTAAAAATAACTTATTATTCATAGTTGTGTTCATCTCAGCGACCAACAAAACGATGCATTTGACACATTCCAAAAGGAAGCTGAGATCGGATCGCAAGACAAATACAACAGAGAAAACCCGTCGAGTAAAATTTGGTTACATTTAGAGCGGACATTAACGCAAATGGTTTGCTTTCAACACAACCAAAGTGTTCCAAATGAGCCAGTTTCTCGAGGCCGAATTCTCTGTAGTTTGAGGGTCAAACGGTGAATATTAACCAGAGATAAGGATTTTATTATTTAGGAGTGTCGCGCAGTTGGCACGGCCGCGCTCAACGGGCTGTGCCGAATCGTCTCATCCCGTTGGAGAACTGCTACTACAATTTTTAAGTAATTCTTTTAGTCGTAGGACCTGGATATGCAAAAAGCGTCGAGATATTTTTACCACGCCCAGTATTTGCCATCCCTTAACCTATTTCCGACGTACAACATAACCTGAACTGAGCACAATATGTTTACTTGCATCAATGTTTTCAAATTACCTTTACACTACCAAGTACCGTGAAAGTGATCTCCGGCCTACATCCACTACAAGCGGACCACTGCACATCGTATTTCGACAAGACTTGCTATTTCTCTCCAGCTGTACTCGTTATTCCAGTCACTGTGATACTGCATTTTTCAAAATCACATCACCCCAAGCTGATGAGTTGTATGCCTTTCCTTTATCAGGTTTACTGGATAAAGCCAAGTAGTACACTGATACATTTTCTCTTATGGCACTAAAGTTGGGAGTGAATGTAAGCAAGAGAAATGATGGCAAAAGTTTGTAAGAAAAAATCTGCACTTCTCACTTATATTGAATAAGAATTGTACAGAACATTATGTTCTGAATTGTATAAAAATTATTTTTTTCATCCTGTACTGTGGCTGTGCATTGTAGTTAAGTAAATTTATTTGTACTATTTAGTTTCTCATACATCCATATTCATTACTTCATGCCTATGTCTGTAACTTCTAGTACTAATTTTATGCTGCAATCCCACATTCCCATTATACCAATTAATGATAAGCACAATTAATAAACTTTGCAAATTAAATAAAGGTATTTTCCTTTTTATATAAAATATGTGATAATAATGGGAGAAGTTTTAATTTATTAAGGATGATGATGTAATATGCTCAGATTTTCATTCTGAATCTACAGAATAGATCAACAATACAGAATTTGTTTGTGGAACTTGAATCAATATGTACTCCCTGTATGTTGAAGCGATTAATAAATAAAGCACTAACTTTGGTCGGGCACATATAATAACATTAATGGAAGTGCTATATATGTAGATTATGTCTAATCTTACCTTTTATTTTGTATGATATGGGCCACATTCAGATTGCCATTATTTCTGAAACAAAAAATTTATTGTCAACTTTCTTAAAAATTTCCTACTAAAATTCACACAAATACAAATAATTATTGTTCCCTTAATGCAATAATTTATAAACAACATGAACTAAATATTTTTCATATGAACAGACTAAAGAATTATTTCTTCAGATGTTTCCACTTTTTCTAATGATGAAGACCCATACTAAAATTCTACAGGTTTCAAACATTTCTATAATAATCAACATTTTTGGAGAATAAAAATGGATTTAAATAATAGGAAAAGGTGGTAAAAATAAAAGTTCTAGTAAACACCAAAAAATATTTTTATTTTATGAGCATGTGACTTTTGTCGTATTACAAAATTATAATACAAGTATTATGAGACAATGCATTACAAAGCAACAGACATACTTTGTATCCAATTTTAAACCAAGAATGTCCCATCCACATTTAACTACACAAGGATTGTCTAAATCAAACTGTAGTAGCACATTAAAAGTAGTACCAGACATACATTTTATGAAGCAGCGAACATTTGATGTGTCTTTCCTTGGACAAAATTGTTTAATTATACACACCGATTGAAATATTTACAGCATGTTGACAATCATTATTGCATTTTCAATAAAACATACAGATCTGATCAACAGTTGCACAAAAATTTGGTGAAGAATTCCAGTTGCATTAAATAATGTATTCTTAAATATTTATAATGTTGCTAATAAATTATTTACATTGTAAAATTTAATGCAACCATATAGTCAGTGATGATTTGACACCAGTTATAGATTCGGGAAGAACCTACTAGTTAAAATATGTGAACAATATTAATAATGAACTACAAGGGTAATCAATGAAGGGTAAAATAGTAAAAATGCAACTGCCAAATATTTTATTACTAGTGGAAACATAATTAGTGCAACTTTGTAATTGTGGGAAATATGTAATTATTACTTTTATATGTAATAGTTTCCAGTTGGACAGTAATATACAACTGCAGTAAATAAAATATAAATAGATTAAGAATAAGGCCCTAAATCACAACTGAAATTGTATTAGGTTTTTACTCAAATTTAGTCTGTTTAGTGAATAGATTCAGGCATCATGTGACAACATGATTGTTTATCTACACACAAAATTTACCAAATACTTCTGACCTATTATTTTCAGAATAAAAAATATATTTCATTACTTTGTGGGATTCACACTATTAAGATGTTTTTAGTATAAATTAACCATTTACACAATTTTATTGAATTATATATTTAATTGTACTCAAATTCCAATATTAAATAATTTAGGAACATACACTTATAGTCAACTGTAGTTACAAGAGAATGAAATAAATCTACAATGCCATAGAGAATCAATCAGTAGTCTTTGGTCAGAAGATAAACATTACCCCTGAAAAATAAATTACTATCCCAAAAATGTATAGAGTATTTAATGAATATGGACATCATCTAGTTGATCTTCCCAGACAGTCATTGCCCATTATTTGTAGGTTAAGTTTTTATGGCTGGATCATATATTTAGATTCTACATATGGGGCAAACTCGCATCGTTACTAGCAGATATTTGCTGCAGTTATATATTACATCAACACATGCTGTAATTAAATATTATAGTAGTTTAGGTACAAGTTCATATTTAAATAATTTGCTTATACTGTGCATAGGTCTGACATTTGCCTGTATAAATAAAGATAACTGTTGAAGTGGATATGAACAAGATTTTAATCTTCTGACTGATGATAAACCAAATATTAATGCTACACTTTTGTATTTACCCGATGTTAACAGTAGTTTACACAAAAACCGGAGGTACACAAATTCTGGTATTGCTACAATAAAAAAAATTAACAAAACTATTTTTTATTATCACACCATTTTTAATAGGCAGAGTCACAAAAACATTTTCATTTGTACAATAAAGGAACATCTAAGTTATGAAATATGAACAAATACAATAAAATAGTTTGCAATTAAGCTATTGTGTTTAAAAAAAGATAATGCTTTAAATGTTATTAACTATACAATGAGTTTTGTGGCAAAACTATCGCTTGTTACAGATATTACTCCTAAGATTTGCTAAGATAATTTCTTTAACTACACAAGGGATTTTAATTAATTTTTCCTTAATTATTTGTTAAAACACACCAGCGAGTTTTGGAGTTCCTTCATAGGACATTGCAGTCCAGGCATTTGACTAGGGTATAAAGATTACTTACTACATAATAAGGAAGTTTGATAACAATTGTGGGATTCTCACTACAAATTGTTGAAATATATTTAACAGCAGATGAGAAAGGCATTACTAAATGAAAACATAGGTGCTAACCAATAGTCGGAGATACTTGGAATGACTCCTAGAGTCTTAACCAAAGAAGTGTAGTGATGAACTCTGATGTGAGCTTCTCATTTTCTTTATTTTAAAGGCTACCATTTGTAATCTACCACAAAGCTTATTCAGTCATATAATCGTCACATCTACCAACAATGATTCTAGCGCTTACATTATTCAGTAATTTACACCTGAAGTGATTAACATAAGAGTAGTTCAAGAAACCTGGTGCAATTATTTGAACTAGTCCTCCTCCAGGTATTCTATTTTCAGCTGTATTACAAAATCTAAAACTGTATGAAATAGTGTGATAATTTCCTTAAAAATTTACAACAAAAGCAAATTAAACTGAAAACAAAACAAGTCATTTGTTTCAAGAAATACCCACAAGAAACAAATAGTTTCAAAATTTTATTTATAAAACCATTATGGTTTCTTTGCCAAAATTAAAGCAATCAACACTATAGGTCAAGAAGAATACACCGGTTTATCTGGAAAGTAAACAAATCATCAACAAAATTTGTGTAATAAACTGCTTACAAATTATTCAACTAATTGTATGCAAACATAATTGAAGAACCTTTATGAATCTAGGAACATAATCTATACAGTTTAAGTTATTCAAACAAGAGTGTTGAACTAGGCAAAATTATTTCTGAACCGAGCAACAGACTAAAACAAGGAGGATAAATTTTTATGAAGCCGCTTGTTATATTTGTACATTGCACAAACATTTACTCAAAAAGGGAACTAAATTAACATCTCTGTATACACTGTATATACATTTATATTTGTACACCATTTAACAAATTTACTCATTCCACAATACAAAAAGGTGTCTGGTGTAGTGGTCATACATATCAGAAAGAATATTTCACCCTGTACTTTGAACACTACAATACATGAATGTTTGAAATCAAAACAGAGCTGCTCATTTCAATTTTATACTATATTTTGATACCAAAGCATTCAACAAGTAAGAATAGGACTATCTCCTACCATTGTCTGCAGTCTCTTCAGATAAGTATCTTATGTTTAAGGAGCTTCACCATTTGTACACGATGGTTTCAATAAACAAAATATTACATGTTAATAGTTTATAGCATAAATGACAGTCCTAGAAGATTGTATGCCATTTTGTTTTTAAAACCATATTTTATAACAATAAATCACTACACAATAACTGTTCATATTAGTATTATTTACAATAGTATGATATTTACACATCAAACGTATATACAACGAAACAATGCTCTGAATAATATTCGTACATATTTGCTGCAAATAAAATGAAGTAGAGGAGACCTTACATTGTCACAAACTCAGTCTCAGGGCTATACAATGAAAAACAGCCCAGAATCCATCCCCTCTAATTTCTAACATTTATACCATCAATATGAGACGTTCTATGATTTGAAAAAGAAACCTCCTTACACCTTGACAAAGGAGTAAACCATGCCAAAGCTAATGTTTTATTAATATTATGTTTCAATAACATACTGTTCCAACAGCATGTCTGTAGTTCTCAAAAATGTTGTAACTTCTGTTTCCAAATGAATACTCAGTTCCTTAAGGTACCTTTACACTAACATTCCCCAAAAATTGCCTCCCACAGAACTGTTGAGAAAGACCAACCCAGCATAGAAAAAAATGACACACCTACACCTTAAGATCGAGGTATTGGGATTATGGCCCCTGTCTCAGGTACCCCACATTCTAGGGAGAAAAATTGGGGTTCAAAACCCTGCAAGCCCTAAACGAGGGCATGGTGAGGGGAAACTCCCAGCAACAATCCCCCCACCTGTTCTGACTCTTAACAGCTCACAATGTGCTGCCACTCATACAAAGCTACAGCCCCCCACTCATATCAGAACAGCACTCGGTGGCACATGTGTCTGCCTCTAAGTCTCACGTTCCTTTTTAACCTTGAATTCCTCTCCAAGAATTGTGGCAATCTCACCCTGCATAAATGCCCATGGAACATTGGAGTTGGCAAGGGGACATTTTTCTCCACTTGGACAATACACCTGAAATAAACAAACCATTTATATAAACAACAGAATTGGAAAAGCGTATTTCCTACAATGCTTCAAATAAAAATCTGTAATTACCTCTGATCCAGCTCCTTGACGCTTTATGCTATCACGACTACACGGAAAACAGAATTTGTGCTGTGGCACTGAGGGACACTGCACAAAGTGTGTGTCTTCAAGACGTTCTTGGCACAAAGTGCACTTAAGTGTTGCAGTACTGCCTCCCCCTGTGGATGGTCCTCCAGAAGAGGCCGGACCAACATTGGCACCACCTCCAGCTCCTGCCACAGCTTCTGGAGTGCCAGCTCCACCACCGCCCTCCGCATCACTTGACGTCGTCACAGTTGTCGAACTAACATGACGACTTCCAGAAGACCTGCGACCACCAGCTGACCCTGTAAAAGTTGTTCAGAGTATTAAAAAAGATCGACTTCAATAACAGAACAGTACAATTCAGGAAAAAAAAGGTACACACCAGAAGAATTTGGTGAATGCTGTGATCCTCTGGATGCAGACCTTGGAGGACCAGGAGGACTGCCCCCAGCTGACCGTGGTGATCCAGGTGGGAGGTTATCTGCAACGGACATAAGCGCTGCCATTGGTGATTGTCCACTGCCCCCACCTTGATTCTGCTGACTGGATCCAGAACCTGGCTCTGGAGGTGAGCCAGTACGAGGACCCAGGGGTGATGCAGCACCTCCAGCTCCAACACCCATGGCCACACCAGGGTAGCCTACAAATATATTAAAATTAGAACACATCTATTTATCTTCCACCTTCTTCACCCTATATAACCGGCGAAAAATCTTCATAGTATTAATACACAAATAAAAAACAAAATTAAATCTATTTATACTGTCAAAATTCTACCATTCTCCACTTTCTGAAGGAATATCTCAATTAATCTGAAAATATCCTCATGGTGGTGGTATAAGAATAATTTTTACTACCGACTGGCAGAAACAATGGATTTTATATTTGAAATAATTATAAATGTACTTTACAGACAGAGGTTAAATTAGGAAAAATACTCCGACCAAGATGTGTACTACCCTCATCTGAATCAATGTTTAGCATCGGCCTGAATTTCCTCCAAGGGATGTACATTTATCTTTCATGTGTGTTCAACAAAACCCACATTTTATAGGATGGGTTAAGGCGTATTTATATTTTAAAAGCGCCAGGCTCGTCCCGGAATAAATTGATATTAAAAATAATGAGCTTCCAAACGGTGGATATATATTTATAAAGCTTTATGTTACTTGTATTCCGGTTACAAATTTTAAATTAAAACATTGATAACTTTAAAAAAAGTACTTAAATTACATTAACAATTCTGGCTTCAAGAACAAATCTACGATACTAAAATGACAGTACATCACTGTATTGATGGGTACGGTTGAGGCCTACTTTCTAAAATTTGATTCGTTATCTGAATTCGAGAATATGACATAACTATGACGGCCATCTTGGCTGGAGACAACAGTTACTCCACAGCTGGTATGACGCATCACATGGTAGACAACGTAGGGAATGCTGAAAGACGGCACGGACATGGCGGTCGGGAAAATGGGAGGAGGATAAAACTAGTTTCGCTTATGGCCTCCACTGGCGCCAGGCCAAACCGCTGCACTGCCAGCAAAGGTCACTATGCTTATTTTCATACAGCTTACTTGTGCAATTCACTAAATTACATGCTTCATCTAGACGGTAAACAATATTATTTCCACCCTTAAAGTTAGTTTTCTGAAGGAATCCATCGTTAATTGTAAACGACATGTTTGCCTATGCCATTTTGGAATTTTTTATTATGTTCAATGTTAATTTCTCTTTCAATTATTTCCATAATTATATAAAGATATATCTGGTTCACATCTGGATCCCATTCAAGGTATATCACTATTAAATATCAAGCAAGCCTTTATTTGAGCTAAGTTTGTGTAAGTCAGTGTAAAAGATTGTCAAAAACTTTTTAAAACATGGACCGAGTTTGGTAACTGGTTTCCAAGCCATCCTTAAATTCTGTTGTGCTAGACATACGTTGCAACGTCGCCTTACCGTCCGCCTGGCAACGCCGCGTGACGTGTACACGCTGTTATTGAGGCGGAGGAGAAAAGAAACACGTAAAGGCTGGCTGTCGGGCATGGGAAATGAAAGAACGCACATTCCTCGGCCCGACAAGCTACGATGTCAGCCGAACGTGACGTCACGGAGCAGTCGAGTCGGTATTAACAGACACCTGCGTTATCGACTGCCGGCCGCGTGACTCACTCCAGTGTCCGTAACTAAAATTTCCCACAATATTGGACAGGCGACTAAATTTAAATACTTTACGCCTAATCATTATGTTTTTATCTCGACCTAAAAAACGCTTGTATGCAGCTCATTATAATTATAAACGTATACAAAGCTTTTCGTCGTCTTGTCGACAAAATACTAAGTCCTCGCTAAATTTTTATCGATTCATTACATTTTTTACGGTAACTATATATTTATAAATACAAGTGTAGTTGCCCAAGGCTACAATACGCATTTGTAGTGAGGGGGAAAGTAGTTCCTAGTCTACGAGCCACTGAACTTATAATTGGGTATCAACAATTAAACTGTGGTGCAGTAGGCATTACCAGTATTACTAATAATGGGCAAAAATAATTCTAATTCAAAAAAACGGTTAATTTATATAAAAGAAATGAGCTCGAATTGGACATGGTCTCATTTCTCGGCACTCCCATATTCGTAATATGAAACTTTAATAGAAATTCTACCCTAGTACCTCGGTCACCACGGCAGGCGACATTATGACAAGAAAAAAAAGCCTCACGTCTGGATCCCATTCAAGTAGACTTTATATACACAAGTAGAACCTGATTGGAGCAACGACAGACATACGAAGCCGGTTTGGCAACATTCCCGCGAAACGTTACAGAGAAAGAGGAGGCAAGTAGAAGCGAAAATTGGCAGCAATCCGCGGTCGGCAACTACTGTGACGTCACTATGATGCGTTGGCGGCTCATGATATAGTTTCACTCCGACCATATCACACGGAACGCTTCCTACTACTGCTACTTATTTTTGGCTTTAAAACCGAAATAAAAAATGACTACAACGAGGAATGAGAAAACATTTCCCCTCAGATTTGCACTACATATGCAAGTCAAAACTAATATTCAACAACGGTTGAAACTAAATTACAAGTGGCGTTTAAACAGAAAATTGTATCAGGTATGAGAAATCGTAAAGAGCTTTAATTCTGACACGCAGGGCAAACGTACAGGTTTGCAGAAACGATTTGTATTTAATCACTTAATTTTATCTGTATTATTTCATAACCTACGTTTGTTTATTTACATCTAGTACAAACGTCTTCATGTTGTCGACATAAAAATTATTTAATCAGAAAAATAGAAAGGGCACACAAGCTTAAATGATGCACTACATTTGTAAAGACTAAAATTAAACTTCGCACGTTTAGTAAAATCACCTAACTTTGCACCATTGTACAACTGCACCTACCACGCCGTTAGTCATTTAGTTAAAATATTTTGCAAACAAAACTGCCTATTTACTGTAACAAATACACTTTTATACCAATCCCAACAATATTTATAAATAATTTACAATTTCATTGCAGTTGGTGTAGTCAGTTCTATAAAATGTAAAACTGGTTACAAATAATATATTTCCATATAATTATTCGAAAGTCGATAACACGAAATGGAATAAGTAATTTATGATTAGATTGGTTTTCGGAAAGAAAGAGCCTAGGATGCAGTACGAATGCTAAGGATTGTTAGTTACACATTTTAAGATGAAGAGTGCATTAATGACTGGCACAAAGCATTCGGTCGGATTAATGGGGAAAGTTTTTTGAAATACTCTAGGAATATGGACTTGTTAGGAAGGATAGAAGGCATATCAAGAATATTTATCAGGGACAACGGACAAAGGTCCGACCATCACAGAAAGATGAACACATGAAAATAAAAACGGCCGCTGTTTAACTGAACATTTTCTCTGACGAAAACAAAGTGTACAAATTACAAAAAGTAGCCAAAATACCTACAAAAATTGGTGATAAAAAATAAATATCGCACAATATTTTGGTTAGCATTGTAGCTTTCATCGGGTGATTGAAAAACGTACACAGCCGCAAGCGCCGCCAGGTGACAAACATAGTGTAGTATTTACTTTAACACCAATGGTGTTTTTTGGCTACTTTTTTTTGTACAATCTGCTAAGAATGTTTAATCAAAGAAATCTTGTGGGTTGGAAAGATCATAATAGCAGGAAGATCAATGAACACAATAAAGTATGCAGGTGGTCTAGCATACTCAGAGACATATTGGACAGGTTATGAATGTCGTAAGGGATTAAAAAATTTGAACAAATGGGAGTTGGAAATCGTCAATTTCAAAATTACGATCAGAACCTTTATTTTACGAAGAATGGCGACAGCTTGAGGGAAACGGCCCTGCACAGCTATGGAAAATACATCATTCACCAAGAAAATTTCCCTACTTACAAGCAAATTGAACCCAGGAGAAATATCCGGCTAACATTGAAGTGTGTTGGGAGAAGAAACGAATATATACGTGGACAGTCGTAGTAATTAAAATGAAGGTGTCCTTAAAAGAGTAAATGACGAGATACATCTAGACTACAGTTTTTAAGATAAAGGCAAATTGGATAAGACAAATTCCAAGGAGAAATAGTTTACTGAACATCGTGCATGATGTTCAATGTTCTGGAAGAGGATTCCAGCTGCTAGGAAGGAAACATCCGAGGACAGAAATTTTGAGACGAATTGGAAGATTTGGCAGCTAATAGAACACGTTTCTAAATCGTCTCGATGCCTATAGGGAATAGTTTTTGTAAGCCGTTAATTCGACCGTGGGATGCCAGAGTGCACCGCAAATAGAAATTGTTCGTGTGAGAGATGTTACATCAGCTGGGCAGCATGACATTTAGGCCGGGAGAAAGCTCCGAGGGTTCTGTGACGTGGAGGACAAGCCGTTAACTCTGCCTGGCTTGTCTGCCAACCAAGCAGACCCCTATAAATAACACATACTTTCAGTATTCTCCTACTATCAAATATTCACTAAACTGATTACACCCAAAACATTTAGTGGCATGCAAATGTTGCATTTTTATGCAGATATAAAAAAAATAATACTATGTAATCATTTCGAAGCTGAGACTGGAATTGGACGAAAAACTGTTAATCCCGATGTCACCCGCTGTCATCAACTTGATGTAGAATCTTCGGGTATATAATAGTCATTATGCAAAAGTTTTTGTTTGGCAACGACGACGAACTGTTATCGAGTCGATATGTACAGGTCATTGTGAAGCGGCCAAATATATGGTTCGTCGTACAGCGACTGCTTCCTTTTTAATGTCCTGGCGTTACGTAAGGCAGGCAAGCAGACTCATAGTAACCTTGGGATAACAGCCGGGGCCGCCATGAGCTTGCAGCCAGCCAGGAAGTGAGCGGCCTGTGGCACGATGCGTGACGTCACGCGGCCTGCGCGCGCAATCCGCCACTGATATGGGTTACAAGGCCCCGTCTGCGCGACGCCATTTGCCACGTTGATGGCATACATTCCGTGTAAAATGTGACAATGACTTATTGCTTTCGTTATACACACAGTGAAGCGACTGTCCACACATTTATTGATAAATTTGCAATCGTGGCTAATTCAGGTAAAAGGAAAAAATAGCGGTAAAACTGAATTGACTGTGTTAATACAGAACGAATACTGATATACTCCGAACTTTGGGAGGTAGAATGTTGCGCACCACCGTCTAGTGACGCTTTTCTGACGTCACGAGCTTTCGGCCTAAATTATCCGACCAGATCCTCGTACAGTAAATCTACAACAGGCGGGGTTCCAAGTGAAGTTCATTAACACCTTTTGCCGAATTAGAAAATACCCATTTCATTAAACAAAATTTTTGCCTTATATAAAATATGACACCTCTAAGTAGAAAGCAACAACGGATAAAATCCGCATCAATTAATATCAACACAAGCGATAGAAGCTATCTAAAATTGCATTAAAAAAAACTAAACATTTCCGATAATGCACACGTTTCCTTGTAAACTTCAACATGACCCATCAATTCGTGACTGACATCTCAAAAGCTTGCGCTGTAAATTCTTATTACCGTTTAGCAATGTTGGTTGGCTTAATATCTCGTCTCAAACTTAGTTATAAAAAACATGAGCACACCATTTCTTTCAAAGAATACTTATTTAGCGACCGCCTTGATCAAACAGTATAATTGAAGAAACACTGGAAAACGTATAGCAGACACACGAGTCAAATCGTGTAACCAGATATTTCTATGACCGTCATACACAATATAAAAAGTATATTATAATTATGTAGATCAAATATATCAATAAATTGGAATTTTTCTGATACGGCACATTACTTTGGTTCATGTACGCACTACAAACAAAGAGAAGAATTGTTTTTAAATTCGCACAGTTAGGGTTGCGGTGAGTGGTAATACTGGAAGTTTTCCGAAATTATTCGTTCTTTATTTACTAAATTTGAAGTATTTCTCAGCGTAACACGTTATTAGTTTCAAGCTTCTATGCTACATTCAGATATATCCACCCTCACCTCCATGTAATACCAGTCACAAAACTGATAAAATGAATTTAAAAAAAATCACATGTCACCAAACTTGAAATACTTAACGTCGAACCAAGTAAGCACCATCGTTGTAAGACGATCGGACAAGTCAAGTTCTGATCTTACCGTTGCCCTTGAAGGCGGTTGCAGTGTCGAACGAAGGCGCTCGCATCGGGTGCTTGTCCTTGAACGTCGACCTGTCTATGAAAGGCGGCGTGTTGATGGACACAGCTGGCAAGGACTCGCCTCGCGTGAGAGGCGGGCGCCCTGGGGCGGCATGTTCGTCGCCGAGCAGACGCTTGGCGTCGCTCACGCCGTGGTGCTCGTCGTCGGCAGGATCCGCCGAGGTTGACATGCCCCTTTTGAGGCCCCCGGGAGGACGGTGCGACGAGACCGCGTTAGCGAGAGCGTGGTGGGCGGCCGCGCTCAAGTGCGGCAATCTTACGGGCCGGACTATGTCGTGGTCGGCGCCTCCCCCACGGGGCAACCCTGGCTGATACTCCGTTAGGAGGCCACCGCCTCCACCTCGAGAGTGGTGCATGGCGGAGGCGGCGCCGTATCCTTGTGGGGGCGGCGGAGGACCCGGCTGCTGCTGTGATTGTCGTCCGCCGCCGGTGGAGGCGTGGGCCGCGGGAGGCATATCCATGGAGCCGCCGTTCTGTTGCGACGCCGCGTCGTGCCTGTGCTGAGCGGCCGTCGACGGGGGCGGCTGCGGTGGTTTCCCTTGGGACGCGTGGTGTGCTCGCTTCATTTGACGCGCCGTCTCCAGCACTAGTTCTATCCGGTCGGCACCCTCGTAGTTGACGCAGCCACGGCACACCGCCTCCGTAAAGTCGTGAAGCATAGCCCACGGCATTCGCGGCAAGTCGCACAGATAGCAGTGCTGCCGCTTTCCTAGTACCGACATCCTCATCCAAACGTGAGCCCCTTCTAGAAGGGCCGTAACAAAGGTGACACGCGCACGCTGCAGGCGCACCTGCTTCACATGAACGAGACGGAAAGATCCTTCGGACACTCGACGAGCTGTCTCTATTGCACTGAGGCTGCGTTCTCCACCCCGCAGACCCCACCACGTACGGCAGCACGGCGCATGCGCGTCCGGAACCTGCCGGTTTTAAAGCTGACGAACTGCGATAAACGCGGTGTTGCCAGATCTGTCGACGGTTATCTCAGCACCTCCCACTACTGGCACAAATAACGGAAAAACGATCTACCGAAATACCCCAAATAAATAGAAACGCAATTACCTTTTAAATATCTCGCCTTAATTTTTAACATGCATTTCTTCCCAGAATTTGAACAATGGACCAACCACGTTTAAATTGTTTCATTAGCAATAGCGCCGTCTGCTATATCTTTTGCTAACAATACATAATATCGTTTATAGGGTAACAGAAATTTTCATCATTTGTAATTTGTGATGAACCAAAATCTGACTTTCTTTCTAAATAAGCGTAATAACTAGGAATGGTAGAAGTATAGTTTTCGCGAAAAAGAGGGTTATATATATGTGTGTGTGTGTGTGTGTGTGTGAATATTAGGAATTCGTTGCTAAAAATTCTCGTATGGAGCGTGGCGTTATATGGCCGCGAAACGTGGACGTTAGGAGTTGCGGAAAGGAAATGAATAGAAGCCTTTGAAATGTGGTGCTTTCGGAGAATGCTGAAAATCAGAAGGGTAGATAGAATCACAAACGATGAAGTTTTAAACCTAATAGGGGAAAAGAGAACAATATTGAGGACTTGACTAAGAGAAGGGATAGATTAATAGGCCACGAGGGTCTTGTAAAATTAGCATTAGAGGGAAGTGTGTGAGATAACAACAGAAGAGGGAGGATGTGGGTTGTGCTAATTATAAGGAAATGAAAAGGCTTGCACGAGATAGGTTAGCATGGAGGGTTGCATCAGACCAGTCTACACAACAACTACGAATCAGATTTTACTGAACGTGTCAAAACAAACACCTCCAAAATACTGAGATCTATAACATACGTCCCATGATACATAACAAAACACACCATTCACAATAACCTTGCTATACCTTGAATCCAAGATGTCATCCAAGAGCGTCATCAAGCACCACGTAAGGATAGAAAATCATATGAACCCACCCATGACTCAATTACGACGCACATCTATTCATCTGAAATTATAGTAAATAACGTTTCCTCACGGATTTTCCTGATTTGGTTCTAGTTAACATATTAGCTTTTCAAAATTGTAAATTCTGATTAAATAAATACAAACACTCATTAACACCACTGTCATGAAGTAGTTATGAAAACTCATGTCATTTTGACCATAAGGTGAACAGTAATAGAGTCTTAAATGCAATTCCTGACAACAACAGAATATGGAATAAATTACCGTATCAAACTTTCCCCGAGTCTTTTGTCTACAGTAACCATGTAATTAATGACATCTGGAAGATTTGTTTCTTTGACACTTTTGAAGTTAAGTAGAAAAACTACCTCAAACGTACGCCGACGTGCTGTGTCGAAGTCGCATCAGCGAGTTCCCAGATTCGAATCCCGGATGTTGTGTGTCTATTTCACTGAGTATTATCACCAATGCTATCACTTCAAAAGCTTATGGTTGAATTCGCGTATAAGAGGAACATTTCAAACTACCCTATTACCTTATTTGGTGTACATATACCACTTGCTACTGAAGTACAATACCTCGGCTTGACACACTACACTAAATTAACATGGGCTCCACACATCGCATTAGTGATTCAAAAAGCTACGAACAGATTGAAACAACTAAAATTTTTATTATCAGGAAACTCAACACTACCAATCAAATTAAAGATACTCGTAAACATGACAACAATACAGCCACTATGGTTATATGGTTATGGACTATGGGGTTCTGCGGCTGCATCTCAAGTGAAAAGAATTCAGACAGCCCAGAACAGAAGACTAAGAATAATCTCAGATGCACCATGGTACGTAAGAAACAGCATCTTACACAACGATTTAGATATTTCTACAGTTCTACAATCCAACTCCAATTATCTTAAGCTTCATATTTCAATGACGGACCACAGCAACATATTAATAAGAGATACTGCAAACAACCTTCCTCAACCCAAGCACCATAGAAGACTAAAAAGAAGACGTCCTACAGACTTTCTGGAGTAGTGAAACCAGAACTTCAAATAGTCGTTAATTCCTACAATAATCGTCTCATTAACTAAAAAAAAAATTCTATAACAGTTCGACATTTAAAAACATATGCTCAATGTCTTGTATATATGCTGGGGCCTGCTATTAACCAGTTTCCCCATTACACGAGTCAAGATATGTTACTAAGAATATTATCATAACTAAATTGCACATCGTACAGATAAAGTTTTTATTAAATCAAAAAAATCACTAAACCACTTTTCGCAGCTTCCTGCATGGTTGCCTGCTTATTGTTCGTCATCATTAATAATGAAAGGCCGTTTTAATTTCCCCTCGACTAGAAAAGTTTCTGCAATATAGGAACTTTCCATGGACAATATAAATCAATCACTCACAGAGCACGTGCGATTTAATGCGTGTTCTATGTACAGTGTATGGTCTAATTCTAAATGTGATAGGCATAGTTTTTAAATGCATTACTTAAACTCAAAACTATTCAATAATTCACCTGGAGTTGTTATTCAGGTAACAAATTTTTAGTGCCTCAGGATATATTTACCGACTACATTTGAAAGCGTCAAGTCTTCATTTTTGAGGCCGTTTCTGCTCGTCCGGCCATTCCTTTCATACAATAATTTTCTCCATAGCAAATATTTTCTTTAGGAATCACAATTATAAAACAATCAATTTCTCTTCTAGCAGAATGTTTTTTGTATATTAATTCATTGCTGCACTGCATCATCATCGCACAGAGGAACGTACTCCAGCACATCATTTTTGTATGTCAAATTTATTTCATAATAGATGTAAAATTTGATAATTGCTGTATAAATCTTCAATAGACTATTGTGTGGGCAGTGGATATATGTTGTTAAGTATAAAACCTGCCGTTTTTAGTGCAACACATTCGTACTTTCTGTACCTGAAACTTTTTTACGAGATACTAAGAAGTACAAAAATTAATAAAATAAACCAACAATAATTTATTTTTCAATCCTGATCTGGACCCTCTACAGTTCAACCGTAAGAGGGTCCAGATCGGGACCGAAACATGTCTGTCAGTTTTTTGCTTCTTAAAAAAATTAATTTAAACTTACAGACGTTAACAACAAGTACGTTTCTTTACACCTCGGAAAGTATTGAGAGCTGAGTTATCAACATATTCGAAGAGGGGGGAAATCGCACGTTTTGTCTTTTTTTACTTCCCAAGTTTTTCTTGAGTCAACAGAATTTTTGTGCACTTTTTCATAATCTTGCATTTTCCATCATCCCCATACATGTCTCAAACGGGAGTAATTTAATAGTTTAGTAGGTTTGTAGAACATTACTCAATTTCATTCAAATTTTGAGACACCTGCAACTAGCATTTATTAACTTGAACTTGTGGTTACTATTCATCCACATTCTGAAATATATCTTCTGACTTACATCAAACTTCATTAAATCTTTCCTGACAACTACTTTTCTTCGGGGACGAACATTATACTACTATAATTGAAGAAAACAACAGAATTAAGACCGTTTTCCAAGTTTGTGTAATTAATCTTACTTTATTTGCTTATCTTAACGTTTCAATAAACCTAATACTCAAAAAGAAAAATTTAGTTAGAGAGAAATTTCTTGACGAAGTGCGTAGCTGATTTACTTTTAAGGGTGGGGGTGGCGTGGGGGGCGCAACAGTGCATAATTTTGAGTTTCGCAGAGAAAACCGCGACGACGGATTCCGTGCAAAAAAGGAAACGCAACCATAAAATATTTTACGACGAAGCCTCTTAATGGGAGAAGGCACCGAACATAAAATAAAGCATCATCAGCCATGGCCTTCCATATGCGAGGCGTTGTTGCCACGTCAGTAAACATTCCCATCCCTGTTACAGTGTAACGGTAGTGGGCTAAGCCACCATTCATAGATTACATTTTTGATTAACCGAAGCGATATAGCATAACGCATGCAATGTAATTTCATATAGGGAAACAGAGAAAGAGAGACATATAACATATTCCCTTATAGATTGAACTTGCAAAGAACTGAAGGAGAAATGTTCTCAGACCGATTTTTAAGTTACAATGAGGTCAGACCAAAATTTCATACACATAGTTTGGTGTAAAAAGCTGTTTTCAGGGAAGAAGTATCTGCTCAGAGAAAAGAAATGTTAAATGTGTAACATGACAGTACATAAAACCACTTTACAATAAAATATGTATGTTTTATAACAATAGTCTGCAATCAACGGTCTGCCATAAGTATTTGTGCGGCTAGCCGAGTAATAACGAATTATATTGTTGCGTAGGAGACATGCATGCTTGATTACAAGAACATTCATTTTCTGTGGCAAACACGTAGTTCGTGTTACTGCAAATCAACTTATCGGTGGTGTATGTACTCGCCTTTCTGTTTGTTTTGGGCTTTGCGGCGCGCCCAACGAAACTTCTTTTGAAAGTGGTCCACTGTCACAAACACGTAGCTGAATACGGCTTCGACGGATAAGCGAGATTTTGTTCATTTTCCACATATATCTGTTTGGTAGATTATCAGAATTAAACGGAGAAAAGATGCTTTAATGTTCAAAGAAAAAAATATATTCCTGATTAGCTCACTTTTTCCTCAAAATATTTCTGTCAGCAATGATTTAGTTTGTAAAGCCTCTTCCCACTGCGTAACTTCCGTCGCTTATCGCACCGAAACTTCCTTCAGTTGACTCATAAACACAGAAAGCCGAGTCTGGGCGTCTTTTGTGCTCTCTTGTCAGTATTTCAACACTACAGCTCATTCATTCAAATGTGTTATCTACAATGCTATCTCAAAATCGGCGTTTTGACTTCAGTGCTTGTAATGAGATCCGCACAAATTTCTGATATTTGCAAAACTCTTTGGTTGCAATTCGATTAACGAATAAAAATATTCAATTCCAGTATTTAATATGTAGAAGTTAAAATTGAAATAATATACATCTTTTCTCTAAATTCAAGCGATAAGAACATTTTGAGAAGAGTAATGGCAGTGATTATGATAGCTGGGACTAGTTATACATATACAGTGCATTAAAAATGCGTATACGTAAATATTAATAGGGCTCTCCTCTCCTGGAATGTTGATGTGTGAGCATAACGTAAGTATTATACAATGCAAAAATTATTTATAGCTATTCGTCTAGTCTTCATATTTTCTACCAACATTCATATCATATTCCTGTATTTCTGAAATTAGTGAAGGCCCCCTTCATTTTAAGCGTCGAACATTATCTTGTAACTTGTATTGAACAAAAAGATTTGCTAATTCTTCGATGACAACATTAATGAGACTTTCACTCATATTCAAAAGATTTTTCATATTTCTTTATTTTGGTAATATACCACATTGGGGATCCTACCCGACATTCGCCTAAAAGTAATGCACTGTAACCCTTGAAAACCTATAGCAAGTATCTCAGTACTTGTTTTTAATTAAACTCAATAAACAGTTACCTCTCCTATACAAACAGGATGAACAGTGATTCCACATTTTTTTCCATGCAACAAAATTGAGTTCAAGACTAAATACACACGATCAATCAGAAATGGACTTCAGAAGATTGCTAACAGCCAAGCTAGAGGATTTTGGGCGACAGTTTTGATTCTTGAGTTACTAGCAGGACACGTTTAGACTTTATAGTAAGGTAACGATAAATAAAAATAAAATTATGCTACAATATATTTAATTGAACAGAGGGAAACACTGGAGAATATTTAACCCTGCAGAGAAACGAGCCAGAGCAATATGAAAATCCAAAGTATGTACTGCAGTACTTTGAATCTTTTGAAATGAATATACAATACACAAGCCACCCGTAAGAGGAGGCTGCTGAACTTAACTCGGTAAACAGAAAAAGAATTAATGGAAGATTAACTAAGCAGAACAGCAGAATTTGAAAATTGAGCACACATACCAAACCGCAACAATAAACTCCTAACAGACTAGTTTATTTGTTACACTGGAGATGTTATTAAAGTTCATTCCGTTTATCACAAACATAGTCATTAAATATTATATTGGTCGAAAAATCGTTTCCTCATATGTGTCGTACAATCAATAATGAGATGTAAATTCCATCACTATGGTTGTTACTTACAACTGCAATTACGGCGAGTAAACGAGAAAATGTACCTAGTGCCCTGTAATGAACCCCAGAAATATAATGTTATTTTAATTTAATATAAGTAATGTATACCACATGATGAGCTTAATATCAAAATTAAGTCTACTCAAATTATGTATACGGTTGAATTTGGCTAATAAATAATTTGTGAATAATGCTTTTCTTTTCAGTGGATACAGCATGTTTACAAGCTGACGTCTCAAATTGTGTGTGTAGTTTGTTTAAAGTAGATAAAGTCAATGAACGAGCAGAGTGCATCTGGGAATATGAATCATGGCGCCCAAGGCTATGACGTCAGTAGCAGCAGCAGTGGTGGCGGCGGCGGCGGCGGCGGAAAGGTCAAAGTCGGCTGCTACTGGCACAGCTGGATCTTATCTGACTGCGTTCCGAAAAATATCTCACATTCACAACGTGAGTTCAGAGAGGACTCTTGCGACATAACCATCAAATTTAAGCAAAGCAATAATTATACATATCTGATAAACAAAATGTACACTCAAATTGTACTTCATATGAAAATAATGCACTTGAAGAAATTATAAAAATAAGAAGTCATTAATATTAAAGCGTTATTATTGCTTTCAAAATTTATTTAACAATTACTCAGTTCTTTTGTGAGAAACTGTGGAATCAACGCATATTTGCAAAATAAAATAAATAAATTTATTACAAAGGCGAAAATTAAGATAGATATAAATGTTTTAAAAACAGATGAACAACAATTATTTTTAAGAACGATGAAAAATATAACTCCAAAAATAAGTCCTTGAAAAATATTCGTCTCTCGAATACTAGTGAATAGTAAATTAGACTCTGTAGAAATATATTTCCATGCAAGAAATTGTGTTAAAGAAGCTTGTTCGATCATCTGGAAATTGGATTGTAAACTTTTTACTTGGTCGCAATTGATAACTTTTACTCATATAATTTTAAACTTGATGTTATATTAGAACTAATATACAGTACCGTACATAAATATATGGAGCGGAGCCTTTGAAATGGGGTACTATAGGAGAATGCTGAAAATCAAATGAAAATAATGAAGAAGTTCTAAGCAGAATAGGGAAACAATATGGAGGACGTTGAGGAAGAGAAGGGACATTAATAGACCACGTTTGGTGACATGGGGTCTTGTAAAATTAGCATTTGAGAGATGTGTGTGGGGTAAGAACAGAAGAGGAAGGATAATGATAGAATACGTAAGCAGATTAGGGAGGATATGGGATGTGGTACCTATGAAGCAATGAGAAGGCTTGCGCAAGATAGGTTAGCATGGAAGGTTACATCAGACCCATTGTAGACGAAAAGTAGCCCTTTTTGGGAAATATGGCAATAATATACATTCCGAAAGTCGCGTCTTCACTGGAGTTGACGATTTAGGAAAAATTCTAGAGCTTGTTTGTTGTAGTTTTCAGTCCTTAGACCTGTCAGATGCAACTGTCATTGATACGATATTCTGTGTAAGCCTTTTCATTTCTACACAACTATCATATTCCACATCCTTCCTAATCTACTTAGCGTATTCCATCTTTGTCCTACCTCTTCTGATCTTACCCCACACACTTCCCTCTAATGCTAATTTTACAAGACCCTCGTGTCTCAAAACGTGGCCTATTAATCTATCTCTTCTATCGTTCAAAGTCCACCATATTGTTCTCTTATTCGGCTTCGAACTTCCTGGTTAATTACTCTATCCACCCATCTTATTTTCAGCATTCTTCCGTAGCATAACATAAATACGAACATTTTTAGTTATGATTTCCTAATAATCATACTTATATTAATCGTAAGTAAATTCCTTTTATTTTGCGAAATCCTTTCTTGCCTGTGCTATCCTACTCTTAAAGTTTACTATACTTCTACCTATACTTATACTATTTTCCATACTACACTCCATATATAGCTGGAAACATAGTATATTTTTATTCCATATAATTAACCATATTAACAACGCGGAACAACATTAATATCAGCATTGCTTTGGCATTTAACGAAGATTCTGAATAGTACTATCATAATGGCAGAGTACAAATGCAATATGGCCAACCTATTACCTAAAAACTGCATACTATAAAACCACAAACACACAAAGAAGTAAAAATGGGTCGCAATATACACAATTGACTCTAATTGACCATTATTAAATATAACCGATCTATTTACCATAATGTTATTAAACAATACATGGCGTAAATTCACACTTCACTGTGAGAATGATTATGTTTCAAATTTGATTTTCTGGGAATGTTGAGCTCTTTAAAGACCCGCGGGTAAGTTTAGATCTGACAATTGCTTCCCTTCCTTTATAGATCAGAATGTTAAGTATTAAATTGCAGTAAACCTGAAATTTAAAGAACTAATTATAATGAGACGAAAGGTCCAAGTTTCTTAGTTTGGCAGTCTTCGTCCAGTTCAAGTGGTCTTTGTTGCGGACACAGTTCAATTCATTTTTCTGCCAGATCAACCTATCGGACACTGAACACGAATCACCCACTGAACGATTCTTTGGCTACCGTTAAGTAACAGCCATTTTTACTAAATACCTCAAACTTTGGGATGTTATCGCATGGAAAAATATCAATGAGAAATAAAATCTGACTCGACCAGGGGACGTGGTTCCAGCATACAAAGTCCTCTGACCCTCTCCAGATATGAACGAGCCATTAACATATTTACCAGCTGAATTCGTCAAACTGACGCCGCAGCCAACGAAGAGCAGCATTTTAATAAATTAATAAAACATATATTTATAATCTGAAGCTTCATTATGAGAATTTATTATAAAAGTTAAATTATCCTGCGTTTTCAGTGCATCATACATCATTTTAACATTGTACTCAATTAAGATGGTTGTAATAAAACTGATTCTTCAGTAAATTTTTATCTTACATTATGTCTCTGTATGGAGTCTTTAGTAAAGAATTTGTTTGCCAGTAAAACCCTTCATATCTTGAACTAAAACCAGGTCTCACGAAAAGTTCACTACAAGAAACATATATTGCTGAATTTGTTGAACTGGCCAAGAAAATTATTATTATTATTAAGTATGTGCGCTCTCTGCGCATTCGTCAGTGGCATTTAAAAAATATTCCTTGTGTAAGTTCCTCGGCCTTCTTGCTATTTGAAACAGGTCTACCGAAAAGGTTAACAGCGTTGGCATTTGGCTGAATAGCAACATAAAAAAAATTGTAGCATTCTGGTCTTCGCGATAGTGGAATAGTTTCTGAAATGACAGCATTTATTCATATTTTCTCATTGAGAAGCTGCGTATCAAATTCTGAACTTTCACCAAGCAATGCAAGTCTCTATTATGGCTGTCACGTACTTTTCTCACGTTCCAATTATTCTCTTCTTCAGTAACGTCGTTGTTGGTGACTATTGAATCGACTTGCTGTCTCCGTCAAACAAATCAAAAACGGGATACTTTAGTTTTACCTTAAAGGCCGTGTCATGTTTTTATTGATTTCCTTCACTCAAATTTGACAAAATCCAGTAACTGTTTGTTGTTTACATAGTGACAGGAATATAAGATACAATAAGCACTCATATCAGGAGTGACGGTTGTGGTAATATAATTTGTAGAGTCGGCTGCTGATACCACCAACACAGCGAACATAACTGAGACGATGTATCCACTGGTACTCAGAGAGATAAAAGTTTTTCGTCTGGTGAAGGTCAGAGCCCATCCAAGTAAGGCTAAGAGAAATCATCGCGCCTCACTTACATAAAGGAATACGTCGTCCTTACTGATTTCGCACTCACACTGGAATCAACAAAGTTACGAGGCAATCGAATTATCTTTCTTAAATTTTGTGAAATATACTTGCAGCAAGGACAACAAACGGCCGCTCGTATAATATGCCAATAATCTTTTATGTGCAAGGTCATTCCCTTCGATAGGTTGGTATAAAGGGGCATTCTTTGTTCCTGGAGCTCCAACATGAGTACAATTCATTGGGCGGACATACATATTTTCTAATCCGTGCACTACATCGTTCTACCATTATCAACTTTTGAAGTTAAAGTTTTTATGTGGGGTAACGATTGAGTAGTCTCTACCTTGATCGCCGTTCCGAATTCCTCCTTTCGAATTCCTTACTATGCTATTAACGGGGGAGAGTGGCTGTACCGTGGATAATACTACTGTCTCAAAGACACAGGAAAATACGATCATTCGAACAATTGCCCAGCTGCTTCCAAATCTTGCCTAGGCAAGTTGGATATGCTGCGTGTTCACAATAGAACATCAATCTTCAGTCCTCGGAAGCACGTGGGGCAAGTACCAAGAGTCCGAACTATAACATTTAGGGTAGGTTCCGTAACCTATAACTCCCTCTATTTCCCTTTTTCATTCTCCTTGCACAGGCCCTTGTGGGTTACCCTCATGTAGTCCGTCACTAACAAATGCAATAAATTACATATTAAACAACTGTCAGAGTAACCAGCAAATTAGTGATAACATATTGAAAGAAATGTTTTAAAAAGTCTTAAGTAAATTGCACAAACCTTAAAATATTAAACAAGCCTGATAACTGCTTCTTCGCACTCGGATTAAAACCTTGGCTTTTAGCCCAAAGATTTATCTATAACGTATATTAATGTTTGATGAATCCAAAGTGTATGTTCTTCTTTACATGATGCTTATAAAATATCGGTCCAATATCAAGTTTGTATTATTTTAACACCTCTTTTTGTTACTTCTTAGTTCCATCTTCTCACCGTTCTTGACAACAAAAATTGTGTTTACCTGTTATTAAGGTGTTTCTATAAAAAATTAAAGTAAATTGGGCAGACGTATATTTTAGTTTTAAGTATTTCAAATAAGGAGATCCCCCCTCCCCTCCTTTCAGTTATTCTACCCTTCAGTAAATAAAGTATTGTTTACTGTAAAGTGAATAAAACGTTGCCCAAGGAATTAAAAATAAGATTTAGGAACAATCGCCAATTACTCTAAAGATAGAAGATGACAATTTATGTAGCAAAAATCCTATGACGGCTCTATATAACAATCATAACATGAACCGTCAAAATCTGTCAGACCGTGTACTTGAAAAACAGAAACGAATCAGGGTTTAAGACCGTCCACTATTTTGTTTCAAGAAGGCAGTTGACAGATATTGCTTAAAACCTTATATCTGAAATTTTTAGAAAACAATTTTTTTGTGGAAAGAACAAAACCAAGACGTTCACAGTACGTCTATATGATACGGATAGCATTTCACAACAATAATAGTTATGAAATTAGAGTTATAAAAATTATAACATTTGCAAACTTCTCAGGACCTTAAAAAAACAAAAAATGGTTCGTGGAAGTGTTTCCTGCTGTTATCGTGTGAAAAACTAACAAACTGAGCTTGACAGACAATAAAATTCCTAACTGATGTGAACAGAAACGTAATTTAAATCACTTGATTATATGATTAAAAAACAATTTATCTATAAAGTACAACGAATGGCCAAAAGTCAGAAATACAAAATACATTTATTTTCAACTTTGATGTTATTGTGATATTCAGTAGTAAGACTGGACTGATGCAACCTTTCATGCTATCTTACGCAAGCCTTTTCATTTATACACAACTATCACCATCCCACATCCTCCCTAAACTGTTTAGCAAGTCCGTCCTTTGTCTCCCTCTTCTGTTCTTATACACTGTTCCTTTTCTGTCTGCAACTCCTATCGTCCACGTTTTGGGCCCATACAAGACCATACTCAGTATGAATAAATTTAATAACGACTTCCTAATATTTCTACTTATATTAGCCGTAAGTAAATTCCTCTGTTTGGCGAAAGCCTTTCGTGCCTGTTCAATTATGTAAATGTAATAATATAGCTTTTTTTGTAGAAAGAACTGAAGAGTCCCGAAAATTGGGAATGAAACTTCTTATTTTAAATTCTTTTATTTCTTACTTTTGGTTATACATTGTATTTTATTTATAATATTAATTGCCAATAAATATCACGAATTATCAATCGTCAGCCTCCCTTTTTTATAACTCACATGCCAATTTACCAGCTATAATAATTATAGTACATTAATACATATAGAGAAAACAAATCTTCATCGTCTAAATGAAGTTCAGTGTAAAATTTCTAAGCAGATATTTACCCTTCGAATGTCTTTTTCATGCATATAAAAAATGTATGCATTATTTAATACTTCAATTGTGTGATTTTCATTTCATTGGTATTAAACTCCTTACTTGTAAATTGAAAAAGGTTCCTTCACCACAGACACCTGTTGTTCTCCGTCTCTCTTTCATATCTAAACGAATTTATTATTTTCACTTTGTTAGCTTATCTCTATACATACATTAAAGGGAAATAGTCATGAATTTTCAAGTGTTGTTTGAACTATTCTAGCCTAGAGCCGAGAATCGATCAGTGAGAATCTTAACTTCGACTTACTGACGATACAAGAACGGACGTAAAGAGGCGAAAATACTCCCCATTTCCTAAGAGAGTAAATATACTTCCGAAGCCTTGAAAGAGTTAAAATTACTTCGGTACTATAAGAGAGTCTACAATACTCCCGGAACCACGATAGAGTATAAAATACTGCCGGTAGTTTATGAGCATCTAAAATAACCAATTAGTCTAAATTAGTGAAAAGTATTATAGGTGCAAGGGGAGTTTTACCTATCCCCTGATAGTCCAGGATTGTACGTAACATGTTTGGTAAAATCGCTTCAATTGTAAACAGAACAACAATTGCCATGTTGAATGACACAAATAGGAGTAGACACAAATCTCGGAACATTTAGCGTGAATTTTATGTAACCCACTCAACCCTCACCCCTATGGATGCTCCCTTCCCATGTCAAATGCGGTTAAAATATTAATCAAATAATCAAAATGTCAATAATCGCCCCAGAAAAACATTTGTATGTTTAAATATTTCTTCCGCTACCCAGCCCCAACTCTATGCCTTAATGGAGGTTTGTGAGTCGAAATGAACATGTGCACAAAATTTGGTCACTCCATGGGTTTAAATTTGTACGCGGAATAGTCGCGCGCGCACACACAATCAATTTTAGTTATTAGAAGATTCCGCAAAGCATCTGTACTTGAAAAATGGTTGAAAATATTTTTGAATACACTAAATTTGTTAAAAACAAGTTAATATTGGATTTTTTTCTTGTTCTACTTCAAATCTTTTAAGAATACATTTTCTTTAATTTTCACAGTGACTCAAATAACACACTATTTACAACCGTTTCGTTTTATCATCATTATTTAATGGCTAAATTCAGTATAAGCCTCGTCGTAAAGCACGATTACTGTCTGAAAGGTACACAAACGCTGTTTCCATCTGCAGATTCATTGTTTGAAGAAGCGAGTTCCCCTAAAAAGAAGAAATGCTTAGATATAATGTAAGCTGAGATTGTCACCAATTTACTACAGAAATCGTTCATGTTTTCGGTACTCTACTTGTTCACACTCTCTGTTTATTTCTAACTTTCAGTTTCTTAATTTGAAATTGTACTTCGTTCAATTTCGTAACACACATCCAATTCTGTAGTCGGAGCATTCATTAGTTTGAAACACTTTTGTGCTTTAAAAGAAAGTAGTGAAATATGAGAGCAGATCCTTGACAGTCGGTCGCACAATATTGATTGGCCGGCTCCTCGCTGTATCGAGCGAGTCTCTCCCGGGCTGTCTCCATGACGACGCCGCAGCAGCTTCCTCTGTTTACAATACGCACAGCTCACGACGCACGATGCATTCCACACTTACGCACCTCGCCAAGACTGCTATCAGGATTTTTACAAAATAATTTTAAAAGTAATAATAAGAAAATGTAATGGTAAAGGTTAAATTTTGTCTGATTTATTTAATAATTAAATAAAATTTTATGTCCGACTTCAAATTTTAATTTTTAATACAACTTGAAAAGAACAATGTTTCGGTACGCGTCTGTATCTTCTTATGGTTTTCAACCTGTGGAGAAGTATTGATGGACATCGAGTTAATCATAAAAACATCAGATTACAAAATTTACGAAGTAGCAAAATAGTATCAAACAAAAGTTACACAACTAAGAAACATCTTATTATCACCATAGGTTTACACTATCAGATACAATATATTTTAAGAACAACACTAAATTGATATTTTTTAAGTTCTCCCGTACCAGAACGTTGTTATTTTTAAATTTTATTAAAAAATAAAGTCCGAAATAAGTCATAAAATTTTATTGAATAATGAAATTATCTTGAATAGTATGTAGATCCATCACAAATGATACGTAACCAAAGCCATAAATTCACGAACTCGTGTAACAATATAAGGATAAATAGATGCTACAATTTAGAATAAGTTGTTTATTTTAGGGGTTTGCGTGTTTTAAATTATCATTGAATATTTCCAAATTGTTGGATAAATTGGTTTGAATATAAGGATATTTACATTCAAGATTTTATTAACATGGTCTTTATATATAAATATATAAACTTTTTTAATTCATATTTTTTTAAGCATTAATAATTGATTTAGTACGAATTCTCGTCTTCAATAATGTTGGTGGTTAACAGATTTAAAGAGACTAGTTGAAAAAAGGAAATAAAATGTAACGAAAAGCCAATCAAACAGCGGCCGGTAATCGATTCGCATGTGCACTAATTGGAAAGCGAAACTGTATAATCGAACGCAAACTCGAAGTTCTTTTAATAAGTGAGAAAGGCGTGCCTCGTTATACACCATCAGCTAGGCAAAGGAGGCCCAAGTACACTGACTGCTGAAAGCAAATCACGAATTTGCCTACGGAGCCATCCGTTTCTACCTGTGACAGTCCTTCGCGATCGCTACAAAAACACAATAGGTAACCAAAAATTATATAAGTTTCCCAGTTTACGTTTTTTTTTGTTAACAGGCTACATGAGGGTGATCCTGAAACAGGCATCTCCCCTTTAATAGCAATAACTTACATGTCTTATACAGAAACCCATAACAAATTAACAGAAATATAATAGTTCATTTCAAACTAGAAAATGTCTGAGCTAGCTACATATTAATCATTAAATATTTTTAATTTAATTTTTATAGATTCATTACTGAGTGGCTTTTTTAATGTCGTTTTGATTTCACATCCGTAGTGATACATATATATGAGTCAGGAAATGACATTGTCATGTTTATTAAAACAATTAATGGGGAAAGGACAGAGAGATAGAAAGAAGATGACTTACCTGAGGTTCATAGATGGTAGACACCTTGTGAGGTTTAGAGTACTTGAATTTTCGGAGGCACCGCCCCTTTCATCAGAAAGTTAGGAAGACATTTCCAGTGATCGGCTAGCCCACGGTCAGACAAAGAGACCCCTCCCCGAACGGATTACCAACCACCGCAGCACAGTAAAACTCCTCAAAACCCAATTCCCCATAGCCGCCCATGCCCATAGCCACAATAACAACTTCAACCAGTGCTTCACACTGACCCCCCTCAAAGCCCTACCTCCCGACTCATCAGAAGCTGAACTCCATCTGTGGGAACTTTCATTCCAGCATGTCCTACAGTCCAGACAAAGCCCTGGACTAAACATCCTATAACTCTTTATCTCCAACCTCCCCCCCCCCCCAAAGCACGAGTCCATTGGAATTGTATATACAATAAAATCTTCTGTGTGCATACTGTGTGTGTGTATACCTTGCCTTTTGTTTGAATGGTGGTTGTATATATGTATGAGAGTGTGTATCAATATTTAAATATTGACACCTCTAAGGGTGGATGTGTTTGAATGAATGTGTGTCAAGATGGGGGTGTTAGTATGCATCTCCCCAACCCCCATCTAGTCCTTGCCTCTTCCCAGACCCTTATTGAGAGAGAAAGTTGGTGACCTGGTGGGGTCAATTGTTTACGACCTAAGTTAGCAGAGCAGCAAATTTTGGCTGCTCAGTCGTCGGCTAGCCGATCACTGGAAATGTCTTCCTAACTTTCTGATGAAGGGGGCGGTACCTCCGAAAATTCAAGTACTCTAAACCTCACGAGGTGTCTACCATCTATGAACCTCAGGTAAGTCATCTTCTCTCTCTCTCTCTCTCTCTCTCTCTCTCTCTCTGTCCTTTCCCCATTAATTATATATATATATAGGGAGTTTCAATTGGGGTGAGTCAATGTTGGCAGCCTGCGGCGGCCACGTTGTTTTGGTAGCGTCTGTCTAATCTGTTGTTTATTATTCAGTCACTGATGCCAAATAACCATGACAAGATACACGATTGAGCAGCACATCCAAATGATAAAACTTTATTATCGAAATGAGAGTTCGTTAGTGGAAACGCATTTTACGGCAGATCGCTGTTGCCCTTCAAAGTCATCTGTCCAACGTTCACTGGCCAAATTCGAAACGACCGGTTCGGTAAACAATCAGTCAACGCCTATAAGTCAAAGGAACGCCTGATCGGCCAAGAACATGGCCGCGATCCGTGAAAGTGTGCACGAGAACCCGAGGCTGTCAATTCCTCTCAGTGCACTAGAGCTCGGCCTTTCACAGACTTCAACATGGCGAATTTTGCGTTTAGACTTGCGCCTAGACCCGTACAAAATAAAACTACTCATGAGCTTTATGTTAATTTCTATAGACAACGCCAGCTCTTCGCTGACAGGGCTTCGGAGAATTTGGAATAGGACTTCAATTTTGGTCGAAAGATCATCTTCAGCCGTATATGGGACGACGCCAACCCACACGAGTTTCCCAGGTAGCAATGCATCCACAAGAATTTACTGTTTGGAGCGGATTTTGGGCCGTCAGTGTCATTGGTCCGTACTTTTTTGATAACGACGCTGGTGAGTACACCACCGTCATCGGCGAGGGCTATAGAACGATAATAACCGATTTCTTTTGGTCCAGCAATGACGGCGCTACGTGCCACACAGCGGATGTCACGACACGTTCCGCATGAACGATTTGAGGGTATGGTTATCTCTCGCAGAGGTGACGTGCATTGCCCACCAAGATGTGACTGCACTAGACTTTTTCTTGTGGGTTTCCTCAAGTCTTGTGGGGTTTCCCGAAATCGAGAGACGCCCTTAACGTCAGGCCATCGCTCAAATACAGCCGGATTTATGAGGCAGAGTTATTGAAAATTGGATCACTCGGATCGTGCGAACACGAGAAGCCGCAGCAGGCATTTGAACGATGTTATATTCCATAGATAATTGCATACACGGGCATTTCAAATAAAAATAGAAATTCGCTAATAACTCACATACAGCTTGGAGTCTGCAAAGACCGAAGGAAACATATACAAAAAATTCTAAATTAGGTCTAAATTATCCATGGCAATTACATAAAGACATATTCTTAAATCCATGAATTACTTGTATTTCTAAAGTATGACATAATACCACACTATCTTAAACGAAACACGATATCTACCAAAAACAATCTTTTGCTCAAATGTTTGGATTGCGGAAGTAAATTTAATTTTAGTGCTCTCGTTTTTCTTTTCTATTTTTAGATGACTGTCGCTAATTCCTTTTTCCTCTCACATTTAACACATTGAATGTCTTGTCACGTGTTACGTAATTTTTTGATAATGTTATTTGGGTAACAGTATTAAAATATTCCGGGACAGAAAAATTAAGCGGATACATGATATGAAAATTGCATTGAAACGTATTCAATTAGGAGATTTGTTTGGTTAATTATCAAATCGACACAGATATTAAAAAAAGAAATAATATACTATCTACAACAATTCGTATATGGATTTATGATTTATTCGCCGCGAAGATGATAAATAAGAAAAAGAGCAACGTGTTCTTCTTATGACGTGTCGGTGAACGAATATATGAAACAAGAAATATTTCCAAAGAACGTTTTGAGCTGTGAAGTGAAATCAAATCAATCGATTTATTTTAGAAATGTATAGGGCCAATCAACTATAGGAAAGAAAAGCTTTTAAAAAAGATCTTAAGCAGGAAATAATTACCTTTTGCAGCAATCTTATAGAATCTGGATTACGCACCTGGGGTGTGACTACCCCCTCAGGGAATTAAAAGAAACTAGTCTGGGGGCTCGTCATAGCCTATAATAATGATTGATTTTTATAATTATTAATAAATTATTATAATTATTAATTAAATTAAAACAGAATTTCTCTGACTGTTCGAGTATAGAACGTTCAAAGCTGACAGTTTCTTTGCGGGGAGGGGGGGAGGCGTGCAACAGGCTACATGAGGGTGATCCACACATAGGGGTGACATCTAACTGGAGGTCCAGCCTCCTCTTCAAGTGTCGGAGTTCTTTCCCCGTGGAATCTACTCCGCGTTGACGTGGGATTATACCTATGACATACTGAATATAATGTCATTACTACAATGTCACTTTTGTTTATTCATATTTACATAACATACATACAGTTGCCGTTGCGGCTACCTAACAAGTTGATCCACAAACTCGCAACTCCGTTTTATACCAGAGGAAGGGAATTTAAAGGGAGGGGGTAGTGGAAGGGAGAGGAAGGAAGACAAGTGTTGACCAGGGCCCCTGGGCTATAGTTTAATGATCCTACCCGACGTAAGCCCTTCCGAATGACAGGAGAGATGTTTGTTGTGCGGTTGCACAATTTCCGTCTTCGTGCGGCCACGATCAGTTCAGAACGTAGATGGCCGACTGGTCCTATAGTAACTGGGAACAACTCCTATTGTACGCCAAGGGCCTTGCGATCCCAGAACATACACCTCCTAACTGAGATCGAGGTGCCACAGCACGTGATACTGAAACAGGCAACTCCCCTTCAATATCATAGGAAGGGAATTGAAAAAGGGAGATGCGGAAGGTAGAGCAAGGTATCCAAGGGTTGACTAGGGCCCCGGGCTATAGTTTAAGGATCCTACCTGGTGTTTCACCTAAAGACATTCAGGGAAAAGTCTAGAAAACCTGCATCAGGTAGGTCGGGCCCACGCCCTTCCAAATGACGGGAGACGAGTTTGCTATGGGTTCGCAGCATTCCTTTTTCCGTGTATCCAACAGTTTAGGAGGCAGTTGGCCGACTGATTCAATGGGATCTTTCCTTATGCCCAAGGTCTTCGACCCCAGTACATAAAGCTCCCAAAATAGGTGACGGTGGTTCGGCATGTGAGAACTTTGAAAAAACCCCAGAGAGAATACGAGGCATTCCCGACATAGATCAGGTGAACTCCGCAGTCACTCTGGGGATAAATTCCTGCGAGAGAAAACTCCCACGGGCATCTTTCAAAAAGAAGGAGGGAACCCCAAAGGTAAAGCTCATTCTCACTGTAGGGAGAGCTAACGTACCACAAGATATGCATAGCAGAAACAGACAGAGCTGTTCAGGACAGAGCTCTAAGATTGTCAAACCGTTTGCAAGAACTTATAGATGTGAGAATGGATTCTCAACTTTAGTAACAGTAAAAACAAATGCCAGAAACCGTCTTAATGTGGAAAATAATTTGAGATGCGCTTTAAAGAAAACAAAATATAACTAAAAGATTTACGAATACAAAGCAATATTTACACCGAATATCATTGATTAATTATTTATAAATGACACATAAAATTGTAAGATCTTATATTTCTGTGCCATCCATGTATTATGATTAAAAAACGCTATTTATATTTTCGTGTTTGTTTTCATAGAGAAGTGGCGGTTGTAAAATGAGTTTTCCCAGTCGATCATAGGGGTAACGAGATTAGAAAGGTTAGGAACCGCAAGTGTATAAGATGTGGTATTAACGTTTGACAAGTTGATAAAATGTATTGTTTTTGCACCTGTTTCAATTGAAAATTTAAATCGCCCAATTATACGAATTATATGGAAGTTAATGTAAGAGCTCAGTTAACCTAAGTAGTTGAGAACCTATAAATTACGTTGTTAATGAAACTTATAAAACAAATTATGAGACACATGATGATTATATAATATTAAAGTTGGTTATGCATGTGACAGCGCCTTTCGTGGCAGTAAAATATTCTGCATTATAACGTCGACAACATAAACAACCAGTGAATAATTACTGAATGTCTTGATAGTACCGTAAGAGATAAAGGGAAAAGGTAAAATGCATTCGTTCTGCTGGAATGAACAATGGGGTTGTTTCTATGTTGATGGACATAAAATTCTTAGTATTGGCCTTCAAAGGAATGTCGCCTATTTAAAACTGTATAAAAGTACTTCATAGGTAATTAATGTTATGGTTCGATCGTAAAAAAAGAGGTTATTGTACATTTTGAAATGGCTAGTGAATTGCTTCACTTTAACATTGCTGGCACTCAAGAAGCAAGGTGGTTATTTAAATTGAGGAACGTAGTTTGAATAACGAAACTGCCTATTTCGTTTTTGACTAAATACGGTTTCTATAGTTATAAATTTCACTATGCTAGGAAAATCATTAAATTTGCACTTTTTCATGCAAGGAATCACTTTCTTAGAAATATACTTTCATACTTTGACAGATTCTTGAAGCCACTTCAAAACGTTATTGAAATATTATTTACAAATACCGGATATTAGGTTCAGTTTCCATATCAAACTTCCAGTCATGAGAATCGCCTTCAGGTGTTACAGAAATAATTGTTATTGAGCTTCAGGCGACGTCACTATCCTTAATCACCTAAAGAAATAACTGTGACAACTGATTTCCATCCGTATTTCTAATAAAAATACACATACAGACAATGTGAGGGACGATCTACGTCTCAATTTTAGCGATCTTCAGGAATGCATCTCTTTATAAATAACACGCGTAAATAAATTATATTATTTAGTTAATTTAGTTAATTTGTACCAATGAATAAAATTGAAGTGTCTGTCTGTGTGTTTGTCTCGAATAGGCTCCGAAACGACTCAACGGATTTCAATGAAAATTTGAGGGTTTAAAAACAGGAGATTTAACTAATATTCGTGCATATTTATTTCGATATATTTCAGAATATGACATAATATAAACATTAATTCTACGGGAAGATTTCTTCGTATACGTGCTTTCGAGATTCCAAAAAGTGAATGCGGGTTGCTTATACTCTTGATCCGAAAAGGCTTAACGGATTTCAATAAAAATTTCAAGGACTGAAACCGGAATTTTAAATTTAATTTTCGTTTAGATACCTTGCACAATTCAGAAGATATTAATGTAAATATTTATACACCCATTGAATTACCGCGCGAAAACCAACTGCGAGTTAAAAAGTCTTATTAGGCGTTCCTATACCTTTCTTCCCACTTACTGTCCTATTATAAGCGAAATTCTGGTAACATGAGAGAGAGGAAGAGCGAGTATTCTCAGTTGCAGTAGGATTCTTTGGATCGTTGATATGACGTAAATTGCTTTTATTTGTTGCGTCAGGTAAATTTAAATATTTAGTAATTGCTCATTTTTATTGGCTCCGAAACGTGTGAAAGCGGGACCTGTTCAGAACCAACTGCGGGTTTCAAGGATTGCCCTGAAGCGATCATAAATTATATCGTACTTATTATATATTCAATTAATTCAAAGTTATCAAAATTTTGTGCCTGTTGTTTCGTTTTTAGGGCAAAATAAAAACAACCATTTCCGCGCGAACGAAGTCGCGGGCATGGCTAGTAAGTCTAAATAATACCCCTTCAATGCCTATCTTTCGCAACTGTTTCCGCGGACATTGAGAACTTACTTGTGGATCGGTGTTTCCCAAAGTGGGTACCATTCGATTGTTTAGCGTGGTTATTCGAAAATAACTCGTCTAGAATTTAAAAATCCAGCAGTGACTTCACACTGAATATTAAAATTACTAAAGAATTTTTTTAAAAAACTAAAAAAATATAGAAAAAATTTGTTGCACTTTAATTTTATGGTCTATTACTTGCTTTGAAAATTTGATCTTTCTTCCTGACATATTTCCTAGTGACTGCAGCATGTAACCCAAGTTTTTGTCTTGATAGAGTTGTAACAAGGATTGATTTAGAGAAAAATTAAATATTTTACAATACGAAAAATGTAGTACGTCAGATTTTAAAAGAGTTGGGTGTGGCATGGTAAAAGAAGGTTGCCAAACACTACTCTAGATTTTGTTAAATACTAAATGCTGTTGTTGTAGTTTTCAGTCCATAGACTGGTCTGATGCTACCCTCCATGTTAACCTACTTTCTGCAAGCCTTTCATTTCTTGCTAACTACCACATCCTCCCTACTAAATGTTTATCGCAGTAATATCAAAATTGTTTAAAATCGTTCCAAATGTGCAGCGGTCCTGAGAAATATTTCAGGCATTTACCGGTTCTCGGGGTTAAAAAAAGTTGAACTCCTGCTGTAAACTGACATTTCGAGGTAAAGAACCTCTTCAGCTTTTGTCCTTTTATAGCGATGTTCTTCTTGGACCGGTTTTCGACGTCTAGTGGGTAGCCTACTTATTACCCATCCTCTGATCTCGTTGGGCATGCGTATTTCAATGTTGAACCCAAGGAAACTTATTTTTACGAAAAGTAAAGTGAGAATATTTTTCATGAACAATTCTCGGGTTTTCAACCGGGTAAGTATAAAGTTTGTACACAACGTTTCCATGGCTTGCTCTGCCATCTTCTTCAGGTGAACTGATGGTGCCGAGTCAATATTATGATCCCGGCACCGTAAAAGGAATGCTAGACTACTAAGTAATCTAGCTCTTCTTGTTCGAAGTTTTTCGAAAAGACGAACACTCCGAAGTAAGTCCTCCCCGTAGAGGTACGTTATAAGAGAACGTGGGCTTTCCCGGTGTATATTATTCATTATAGAGAATATTTTTGTACAAAATCCTCCTATTTTTCTGCCTTCACTGGAAATATGGACAGTTCTAAATCAGAACATACATGAAATTGGTGATCATGTCTGAAAATACTTATAAATATCAAAATTGACTTATTAATTTCAGATGTTACATCCTTCGATTTAAAAAACTGTAATTTTTGATATGGTAATAAAGGATTAGTGAGAATTTGACCAACGCATGTTTTTCTTATAATATTAAATGAATTTCACACTTTTTCGGTAATAAATGTATTACCATACTCTTCGCTTTTGCGTAAAAATGCCACTATAACTATAACGCATTTTGGTATTATTTGAGAAATATCAAAGGGGTTGAAGCTTATTATACGAATCCGTCGTGCCGATTGCATCCTAAATTAGTATCACTACTTTGGAAGAAAGCGGCACAAGTGAAAAGCCACTATTTTGAACAAAGCCCTATTTAAAGATTGAACCAAAGTTCAAATGAATTTAAATTGTCATTATAAAATCACATCATCAATATCTTCCACTATTTTTAAATACATAAGAAGAAACATCTTTTGCATAATTATTTTTCTTCTTACCGAAATGATAACCTTACGTGTATAGACACATGACACTTATCTTTAAAAACTATTCCATTTAAGCTAAAGACCTTTGAATTGTGACTTTGAAAATAAATTTTGTTTCTATAATTAACTGAAACAAGAGATAATTGAAAGAAGAAAATAATTTATATTATTACATCCATACAGCCGGTACAGAAAAGAGAATATACAAGTTATTTTGGAACTAAATTTTATTTATTAAGCTCAATACTATCGTCTTTTTAACCTTTTTTATTCTTTTCTTGGTAGTATAGGATTTTATCAGGTTCAGCTTCTGATTTCCGATTCTTATCATTTCTTCCCAGTAGCATTAAGCGTAAGACTTCTGGTTCACAAGCTCGTTTGGTTCATCTTGATCAATTTTAAATATATTGACTTTAAAAATTTGAAGGTTTCCCTGTTAGTGTTTTTTTTATTAACCTCAATACCTTCATTTTGTAAATAAAAAAATCGTAAAAAAGCTCGTGCAGGGTTACGGTTTACCAGATTTTCTTTTCCAATCTTATAAGGTTTACATAAGGACCAGATTATGGAGCTTTTAAAATATGATTCTCATTATTCCTTCGCGAAACTGTTGAAGCAAAATCGACATGCTGCACATCTGAATGACATTTCTGACACTCTTCCAAGTAAAAATATAAATCTTTTCGTTTTGATTATGACGTAAGTTAAAAATAGAAACTTTTTTAAGTCTTGCCAGTTTTCTTCCAAATAAGGGAGCACTGGTAACTACTGGCAAGTGGAATGAATCAACGAAACATCTGTCTGATGATTTACAAAACGAAGTGGATAAACAGTTCTTGGGAATTCACCGGGGTCAAATGAAGCTTAAGCCACGACGTTTAGATGGCAGAGTACACCATCGAAACGTCGTGGCTGAAGCTTCATTTGACCTTAAAATCCAAGATCTGTTTATCCAAAATATACTTGGAAAAAAACAAACTGTTCTGACATACTCAGTTTGCTGTAGCGATTTTTCAATCCAAAAGATGATAATCCTTATCCTAGTTTATTGCACGTTGTAATAATCTAATCACTATAATGGGACGTGCCAACCTCCACTGGATGTCTGTGTTCGTTAAGACCGACACCGACCATGTAACACTTCAAATTCGGAATGTCTCATAAACAACTGGTAGTCGTCTCGGTAGGACAAAGCAAACAGGGGTACAGAACCAAGAAAATAATAATAAAATGCTACATATTATTACTGTATTCAAACTAGCTTCCTCGTTTGTCTAGTTTCGAACATTTTTATTTGCTTTTATAATAACAAATATATCGATTTTCAGAAGCATCTACTTTACAAAGGATTTTCTTAAATAGATTAGCACGTAGCAGATTCAATCTGTTGTTGAGCACGTGAATGAGTGTTTTAAATTGCAAAGTGTATATTCAGTACTAATATATTTTCTAAGACAAAAGTTCAGTACAGGGTTATATTGAAATCAGTTTCTTTGCGAAAAGAAACTAACATTAAGACAAAGTTAAAAAAACATACAGACAAATGTATAAAAATTATATGTTTTGTAGATGTTATGAGAAAACTAATGCTGTAGTATAAAAGAAAACCTCATTTGAAGATCGACTTTTGTAGCGTTTCTAAACTGTTAATTTTGTAAGCAGGTTTTGATATTACATGTCGTGTCTTTAGTGAATATAGACTAAATTATGACACCGTTGTGGCTGTTGTTGTTGCAAGTTCTCCCACATAAAGACAGAATTGGTCAGACCTTGAGTGTGTGCGCGCGTAACATCATCTACACACGAGTAGATATTTGCATCATATCTTATCTGCAGATTTGATAGCCTGTCACGAAATCTATAGGAAGCTTTCTTCGGTTTTTTTTGTAGGACACACGAACTGAATTTTTCGGCAAATTCGACGATTTGGAAAGCAGACAATAGTCAACTGTAGGTCGTGGGTCAAAGCTATCACGTACAGGTCGTAGAACAACGAAAAACTGTCTGATCCATCTGCCTCCCAAATCGGCTGGTCTGATATATTATCAGGTCATCAGGTCAGCCGCAATTACTTGCTCGTGTCTGGCTACCTATTAATGAGCCCCAGACGTATACTGTACTGTGCGGTCGAGTATTATACGATACGTGAAGATGGAATCGTAGTATCTGATCCAATATCCATAGCGCTCCAGGTCCAATGTAACGGAGTCGACTATCGTTTGCATATTCCTTATAACATGTATTCCCGAATGGGCAAGTATGTCTGCAAACAATGATAAACACGCGTCGCCTGGCTGCCATTCAATATAGTCACACATTAAACGATATTATTAATTTTCCAAATTACTGTATTCTTAATAACAATAGACGATTAGTCTCAACAGAAGTCAATCAACAAGGCCACCAACAAATCACAAAACTCTATAGTATGTCGGACGATAAGTCCACGAAAGAGCATCGCTATTGGTACCCTGTCAATCCATGGCCTTGATTATTAGCTGTTCTTGTCTGTTATTTACCGGTTAACCAAGTGGTGCTCTTCAGCCGGAATGGGACGTTCGGCGCTAGACGTCGCAGGAACGTTTACGCGCCGGTCTTTCGGGCACGATGTAAGTAATTAAATTATTGTGATGGAACACACGAAACGGCTAACATTACTAGTAATAAAAACTTGTTAACAAAAACGTTGTTATATATAAATTATTAACTATATTTATAAAATTGTTTGAATTATTTTGATAACAGTTCTAAATTAGACAGCGAACCACACTTTCGAAATATATATAAATTTATGAAATGTTACATATTGAAAATATTGTAATGTGAATGTTAAACATGACTAATAATCTTAATAAGTTATATGACGTATTATTTTGTGTTCTAGGGTCATTTACTATTTCATCTCTGATCTTCCCATATTAAAATGAGTCTGTAGAAAGAAACGAGGTTCGCATAAAAACGTTCGGCCTGTTTAAATTATTTGAGTAATGTTCTCTTTTCAATGTTTGCCTATTAATGCTTAGTGGTCATATTTATCATTATAAGACACGTTCAATTGTGTACAATTACTACTTGAACTAAGAAATAAAATATAAATTTGGAAAAAGTAGGTCTCTGGGATAATGATCTACTAAACGAATAGTCTACTAAATTGAAGTAAACAAAGAAATAACGTACAGCTAAATTGCCGTTGAACGAATTTAAACACTAATATGTTAGAAAATTATTCGTTTACGTTTAACAAACAAACATACACACAAATAAGAATGTAATGATTCCCTAGTAAGGTCCGACTATAACTAAGTGGATAAACGTGCAACATATTTAATAACGTAATTATACAACTGTTAATCTACATAAAATTGAATGTACTGTTTAAAACAGTACGAGTCTATCTTAACTAAATGCAGTATCCGTCCAACAGAGTCCCAAAACGGATTCAACTTCCTTCTCGTATTCCTCTCACTTAATCCTGATTGGTATATTCGGCTGTTTAATGTCACTGTGGTTTAGACTCCACGTTGTTTTATTCTAAAAGCAGTACTTTCGTGGAACCACCGGCTGTATGGTCTTACACAAACAAGATAAAAATACATAACGTATATGACAATTTTCCATTTCGCTACTTATTTACGGTTAGGGGACGTTTCTTCATGTGCTATAATTTAAAAGCTCACTTTCTCTCGTCCGTGTCTCACAGTTCCTAAGCTGTTAAAGAGGAGTTGCCAGTTACCCAAAACACCTTTCTTCTGTGTCTCACAGAGTTTATAATTATCATTTAAATACTCTTAATGCACTTCATGGAAGTGTATCGTTCAATTTCTCGCATCTAATCTTCAACATTCGTCCTCTGATTTCCTCACACCTCTTTACTTATGTCGGGTCTGGATTACATATATTTTTATACAATAAGGTCACTTAATATCGATTCTTTTAAAAATTGTGCCTTCGTGTATAGATTAGTTGTAGAAATAAGAATAATATTATTGACTAGTGCAAGAGATAAATAATGAATAAACTAGAGAATATAGATTTTCCCGGTGAATAGATTGAATATAAAGTTCTCGGGCTCCTACCCGTGTGAAATCGATTGTAAAACACAACTTTTCGATAGCTATATCCACCATCGTCTTCAGGTATGAAAAATGTCACATAATTTGACACGTTAATTACAAAGATTTATGTTTCTGGCTAGTTGGCAGAAGGGATTCTTGAGTTTTGATTGTAAGTGGGTAGTGGAACCGGTTACACATTAGATTATTGACATCATACATTTCTGACCTTCAACCAAAAGTGCAATCCTGTAATAGAATTCGGATACAATACTGCACCACTCAATGCAGTATTTACGAATATAATTTAGTAACCAACAGGTGAACGACATTATTTACTAAGGATAAATACAATCATTAACAGACAAACATTGAATAGATGACGTATATTTTAAGAGATAAATATTTTAGTAATTTTGAAGTCAAAATATTATTTTTCTGGTATTATTAAAAGGCACAATTATTAATAAGTGTTCTACTACTAATTGTTATTTATGTTCATAGGCCAAACGAAGAGAATTTTGAATATAAGCATTTAAGAGCACAAGCCTAATTTTCAACTGTTTATTTGTAAACAATCATATCACCAAAACATGGTGTTAATATCAATCTTTGTAACTATTTTATTGCCGTATTCAATGTCTTACTTCGTGAAAAAAAAAATCCGACTCGTTTACAAGGATCAGTTTGTATTATTATAACCTTCCTTCCGAATATCGAATTGGACGGTTTCCCAATTTTCCGTTGACCTCTACGCGTCACGCTGACCTTCAGCCCGCAGCTGTCACATCCGGTGTGATGACGTCACAAGGAGGAAGACTGTGACGTCATTGAAGGGGGATGCAACTATTGTACCCATTCTGTAGTTCTGGTTACCTGTTTGACTTGCACCAAGTCTGTAACCTTGCTTGGACACTGATATTCGGATCTCAAAGAAAATTTAAGATGACGATATGTTCATTTCGCGCCATCAAATTCCTTCAGACTTTTCACTTTGTTGACAATTGTGTTGAAACGAATTCAAGAGCCTGTAATGGGCATTTCAAAGAACAGGTATTCCGTTGACACGTAAGCACCCTGTCCCGCTATGAAACTTTGGTCCCGCTTAATTTAACGAAAGTAAATATACAAATGCATATGACACTTTATGCTGTAAACCGTAGTAACGCCGACATTAATTATTGTTGAACAACGAGGTAGAGTGATAGCTAATCTACATATCTGTAACTTCTAGGAACCACGTTTCCAGATATAATGTACCTACTTTCAATGACTCGTATATAAAAACCCTACTATTTTTGTAATAATAATAATAAAACTCTTGAAATATTATGAATCAGATACATTCTACTGACATCCTTCAACTGTTTTAAGGTGTCATTCTATTATTTTCGTCACTTTGTCTAAAAGACTTTGCTTACTTACGTTAGCTCTTAATATTCATCGCCTTCAAAGTAATATGGATTTGTAAGTCACTAAAAACGTAATATTTAACACACGGTGGTCTTTAAGTAGTAGAGAAAGAATTTCGATAAAGTTAAAGAGGGCAATGTAATTCAAATAGAGAAATAGTAATAGACCGACATTTAGAAAAATAAGCATATCTTTAAGTAAGGAGCATCATCAGGTATAAGCATGAGAGCCTACAACCTCTGCAGTTATAAATCTATTCGATTCAGCCTATCAAGGAAACTAGAGACAGAGGACACTGTTTTGCGTCCATTTATCTAGGCCTAACTTTACTCTTCGCCACTTTCGTACATCTTCCTCCGCCCAAAAAAGCCATGAAATTTATTGTTCAGGGCTCGCATAAAAATTAATCCACATATTTTCCACATTTCGAAGCAAATATTTTGGCTTAGTTATGTGCAGTGCCCTCTGCGATTTTGCTCAAGTCTCTTCATTCGATGAAGATTATTATTTTAGGAAGGTATTTAAAAAGGGGGGAGGGGGGTCGTATGCTGTAGCAGTCAACAACCTCCAAAAGGTTAGCTTAGAACACGCATGACGTGACGTAAGGCCTGGAACTTTTGACATTCATTCATGGGGCGATTGGGGCGGAATGGTGACGAGGTGTAATTGTGAATTAATATCTATGCAAGGCAAATTGAACTAGTTATGAGTTGTTACTGGCGTGTAAATGTTGTAACTTGGTTTTATTTAGTTGTTTACTGCTGGCGCAACCTAGCTAAAAAGGGCACAGTGAGGAAAACCGTTACGATGGGGGGGGGGGGGATGTTCTCATTGTGCACAACCAGTCCCTCTCCATCCAAAAGTCACTGTGAAAAATATTATTAATCATATGTAGAGAACTTTCGCGATTCCAAGCTATGGGTCAACATGACAGGAATTTAAAAGAGTTCTTTCACAAATTCATGTTGATCTTGGAACCAATTAATTTTTGATGAATTGAAAGCTCATACACCAAAAGCCTTATTAAGAATTAGATGAGTTCGAAGCATAGTATATTTAGAGTTAAGCAAAATTAAATGTTATTTCTTTACTCCTTATGGACAGGCATTTGATAATGGCCACAATTACAAACTACAGTACACGTGCATTCAATCGTATAAATACGCTAGTTGCTACACTGATTGCAAATTCATTCTACTACCTGAGACGTGCAGTAAATTCGAATTATTCGAAAGAGTGAGTATCAATTCGGATATTATTGTTCTTAAACTAGATTTCACCCCTAGTTCCGACTGCTAATTCGAATTATTCGAAAGAGTGCGTATCAATTCGGATATTATTGTTCTTAAACTAGATTTCACCCCTAGTTCCGACTGCTAATTCGATTAAAGTTAAGATTTATTACTAATTATTTTTAAATAACTATTTAGCTATGGGTCATTCCATGTCAAGTGGTCTGATTTCAGGAATGTGTCCCGCTTGACCATCATGGATTTTGATGAAATTTTGTGTGAGCATTCATACATATTATCAAAGAACATTGGTAAACTTTCACATTCTAAAATTTAATATTTGTGGTATGTAGTTTGTTTAACTCTATGTAGGAATATTTTACGCTATGACTGAGATGCAAGATCTCTGGCACTATATCATTATAAAAAAAGAAACTTGGCTATCTAGTACAATGTTATATGTACTTTTAAACGCAAGTATCAAAAATACTTTGATGAGTAATTGTGCTTATATAAAATGAAGCAAAGTCTGCCAAAAAATTTGACGTGTGAAAAAAGATAAAAATTTGGCTTTCTCTATAAGTAAAGGTACGACAGCTATGAAATTTTGCACTTTATAAACTAGCATCTCAAGTTCTTCGAATGTAAATTTTATTTTATCTGCTTCACTCCAGTGGTGTATAAATTGAGTGTAAAGTTGACGATTTTTGCAAAAACGCTCAAAATTAGTTATGTTAGCCTACATTTATGAAAAACTATCTTATAGAAACTATTTAAATAAATTTTATTGTAAGGGCATATTTTAAACTCCTTAAAAAATATACGTGATCTTTCATCGCAAGCGTATAAGGGCTTAAATTTGGGAAAAAGTTGATAACTTTGCAATACGAACTGTATACTTGAATGTTCATTCAGGTAGTTTTTTAAATTATTAAACAAGAAGGATGATGTTTCATCGCAAGAATATAGGATCTCGGAAATATGGCAAATTGTTAATTTTTCATTGCATGCCATACTTAATTTTGCCTTCGTGTACTATTTTCCTTTGATTTGGAGTTTAAGTTGTTTTGATTCATTTTTCACTAGGCTTAGGAATGTACTTCTACGCTAATGGCATAAGCGTACAACATCTTTTTAAAGCATAGTATTTTATATGCAATTGAAACTTCTTCTTTCCAATTTTTTAGTGTCTTTAGTCCGTGAAATGGATGCCATTAAGTCAATTGGTATTATTTCTACTTTGCCAAATTGCATTGTTGGAGAAACGTCATCATCAACTTGCCATGTTCGTTTCTATTCCATGAAAATTGGGATGCGATGTGCGTACAGTTTGTCAACCAGTGAAAAAATACTTCTCACTCGACGATTAGAGGTTGAGCTCACAGAATGATTTTCATAACAAAATAATTTTTCAAAACTATATGAAATGAGGCAAAAGTCATCCCATTTAATTAAAAAAAAAGCACACAGCTAAGCATGGGCTGTTGAAAGTCAATCTAGCCATCCATATCTGTTCAGAAAACAAATTTTAAAATCAGGTCAAAATAGTGGTTCCACGCGTAAATCTGAATTCATTTCTATGGTCCAAGCCACATCAGAGTCTTCATCATAAGAGAATTATATGGACATTTCGGACACTGTCAATCGGAGTTTGACTGACTTAGAGAGTTCTCCATTAGAATTTCAAAGGTTGAGCAGTAGCCATAAAACTGACTACATTAAACAAAAAAATTGAACGAGTGGAGAAAGTGGTAGCTAAAAAAACAGCTGCTGGAGTAGCAGATGAGAATATTAGAAAAACTAGCAAAACCTGTGATGGTTTTACGTCAATTCAATGCACATACATATAAATGACACAAAAATATCGTACTTTTGTACTCAATTTTAAGGCCTTAAACGCTCGCGATGAAAAAACCTGACCACTTTATAGTAAGGTTTAAAACATACTTCTTTTAACAAAAATAATTTTAAAAAGATTATTTAAGACAGTTTTTCATAAAAGTAGGTTAAAAAGGCCCTATTTTGGGCGTCTTTGCAAAAATCGTAAACTTTAGACTCAATTTGTAAAGTACTGGAGATCAGCAAGTAAATGAAATTTTACAGTCAAAACCATTGGTGATGTAAAGTTATTAAGTGCAAAATTTCATATCTTTACCTCCATAGATACAAGAAGCCAAACTTGTATTTTTTTTCACTCTAATTTTTTCAGCCGACTTTGCTTCAAACTATGCATACCAAATTTCTTCATACATTTTTTTTATTTGGGGTTAAACAAGCACAAAATGTTGTATAAGTCAGCCACTTCTCATGTCTTATAATAAAATATTGCCACAGATACTACATCTCAAAGTTGCTGAAATTTCCGACTCATAAGGTAAAAGTTTACTGCACGAAATCATAAAAATGACTATTTCTGGGAGTACTGCAATGGAGAACGTAAAACTTTACCAATGTTCATTGGCGAAATTTCAAAACATTCACACAAATTTTCATTGAAATTGAAGATGGCCGAGCGGGGATCACCAGACCACTTCACTTCACCCCTATGCAGGTTACTAGCAAAACAGTACGTATACGTGAATGCCTCCGCGGGCGATTGTTGGGAAACTTTTCCGTCCAAAAAATGTCAATGTCCGTGATAAGGAATGAAGCGTGGTATACTCTGGGGTCTTAGTAGTTGCTCTCCGCCGCCTGTGGTCCTGGTACATTTCCTACAGTCGTATTCCTCGCTTGCAAGGCCAATCTTTGAAACCAGTTCATCGTCTTTGGCATCAGGTGACAGGTTACCGCTGTTGGCAGCTCCGTTGTGACCAGGTGTGCAAGCTATTGCATGGTGTTCCTACATCCTCGTGACCTTGGTATATTTCTCTGCCCCAGAAGATAGCCATAAAATTATATTTTTTTAAATCGTGAAACTATTAGTTTGCGCTATAAAATCAACCCCTCTCCCAATTGCGTACTGTATTTACATACCACTTAAATTATTCTAGAAATGTATTTCGCGTGATTGTCGGATTGAGAATATATCAATGTGATTGCTTAATGTAAATTAAATGACTTTTGGCAATGTTTTATACAATACTGAACATATCAATGGATATTTTGGATATTATACATTCATCTATAAAAATAACAAAAAAAACACGTTACAACTTAATAAGGCTCTGTCATGGCAGTTGGTTGAGCCCCATGTCCAGAGAAAGAAGATCAACCTTACTCTTCCCCCTACAACTAAGGTATTCCAGTTTTTGAATTCTAAAAATTGTAAATTATTAAAAAACAAAAGTATGTTGTCCAAATTTGCAGTTATTGTGCAAAAAACATTTATGAAGATTGTATATAAGTTAAAATAATAAAATTTGTACATAAAATATATAATTTATAAGGGTATTGTATCTATTTATTGAATTTCATGACCATATCTAATAATTTTTTAATTTTTGTTGATAAAAATATAATTGTTTCCTGATCTTAATTTGCAAGTTTATTCATACCTCAATTATGTAAATCAAAATCTGTGGTAAAGATTACCCTACCCTACCAGCTAAGCAGTCAAATTCCGAAAGGAATAATGAATCTCATATTACTAATTACATTTCTGAATTTATTATTGTGATTTTAATTAATTGTCTCAAAACTAAATAAGGCAGTGTTGCCCTATACGCGTTTTTACTCCAACTTTTATATACGTAATGATATAAAACAAACATGTTAGCAGCATTCAAATATTATTTCACATACCTCAATTCCCTACCCAAAAGTAATAACTCTCTAGTTTCCTCAACATAATAAATTGAGATATTGTTATGAATGATGGCGCAGATTACTATGCACAGTGTAGTGTACTGAAACCAGAATTTCATTTGTGGGCGTAAAATATTGACATGTAAAATACAAGACATTTAAGAAAGTAAAACTGTTTACACGTTCAATTTTCTTTTTAAAAAACTTTTGGTACTATCGCTAAGTATTTACCTATTAAAATTCTTAACAAAAAAATATAAAGAAAATATTCCACTTGTTGGGTATTTTCTCAATCTACTAAATGGCAGTAGCATAATATTTCTTAGAGGTTTTAACATTCAATATATGGTCAAGGTTAGACAATTTATGTGAAAGTAATTAATTTATATGCATACTATTTACTGTATCCAATATTTGCAATTATATAGAGTACTTATTAAATTACTTCAATAATTATTTTCCGTAGATTTTATCAGAAAAGCGTTGGTCGCTGACATCACTTTGCCTCCTCTCGTCGCTGTTTATCTCTGACAAAGTCTTTGTAGTTCTTCTACGTCATCTGTTTCTCTTTCTCTTATCGTCTTCCTTGTTTATGACAACCGTTCACGCAGCAGTGTCAGAGCTACACACATACCCGCACGTAATTCCAGATCACAATTAGGACTCCAAACAATATCATAAATTCAAGAACAGTTTTTAAAAAGTTACCCGTGGAACTGTGGAACTCTTTTCATAGCGTGGAATTTGGCATCCTAGCAGGTTCAACGTTCTCGTGGAGGCTAAATAAACACTCCCCGAGTACATTAGCCACGTAAATCAATTATCACTTTTCGGCGTAACTTCTCATCAGATAAATAAATGAAGTCTGCAACTATGTGTCATCAAATTTAGCACAATGACTGATTTATACATATAGAAATTTTGTGAACTCCACAATCCAAATACTTCAATAAATATTATGCAGAGAATCATAATTTTTATTGAAAGTATGGTTATTTCTTAGGATCTTTTACCATACTAATCAATGAAGTTATTAGTACACTTAGATTTTAGACGAAATTTTTCGAGTTGCTATATTTCCTCCCTTTATGTTTTATTAGCTTCTGAATTTTAATTTTGATTGTAGATGCACTAACTTGCAGTCGTCAACATGACCAAAAAAACTTCACCCATAGCTTAGAGTGTATTTTTGACAAGTAAAATATAAATAAATGTTTCATTCACGTCTTGCTTATTACCAATATACCTGGTGAAAGATCAAACAGACAAAGTTTAAATCAATTTAAATTTTTAAAACTTTCCCCTACTAGCCTTTTGATTCATTTTGGTAGGATGGATGAAATGTGGAACTCAGCTACTAATGTCAAAATTTTTAAAACGACGCGATATTCACATTTAGTCACAAACTGATTATATGACAGTACAATTCCGGTAAAATAACTGCCTCAAAGTAATATAAATGAAAAGGACAAAATTTTTGAGCAAGAGATTTGTTGTTCTCAACACCGAAACTTGTAACTTTTATCGAGAACTAAACGCCTACTTTTAAATGAAGTGTAGAAGAATAGTTTCCCGAGTTGATAAACTTCCAAAAAGCGTCAGAGAGAATAAATATAATTTATTATATATGAAAAATACAGATATCAAACCATATACGGAGGAAGGAAAGACGAAAACTGATATGGTGTTGAGAGTTTGAAAAGCCAAAACAAGGTTTGTTTTACACTTCATTCCAAATTTTCATCAGGATGCTAAATTTGTTTGCGTTATTTTCGTATTGTATCGCTTTCCCTCTGCCTCGGATACGTTTACTTCGAATGCTAGTCCGAGCGCCACTGCAAACACAGAATTATTATATCGCGAACCGTGTGATCCTTTGAGGAGCCGGCTAGCGTCGAGCCAAGGACACAAGTGTTTTTAATTAATTAATTATGGGAGGGGATGGTTTTAATATTTAAACAAGTGCTTAAATATTCAAACAATTTAATTAACAAGATAAATACCGGCTAAAACTCATTAACACGGCTCCACAATCAGTGATTATATGATTATTAAATATTAAAATGTTCAACGGCAAGTCAGAAATGTTATTGCCGGTTTATGCAGCCAAATCACACAGTAAAAGCGGGAAGGGGAGGGCTTACTTGTTTGAAGTTCTCGTTGCGGCGGTCCCCTTCATTCAGGTACGCGTACAGGTTTCTCTGCAGACCACATCTACACCAACTGGGGGTCTCTGTGGCCACAACTCATCTCCACTAAAAGGCTTCTCCTCAGTCTATCCTAACTGCACTGTCCTCTCTCTCTCTCAACACTACTTCGTCTTCCAACCTACTCTCCTAAACACTATTTCACCAATCTCTCCTCACCGTTCACCTCCATCTCATCTCATTTCACCGCTTACATTCATCTGTAAAACCTACACTCTCCTCTTTCCAAACACAGTTTACTAACCTCCCAGTCTCCTCTCGCCGCTCACAACCATCTCTCAATCTGGACTGTTTTTCACATCGCAAACTTACGCCCACTTCCAGAGAGTTATCAAATAAAATTTACGATTTGCTCTGACCGCGAAATCACTTATTAAAGTATGTCAAAAACAACTCTTGACCAGCTTCTATCTGGCATTGTGATATAAAGAAAGAAGACTGTTATAAGACAGTTAAAAACTTGCTCAAATATTATTAATTATTACGTTATTTATATTATTTACAAAAGTGACCAATTTATACTAAAAAATAAAAATTACTAATAACAACATTATAATAACACATTAAATTGAAAGGTTGAAGCTATTTTATAAGCTGATTTAATAAATTAAAGTTAATCTATTAAATGCGCATATTTCCTATAGGCAAATATAATGTAAATTTTAGCGATTGTTGGTTCTTCAATTCTGAAGGGACGTGATGAGGGCGTTGAAATTGAGATATCTGATAATTCTGCAAAATGAAACTGTTGGGGTGTGATAGTAGATGCACAAGCCCCTTGCATTGTTAATGATGCCAGTCCAAGAATCTCCGATTTCACGTGTAGCTGATAGGGTATTGAACGTAAGTCGTTACATAGAAACATAGAACGGATCTATCTGGACAGAATTTAATAACAACTAGTACCACAAAAGACTTCCGGATCAGAACTCACTTCCCACTCTGCCTTGAAGCTGTTATTAGAAATTCCGTCCATGAATTAACTTTAATTATAACTTCCCATTTACAAATTAAAGACTGCACGGACTGTTGCATAGTAACAAAATCCATTTGCCATCGCCCTCATCTGTTCTTTTGGTCGCGGCAAGGACGTTTTTCATTTATTATGAGGCCACAGGAAAATACCGGACTGTCGGTAAGAAAGTGTTCATCTACCACCTAACAAGGGCTAGGACATATTCGGACATAGAGTGTTCTTGCGGAATATTGACAAAATGAGACCAAGATTTTTAGATCGTTCGCTGAAGATATATGTTTACTACGGCCAGGTGGAACCCGAAGAAACATGTTTCACGAAACGAGTACATAAGATAACACACTGCGTAAAATGTGTTTCATGAAACGAGAGGGAACGTTTTCAAGAAACAGAACTCATTTTAGCCCTTTATATAATAATTCGCCCTTTTCTTGTAGCTTCAGGGCATAATTTATAAACAAAAGGGACGACTTTCCAGACTTGACATGAGAATCCGTCGTCAAACCAATTTTCAGTTTTAAAATTTTCTTATAAATTCATATTTAATTTTTCCAATGACCATTCACAGCGAAATCTAGGCATCAAGATAGAAATATTGGGAAACATTGCATAACATATTACTATTATTATGACATGATGTGTAAATGTGTTACATTTTTGGGGATACCGCATGTATTCAAGAACTAGTAGCTGAATTACTAGCGCACAATTACCAGCCGGGAAATAGGAGTTAAATTTGATGGGCAGAACTCACAAAGTTTCGAAAAACGGTCAGCAACGATAGAAAAAAATGTGCAGTGTGCTACTGTCACATCGCGGTGGCTTTTAAATTCAGGAGTTGGCACGAAATTACGTCAGTTTCCTATTCGATCATAATGATTCGCAGGGATGTCGCGACGTTTTACATTGAAGAAAATAATTTTTTTTCTGTTTCTATCATGTACGTAACCTCTACTCACATTTAACTACACGTCTTAACGGTTAATACATTACAAAAATATTCCTGGACAAATGCTATTAAATGTTAATAATCCTACAAGGTTGAACACAGAAAATATATGTGACATTGTCAAAATAATTAACGCAATTGATATGGAAAGGAAGGAAACAAAGATTGTGGCTTACCTAGAGTTGAAGCTCGGCGTTTCAATTAACGAAGATAAATTTCTTCAAATTTTCGGAGGCAACAGCCTCCTTCTTAAGAAGCGTTATATTATATTTAATTGGCATGGGAAGGAAAGAGAGACAGGTAGTGCCTTACCTGCAATTTAATTTCGCCACTACTATTGAGAAAAGGGGAAAGTTATTGAAAACGACAGAGGCGTCATCCTTCTTCAGGAGTGCAGGCCCGCGGTGGACTGGTAAGCCACCACTTTTCTCTCTTTGCTCTCCATACTAATTGTTTGAATTACTTTTGACAATGTCATCTACTCAGTTGCTTATATATATATATATATATATATATATATATATATATATCGTAAGAGACCATCAACGGGTCCCTAAATAGCCTCCCGAAAATGTGAAAACAGTCCTTGGATAGCAATTTTGGACTGCCTTTGGAACATCCCCACATTTCTATTCCAAAGTAATCACATGGCAAACCAATTATGTGCTGGTTATGTCTCATATTTGGCATCTGAATTGAATATCATCATACATTTTTTTATTAATTGGACATTTATATGTATGGAGAAAGGAAGAATAGAAACTATATAATGTATCTTGAAGGGGCAACTCATTATTCTATTATATAACTTAGCGGACGAGGTTGATAATTGCGGCCCAACACTGTTTTTAAATTGCATTAATGACTTATCTCTCGATAATGGGTCTAGCGTACGGCTATTTGCTGACGTCTATGTTGTTTACAGAGCCATATAAAGTCGAACTGTAGAATTAAAAGAATAGTGGCGAGATATTTTAGTCATAGGATTGACCTACTCAGAACAGGAAGCAAAATACATACCTACAAAATCAGGTCTCTTTTAAACTCTCAATATAAACGTGGAATTAATACCGCAAGATACCACTGGATACTTAGACTTGTGTTACTAGGAAGGCATGGAAGTCGCTACAATTTGTTATGAAGGGATTACAGAAACTTGTTTACTAGACCCGGGTCCGTCCCATTTTGGAATATGGTTCGTCAGACACCATGTGGAAGAAAAGTCACTAAACTAGCATTGGAATCATTAGAAAAAAGGAGACAAACAGCTCCCATCTGCACATTGTCTAAAGTGTACGTGTCAGAAACAGCTGGGTGAAATCAGAGATGTGCTAGAGGCGCCTACATTTCTCGATATAACCATGTTTACAAAAATATCCGTAGAAAACACTATAACCAGAAGACTGCAGATTCGAATTCAGGAGCTGTTCAAGTTGATATCGTCAGTGAAAGCGATTATAAGGAAATTAAAACTGAAACAGTGATGTGAAAGAAAGTGAAGACTCCGAAAGATTAGTCATTATTATTGTAAGGATTTGAAACTGCCACTGGACAACTATCACATTAGTAGAATTACAAACACTAAAGTGCCGATATATAAGTATCTGCTAAATACCTCCGTCAAGGCACCGAAACATATGACCCCACAGATCCATTCCTGACTCACGTGATGTTCATGTGCTACTGATACTGTGTACTATTTGGGATCTATCAACAACCATTGCTTAAATGTCACTGAAACATGACCCCTTGGAACGTGATAAATGTGTGCCCGATAAAATCCACACTTTATACAGAATGAAATACTAAAAACTTAGAAAACTATATAAGCACGTTGACGTATAACAACAAGCTTTTAAATCGAATGAATTTACGAACATATACAGACAAAAAAATGTGTCTGATTTATTAGATTTAATTATTGTGAAAAACAGTCGTTAATTGATTTACTATTTACAATGGCCACAGGACCCAAAAATTTGTCTGAATCCATTTGTAACGAACAAATACATATGCTCGGGCTTTGGCGTGGAATCAAAACAAAGGAGACAGCAGTTGACACTTGGGCCATAAAGCTCAGACACCGTGTCAGGGTTTCGGAATTTCCCAATCTGTCTGAGAATTTGGCGACTGGGTGGCGTGTTTTCCCCAAGTGTAACCATGGATACTATTGAGGATATCCATCCCAGCCACTTTGGTGATAGATGTTGCATAAGTGGGGAGTAAGTCTCAAAGAGGCAGGCGGAGAAATTTTTGGTATCAGATTGGTGGCGAGAGATTGGTGGTGATACGCAGATTGGTGGTCGAGAGCGGTGAGATGAGAATTGATCCGATGGTGCGAGAGCGGTGAGATGGAATTTTGAGATAGATTTTGGAGGAGATTGTTCGAGAGCGGTGACGACCGGGAGATTAGGTAAACTACTGCATCTGTGACGCTTTGTAATTTTCTGTATGCTGCCAGGTCTGAGTGTATTAGTGTAATAAAATATCTGCTCTATGAGAAGGCCCATAAATGCGACCGTGAGATTAGTCTTAAAATTGTTAAATTGTTAAGTTTCATATAAATCATTTTTTTAAATATATATGTAGTTTTTATTGAAAATAAGTGCTGGCGTAATTTTAAACATAAAAAATTTGTAATATTGTAAATGTTTTTTTGTTGTTAAAGTAAATTGTTGTCATTGTATTATCATAAAATCTTATCACTTAATTAAATAATCAATATCCCCCATTATTCATTATAAATTGGCTATCCAACGTTGGAGCTACGATTTTCTCCTCATAGAGCAGAATTAGGAACTGGCAGTAATGTGTATTTTCTAATGCAGCTCTTTAGCTTTTATCAGTAAAATTATATTTCTATATTCATGTTTATTTTATTTTGTTTTAATATTTATGTTATATTGCACGTGTGATACGTTCGTCAGTGTCAATCATCAAATTAATTTCATTAAATGTAACTGTGTGTGCAAGGATATAGTCTGTTAGAATTTAAATGTACTTAAATAGGAAAATGTAAGTTAAGAATTTCGTTGTTTTGAGGAAAGTAAGAGGTAGTATCGAGATGGATACAAGCTTGTTTCCGGGATGCGAGCAGAAGTTAGAATTCCAGGGTTTCTCATTGAAAGCGAAAGTCCCGAAATTCAAAACAAGGCGAGTTTAAATGAAGGTTAAATAGTTTTAGAAGGGATCGCGGAGAGTTGATATTCAGGGAAGAATTGGGATACGCTTGACATAGAAATTATGACGGGAGTTGTGACAATGGATGCAATATGGGAAATTTAAATAAATTTAGTTCGGGATTAAAATCGGAATTGGCTAAAGGATTTACGGAATCTAGCTTAAATGTTAATAAATGAGAAAATGCATTCCATAGTTTGGAAGATAAGTTAGACGTTGTGGCAGGGAAATTTGGCGACGAGGAAACATTTGCGCCAGAGTCAGACCAGAAGAACAGAAGATTAGACCAGGAAGTAATTATAGAAGAAAAGGAAGCGGTCAATAAAATTGTAATGGTAGAAGAATTGGAATCTGTAGGGAAAACAATTTTTGAAGGGCGTTTTGACTATATTGCGAATGGAGAGATGAAAGAAACTCATTGTTCGGGAGAAGTAGTAATAGAGAATCAAGCATTAGATAGTGAATTGGGGAACGCAGATTTAATTAATGATGAGAAAAAGCCTGACGAAATAAATGTGCATATAGGGGATATTTACAAGAATGCGTAAATAATGAAACCGGAAAGACCGAAAAGTTGGTGTATAATTTAACTGGAGCGGAAATGAAATGGGCCTATACCAGTAAATAAAACTGATGTGCCTGTCTGGAAGTTTGTCTCAAATAGGCTACGAAACGGTTCACCGGATTTTAATGAAAATTTGAGGGTTTAATTTAAATATTCGTGTATGTTACATTTCCATATATTGCAGAAGATATTAATGTAATATAAATATTACTATAAACCATTCCACATGAAAGGTTTCGTGGCATACGAGCATCCAAATCTGCAAAAAGTGAATGATCTATTTGTGCTCCGAAACGCTTCACGGATTTCAATGAAAATTTTAAGGAATGAAACAGAAATTTTAACTTAAATTTTCATGTATGTTTAATTTCGATATCTTGCAGAGTTCAGAAGATAATAATACGAATAAATCAATTGAATTGCCGCGCAAAAGCAGGTGTCATAACCTACTGCGAGTTATAAATCTTATTAGGTCTTCCAATACCATTAATTAAAGCGTAATTTTGGCAGCATGAGAGAGGCGAGCATCCACACTCCATCTATGGTTGCAGCAGGATTCGCGCTGTTATTAACCTATCGTTCGCATAAAGCTAACTCCCACACAAATAATAAACTTCTTTCGATAGTCGATATGATGTGTACATAAGTTGGTTTTATTTGTCATGGTAGGTTAATTTTGATATTCAGTAATTGCTAATTTTTAAAAGCAAATAAACTAAATATAATTTATCCCAATAAATATAATTGAACTGACTGGAAGATATAAGTTTTGCCTTGATGCGATCATAAATAAATGATACTGTACTTTTTATATATTCAAAGAATTCAACTTTGTCGAAGTCGGCAATTGTTGAGGTCGCGCCGTTAGTGCGGTACAGTACGAGGGCATGGAAATATTTGGTGTCATCGGTGAGCCCCGATGGCTTACTACAAGTTAACAAATTATTTGTTTATATTTTCTCAAACTGCTTAATGTCTTTACAGAATTTTAATTCGTTTTGTTGTACTTTTTGGAAAATATTTCTTTCTTACAGGTCCATATTTCCTAGGATGGCGCACATCGATGGGGTGTATGACATGTTTACCTACTTTTGTCAGTTAAACAAACGAGTTACAGGACACGGAAATATTTTTAGCTATTACGTTGTACGGGATAAGTTATCTTATTATCAGTCAAATTTGAAATAAAATTGGTACGTAAAAATTTATGAAGTAAATGATATTATTAACTTTAATTATGCCATAATTAATTGATTTGTTTTCCGCTACCGTTTGTGTTTGGAAAAATGATTATGGCGCGTTAGTTGTGGAAAGCTTTCAATAAACACTAGTGACCGTCTAAAAGGTTTCTTCAATTTTCAAAATTTATGATAAGTAATTGTATTTATTAATGAATTTGTAAAAGTGAGACTGATTTAAAACACAAGGGGATGTTATAAAATTTTTCCGTACATAAAACAATTGCATTCCTTAAAGATTGGTTTAACGAATAAACAATGCAAGAAGCAGCAGACTGGACGTGCAGCAGGTGGATTTGTTGGAAGGTAGGCGGGAGGAGCGTGCGCCATTGATTTCCCTGCAGCCAGGCAGGCAGGCACTATCGACCCGCCGGGGCCACTGCTCGAGTCCTCGGACCGTCGCCACTTCAAGGGGATAGGCCTCTCAGCTCTATCCCTGCAACTCATCTGGGAGGCTTTACTGTTTCATTTATAGAAATGTAGATAGGTACTTCGTGGATCAGGCCGTTAAAGTTTAATTCGTAAACAATGAAGATGTACATAAGTCAAATTATTACGGATAGAGCTACATTTAGAACTCACGCAACAATGCAATGGGAAGATTTCGTCAGTAAGGAGAAGAGCGGTACTGAATACCTCATGGGTTAAATTTTTTAGTATACAAGCGATACCTAGAAATATTTAGTATACTACAGAAACGTGAAAGTGGAGTGTGACAACGTTAAAACAATTCTGCGACTTCATATTTTATTGACCGTGGCACTTTTTTCCGGCCCCCTCTTTCTTCATTCCTGCAGCTTATAATTATATTGATAAGGTATATCCATTATTTGTTTATATTAAATAAACATTTGTATAGATCCAAAAATTATAGTAGTTTCAGCTTGACTGTGAATAAATTCAAGTATATGTGAAGTTTTAATTCGCCCCACGTAGAACGACGCGTGGGTCGAGGTATCAGCTATTTAACCTTGCCGGAAACGTGTCAACGCCGCCAAGTCGGCGCGGCAACGTCGCGCGTTGGTCGCTGCACGAACAACGATTACTACACGAGGCGCGCGTGACGTCATGCGCCCTGACGTCAACGGCGGCGGCGGCGGTGTTGCCAACGCGTCCTTGTATTCCGTTGTTTACTTTCATCGAGTGCCAGAGAGGGAGAGACAGAAAGAGAGAGAGAGACAGGAGAAAGAGCGCTCACGATGTACAATTGCGTTTACACAGTATAGCGTTTCAGAGACGTCTGAGACAGGAAATTACCTCTGCACTTAGCAGCAAACAGTAAGCAGATCGACGTTTGTCAGCGAACAATACACAAAATGGTAACGTAAGCAGCTCACTCGACATAATTATTCGTCAAGTCAACATAAATCTGATCATAAAATCATATTCGAGGAGGACGAGAATTCGACGTATTTCGCAAGCAAAGTATACAATTCGTGTAAACAAATATGAACGAACTGACTATATCTAATAATGAGCGCCTCTCAGATACAAACAATTACATTCATTACGGCAATACGTGTTATCTAGATAAACCTTTCTGATTAAGTGTTTCATGACACCGTATTCCGTAAGATCAGATATGAATCTAGGGCTGCATGTGAGAAATTGATTTAACTGTGACGGAAGCTTATCACTGGAAACTCAAGTGCACTTATTTTTAGTACGTATTTACTAGGGTTCTTGTGAAATTTGGCCCACCAATTTTCGTTTCATGTGCCTGCTTTATTAATGCGAATATAGATCCTGCAATTATTGACATTAAGTAAAATACGTCAGCTAACAAATTTAATTGACGTGTAGATAATATAATACATTTCTTTATGGACTTCATCAACCCAATTTTTAAATCGATAAAACTAATTCTATTGTGAGTAATTTGGTATCACGGACTACCTCCAGCGACGGTTACGGCCGAATTCCGCGGCATCTGTAGTTCCTAAATGAAAATGTCTGAACAGTCATAGATTGCTTTATCAATTGATATCAAACGTCAAAAACGTATACAGTATATACATAAAAGAAGCTAGTGCAATAAAATTGGAACTCTAAATTATTCTAGAAATTTGAAATAAATTTAATTGTGTACTCAAGTGTTAACAAAAGTTGTAACTTGTATGAGCTTAAATTGCAAAATATTTTATTTTCTTTTGAAAAGCAACCAAATCAATCAATTAACCTTTGACATATATACGAATGGAAATCCTCCTGAAGTGTGTGTGGGTGTTTGCACGGTGGCGCCAGCGCGGGAAAATTAAGCGGGAAAAAATAAGAAAGCTACAAGGTCATTGGTAACAAGGAGAAAGAATTTACGAATCCGGCTCAAACTTGTTGAAAAAAAATTGTACGGATTTGAAATAATCAGAACTTTTAGCTTAATTAAATCAGAGGTATTTTTTTAGTACGGAGTTCAACGTACAACGAAGAGTAACAAGATGATAGAAATAGAGTACTTTTAAGCGCGAGGGTTGAGATATAATAAATAAAAATACAGCCAAATTTGTCAGGAATAAATTTAATTACCATTAAGTTAATATATTACATTTTGTCCGTATATATGGATTGCATCAGAGAAGTTCTTAAACGGAAAAATTATATGTCTTTAATTTTTTCCATTTAAAAGTTTAGCTAATGTAATGTCGTAATATATTGCGTTAATTGCAATTAAATTTGTTTCTGACAAATTTGGCTGTTTTTATTTATTTTAAATATGATTGCATTTGGAAATAAGATCATCCTCCACTTCTTTAAATGGAGAATTACTGGGGTCTCTTTTCCATCGTCTACAAAAGTAACAATTCAATAGGAATAAATTTCTTCCATTATCCCCCCATAATCTGCCTGAGACCGGGGATACTATAAGGGTTCGACTTCATCAGTGAACTATTTATAAGAAAATTATGGACCAATGAATATAGGGAATGCTACGTTGCTTTTGAAACAAGTAAACTGAGATAAATAAGAAATAATTTTTTGTAATTATTATTCATAGTGTGATATTTACACTCCGCAAACGAGTTTCTAAATCTGAGGAATCTGTTTTCAGAATTCGGAATTCTGTTCACGTTGTTCGATTCCTATTTGTATTAATAAAATATTTACAATTGTCTTCCACATTCACGTATACATACGTATAAAGTATATATGCACTGCGAAAACATCAAACAACTAAGGAAAAATAAACCTTTGGAAGACTAATTTTAAATGGTGCCAATTTATGACATAAAGCTTTACTTTAAGGTACTACACTGCAAATTTTTCCCATCTGTGTCACAGAACTGGAAAGAAAATAGTTGTTGCATGAAAGACGCGAATATTCGAGGTGTAATAATATATTTACAGGAATTCTTTGATTTTGCGGGCTGTATAATTCTTTTTTTATAATTTGTTGGTACAAAAATTACGAAGTATGATGCAATTAGCATCCATTTCGAATGTTTAGTTTATTGTTGACAGTCGAAAAGGTTAAGCCTTTTCGTGTGATCAACGGTTTTTGCTCTTTAATGAGATTGACCAAAGAAGTTGAATAAAATGCAACACCGCATTCGAAATGTTAGACGTAACTTTTGGCGAGTCTACTACTGAATAAAGTCAACGACCATCCAGAATATTTTAAGAGTCATAACAGGTAACTAAACGTGGGTGAATGGTTATAACTTCGAGAGCAAGGCCCAATTGTTCCAATGGAAGCTGCCTGAAGAGTTAAGAACGAAAAAATTCTACAAGTTCGATCAAATGTGATGGCTCCCCTCAGCGTCTTCTTTTAATTTCGATAACGTAGTGCATCGTTAGCTTGATTCAAAAGTTATACTGTTAATAAGAAATGCAACCCAGAAGTTATGTGCCATTTTCGTGAAGTAATCCAACAAAAACGTCCAAGTTGTGGTGAAACCACTCGTGGAATATGCATCACGAAAAGGCTCCCGCTCACACCTTACTCGTTATTCGTTAGACATGGCTCTCTGAGATTTATTTTTATCTCCAAGACTGAAGATAACCTCAAAAGGACGACGTTTTTCCACCATCGGCGATAAAAAAAGGATCGCTGCCTTCTGCAAAAAGACTCGTATTTCAGTCAGAAATGCATACTTCGAACTGAAATTTTTCAGATGTTCACCTTAGTCCTCACAGTACAAACTGTAAAAATTTTATCAAAATCGGAAATGGTCGCGCGGGGATCGGTTTTGAAAATTAAGCCACATGACATGGATTGGCCCATTTCTTTTTTTTAAGTGAAGAAAAAAACAAGTAAAACGTGAAAGAACCATTCATTTTATTTTTACAGGCGGTAGTGTAATTTTTTTCAATAATATTAATAAAACTTTTGTCATTATCCTTTTACCCTCACGAGGATATACCACTTCGCGTGGAAGTTCATATTTCATTATAAAATTCATTTCACCACTTCTGAACTTTTTCAGACGACTTATAGACAATTTATAGTTACAATATCTATTTTCTGGCTTCCTTTTCTACTGAAGTATTCTCATAAAAATTTCATCAATATTGGTTGGTAAATAAGGAAGGTATAATTGATTTTCTATGGAAGAACAAATTATATTTCCCCGCGTCGATGGATAAAAAAACACGTGATTCAAAAAAGATTCATATTTCTGGAGTATTGCTTTAGACAAAAATCGCAACGATGGTCAAACCAAAGTATCCAGTTCACCAGTTTATCCCCCATTTGGATATCATAATTACCTGTATTTATTGGTCATCTAAACATACCTAATGTAAAAATAGCACATGTTATGCTGATTAATGAATAACAGCTTTATAAACGATTGTTTCATGACAATATGGAACGCACAAAATGAAATTTTTAATGTCGCATTTGAAGCAATGTTAAATTACTCAGAAATATGTTAATGTCGTAAAAACAATAATATCACATTCTTCGCGATTTACGTCGTAGTACATATTCCGGAAGTCCTCTCAGAATATGCACATGCCCGTAGCTAATTGTTGAATTTTGTGGCTACGTCGCTTTGTATCGTCACATTATCGTTGATACGTATTTGATAAGATTGCATTAACTACTTTACGAGAGCAGTTGATAGCTCAGCACTTCAAATGTTTCAAGTGAGATGTGACTGAAAATTATCTAATCATCGTCAGTTAAAACGTCTACACAACGAGATAACCAAGAAAACAATGCCTTTTTGAATATTATTTGCCTCCTAAAACCTGCTATATCATGACTATATGAGCAGACTTAAGATAATGCCATGATAACGAAAGACAGTAGTAGATAAGAAAATGAATAGAATAAATAAATTCATATGAGCTTTAGGTACACAACACGTCAATAAATTTTCGTCACGTAACACGTGTCGTCCTAAACGCATAACTTAATCTATAATTTTTAAATTAATTTATTCCATTTGTTTAAATCTATTTATTCAATTATATTTGTTCTGTTACCAAATAACGGACAGAGAACTTTTATAAAAAGCAGATCGATGAAGTTGAACTAGAAAGGTTTTGCAATATATTTCAGTATAATGTACGATAAAATGACTGAATGATTTTCTTCAGCAAGATTCAATGTTTTTTGGGAGGTTAACAGGCTACATGGGGGTGACCCTGAAACAGGTAACTCCCCGTTAATAGCGTACGGAAGGAATTGAAAAAGGGGGGATGCGGAAGGTAGAGCAAGGTAGCCAAGGGTTGACTAGGGCCCCCGGGATATAGTTTGTAGCGCAGTAGAACCCGCGTCCAATATTTTATTAGAATTTACGGGAACTTAAATACCAAATATTCCGGAATGAGAAAGTCGCATGTCAGGAAGAAGGGGTTTTTACGCTCGTCGTCTTGGCGGCTCGGAATAATAACAAAGGGACTGCGGCTGACACCTGGACCATAAAGCCCGAACACCTCGTCGCCGTTTCGGAATGTCTTAATCTGCCTGGGAATTTGGTGACCGGGTGGCGTGTGTTCCCCAAATGAAACAAGGGATATGATTGGAGGATATCCATCCCTGCCACCTTAGTGATAGGTGTCGGATAAGTGGGGACAAGGCTTTAAAGAGGCTGGCGGAGACAATTTGAGGAGAGATTTTACAGATTTTTGCAGGGGAGGGCGAGAGGATATTGAAGGACTGTGGTGGAGAAAGAGATTGCTGGTGATACAAGGTGGTGGTGAAAGGAGATGGCAGCAGAGTGGTGGAGAGAGGAGAGTGGTGAGGTGGCAGCGGCGACCATGCTTTGATCAGTCCAGGAAGCAGGGAAGAAAGGTCTTAGCAACAAGGGAAGAAAGACTTCGTGTTATTGTCGACCGGCCGCTTCAAGTTCCACAACACGGAAATTTCAGCGAGACGCCTATGAAGACAACTCAGGTTCGTCAACGAACAGATCTGCTACACGTGGTCACCCAAACCATTAATACCCTGAGATCTTTAATATAATCCCATTTTTAAATAATTATTTTGAATTTAATATATCTACGCACTACCCATATTAAAAATTATTGTGTTTACAATTAATAAATGTATATATTTAAACTCAATTATTAAATTCATTAATTAATATCCCCCCCATATCATTTACAAGTTTAAGCATCCACACGGTGTTTCATCTAAAGAGATGCAGGGAAATCCCTAGAAAACCTGCATCAGGTAGGTCAGGCATTGGGTACTATTTTCACGCCCTTCCGAATGATGGGAGACTAGTTTTCTATGGGGTTGCAGCATTCTCTTCTCCGTGTCGTCACACGTTTTGGAGGGCAGTTGGCCGACTGATCCCAATGGGATTACTGACAACTCTTACCGTATGCCCAAGGTCTTTGACCTCAATACATACACCTCCTAAATAGATGAACGTGCCTCGGAATGTGAGATCCTTGAAAAACCAGAGAGTGCGATGCATTCTTAACTCAGTCAGGTGAGCCTCGTAGTCAATCTGGGGAGAAATAACTGTGAGAGGAAACTACCACAGGCATCTCTTAGGAGAGCTAATTTATAATCTTCCTTAATGGCCCAAGAATTGCCGCAAATAGTCATTTTGCTGGCTGGGTGTGGCCGTGTTCACGGTAATTCAATTAATCTGGTCTATTGTTATTTCAACATGTCTTACATGCGGCCCGTGTAAAATATTTAAAATTGTAGTTGGTCCGTTGTTAATAATAAAGTTTCTCGTCTCTGCTTTATAGGGATAATGCGTGTTATTTTTGGTATCAATTTGTATTCATTATGACGGTAAATGCAAAATTGTTACACGACAGGGAATAGAGCATGACTTAGTCAAGTCATTGTTCGGGAACCACGAGGTTTAATAGTTCCCTCTCTAACGAACCCTTCCTTTCAGTTTCTGCACGTAAAACATCACGAAGCCATTCTAAGAAGGTAATATCTTATATTTCACTTCGATATAAAAAACGAACTGATTCTAAAGAATTCTATTTCCTTGACGAATTTTCAGGAAACGTGGTAAAATGAAAATCAAACAAGAAAAGTACAAGAAAATTGTTTAAAGCAGAATTTTGCGGCTGTCTAAGACTACGTGCCAACTAAATCAACAGATAAAAGTAAGACTAACGAAACGATGGTGAGAAGGGAAAGTGAATGCTGATGTTTGTCTCCTCCCTCCATGTGGATTGTATACGTTAAACATGTAATATTGCGTTGAATTGTACTCAGCGCCGAGGTATCAAAAATGAAGTTTAGTTACAAGACTACATACAAAAAGTACAACCGAAAACATGCATAGCCCCTAAATTTGGCAACTCCTGTGGTACCTTCGAAAACTTTCTTTTGGCGGAAACGTGAATTTGAGAGATTTTTGTTATTTCTGCTGTTTTAAATTATTCCCTCAAAAATATAAAAACAAAAGTTAAAAAAAGTACATTCCTTTCCGAGAAGCAAAGTGAAAGAGATGACAAGATTTACTTGTCAGGTACAGTGTGATTAAATTTCGAGAAAAATATGATACCAATATAAATGTGAATTTGATTAATAGTAATAGTATGGCAAAGGAAAAAAGATCCTCGTATGTTAAGAGATGTTCGAGTTCTCAATGAGCACTCGTTAAGTCATGGAGTCAAGAATTCTGCGTCAGTACAGAAAAAAAAAACAATCTGCAATCACACTAACCAGGGGCTTTTCCTGCTTCACATATAAGCGAATGCCAGATAAGATCCTTAGACTATAGCGCTAATAAACCCTTGACCATCTTGCTAAATATCACGTTGTCGACCCTCGTGTACCCTGTTACTAAACAAAACACGAATCACGTCACTGTTATTAGATCAACAATACTAATATATATATATATCAGATATAAACTAATGACGACAAGCTGAGGTGAAGCATCGCTTCGCATCACAGAAGTGCCGGGTTATAATCCCGGCAAGGACGTGGATGTTTGTGCTCGTTCTGGTCAGGCAGACTGGGATTAAGACCAAAGAAGAATCGACACGCTGACCTCGTACCACTCCAAACAATCTTGAATGTGTCACGGGAGATGACAGTCTGGCAGTATCCCGGCAGACCAAGGCCCTAAATGGGCTGCGGCGACACAAATAAAAAACATATTTGATGAAAATTATACCTTGACAGTGCACACACTATTGAGGAATCACTTTTTGTCGTAAATCTAAAAATTAACTGACATTGTTCCTGTTTTTAAAATCTTATTCCATTTCATATAATATTTTTGCCTATCACTGAATTAACTTTAAATGGCGCGTTTGACTCGGTACAGGATTTTCTTAATCGTCCTTCTAGTATTTAAATCAAGGTTCCTGCAAAAGGTGTTGAATGAGCTGCCTTATAAAATAGCACATCACATATCTTAAAATTTCTATTCAGTTTTTTCTGCTCTTTTGTTTGTTTGTTTCATGTATTGCCTGGAGCTACGACAGAGGGAAGGACAGTTTCCTGGTCGCAGAGCTCCAAGTAGTTAAAACTCCATTGCATGTTCCTCAGTGTGAGCTTGTTTGTGTTTCCCAGTGTGTGTCCGTGTTGTGTTTATATTGACTTTTGTCTATATACACTTTCTTTTACTAATTTATTTTAAGTTTATTTGTCTTTAATTATTTACTTTATTTTGTTCATTTTTAATTTTTAATGTATGACGTATCCTATTTTCTCAATGGAGGATTAATGGAAACAACAATAAATCTAAATCTAACTCAACGTATACGTGGAGGTAGTCCGTTGCAATCTGTCGTCTTCTTGTAATGTAATTCATCTTACTGACTCCACTCTAAATCATTTGGATGCATACAAGTAATGGTTATCTTCTTATCGCCTAATTTCAATACACAAATTATACTTCATATTTATAGGAATTAACAATAAAAATAGTTAAAATATATAAACACGATTTACTTTGTTCAATAAACAACACTATGTGCATTACTAACATTTTACAAAAATTAACTCTATTGTAAAAGGATACTCTTCTTAAATAGTACATAAGCCACGTTTTTCAATTTTACCTCCGAGTGTTTTTACAAAGTTTTTTAAGTGGTGTCGACATTCATCTTCAGGTTCCCAGGGGACAGTTGCAAACGTACGAAATCCAGTAAGATTATACAACGTCCCTGAGGACCGGATACACTTCCAAATTCCTACCTCACACTCGTCAGTTTTTTTAATCAATTTATATTTATGATGCTGCTCTCTATTTTTTTCAGAAGGCACATCTACCGACAGTATACCACTACTGGTTCTAAATCATTGCCCATATAACTGAAAGTCAGAATTATATTTTGCATCACTCTTTGGAAACTAGATGATGAAAAACGTTTCTGTTGGAGTGTCTGCATTGTTGATCAGGGCAATACTGTTTGGGGCACAGTAGTATGAAATACTAAAACTAAAGTTCGCCAAAAGAATAAAAATATAGAAGGGGTGCAAACTTGCCAACCTAGCAGGAAGTGCAGGCTTCCGGCGGAAGTTCTCTCGCCTTCCGCCCCGGAAGTGGCAAAACATCTCTTCGTTCTTAAAGATTGCTGCAACTGTCACCAAAACGTATTACGTCACTTCATTCTATGTTGTCAAGAACGAGGCTAACTGCAGAAATTTTGGTGGCTTAGTTTATGCCTCTTCTCCTGCCTTCAGCAGGGCCAGATATAAGAAAAGTAACATCTCTAAAGATAGGGTTGATCTTTCTTTGAACCAAGCTAAATGTCCAATAAGTTCAAAACCACCAACATTCACAAGCAACAAAAGTTTCCTACTATTCCAAGTGAAATGAAATATTAATACTGAATTTTAAAATTTCATCCTAAACTATTTATGAAAATAAAAGCTTTTAATAAACAATAATAAAAGCTTGTACATTTCGGAGAAAAGAAATTCGCCTAATTACTTCAATTAACAATAAATTTTCAAGTTCTTTGCGAGTAATCCCTTTTTTTATGAAATTAATTTCTCCCTACCCTGGCTGACCCGGATGAAATTTTCTCGGAGCTAATTTTCCGCCAATTAAATACTGTAACCACCAAGCCACAAGCTCTCGAAATGACCAGTAATCAGTGTCCTTTTAACTCTGTTTATCCAACTTTTTTCCCCCAATTTTCCTAATTCAGAACCATTTTTAATTTAAAAGTTACAGTACTTTATATATTACAATTATGAGGCATTTATTGAGATCTTCGTTGCATAAAACATTGATCTATTAGTATGTTGGCTTGGTCATACGCGCATGGATTATTAAAATCATTCATCTAATCTCAATACCCCATTTACGAATATATCCTATTCACTTCCGTTTTATCGCATTTTGTATAACTCTAACATTTTATTTACTGCGCTTTCCTACGACAAAACTTTGAATTCAGTATATAATTGAGAACCTTATTTCGTTACTTGTCATGTATTTAATATTCGTGAGAAAAAGGAATTACATATAAATGGAACAGATGCGATAGGCCGGGCAGCTGTTTACGGCTTGGCCAAGTTAAGGAAGTGTTTTAAACTCTCGTGGCCTCGTTTCAAATTATTTCTTCTTCATACCATTTGTGACTCACCTTTATTTTTAAATAATTAGTGAAAGATGATTGGAATTTAGTCAACCAATTTAGAACCGTAACTGAATTTTTTTTATAAAATATACTACCGAACTTATAAACTCACATAGTTTCATATTTATTCTGATTGAAAACTCTCCTTAAACTAGTCTGAAACGATGACTGTGTAACAATTATACACGATCTAAACAGGCCGAAAGAGATTATAAGTTTGTGGATGGTTTATTCATTCCAAGGAAATAGCCTTATTTCTGTTAATGCTTTGAAAACAGTTTCATATTCATATCCACCAACTATTTACATTTTAAGGGAAGTAAAAGCATGATGAGTGCACAAATAAGGATATAGAGCGAATTCCGAAATATGCCTAAATATTGTTCAATATTTCTGCAAATTTTCATTGCTGCTGATCGCTGTTAACGGTGTAAGGAACGCCATAAAAATGTACCGCTTCTATCACGGGAATAAATGAAAAAAAAATATTTTTAACCAATATTTGTAATATTTGTAGATTAGATGCTGTTGCATATTCATGACATAGTAGATATATGTATTGATTATTCGTAAACTCAATTGACGATATGTAAATATTTTCGGAACTCCACTAACTTTTACACTTACGCACATTAAAATATTTTATTAATTTTCTATTATCGTTACTTGTCACTATGATCTTGAAAATAAGACTGTTTAAGATACAATCTGAAAGGAAGGAATTTGAGATTATTCAATATATAGTAACGTATCACCTCGCCTCCACGATCACTTTCGTACGTTACAGCTCTACGTATCTCCGTAATCACTCATCTTTTACAATTAAGGGTGATTTGTTTTTTAAAGATCAAAAATTATTAAAAGATAGTTCGTAATAAGCAAATTTATATCAATAGACAATGAGACAATTATATTTCCTCAGCCGTTACCGTCGTCAATCATCCACAGTATGTATCTGCCCTAAGTGTTGGTTCGCCAATTTTAATTATTGTAACTGTTTCGGAACTTGGTCCCAGTGCAATCAACCGCACTTCGCCACAAGCCGCCGTAGTCTCAAACGAAGCATACGTACAAATTACGATCATGTGTCCACAATATATCTCAATATGTACTGCCCTAACTTTTTTTTGGAACATATTACAAGCAATTCGAAACCTTCTCTCAGTTTGGAACCGAACAGTTGTTTTTTAAAATAACAGGCTAATTCACGTTATTGCCACTACTCTTCAGTAGCGTAGGACGGGGAATGCGGAAGGGACAGCAGGGTACCTAAGGTTTATCTAGGGACTGGACTGTAGTTTAGGCATCCTACCCGTCATTCTTCTAAACGTGATTCAGGGAAATCCCAAGGTCTATGATCTCGGGGCACAAAACTGACCTAGTTGTTTTGATTTATAAGAATATTAATTAAGAGCAGAGAGAGAGATAGAGAGAGAGAGAGAGAGAGAGAGGAGAGAGAAAGAAGGAGAGAGAAAGAAGGAGAGAGAGAATGAGAGAGAGAAGGGGAGAGAGAAGGAGAGAGAGAGAGAGAAGGCATCCCTGTGGACAACCCTCTCCTATCCTTTTTTCATTTTTGGGTATTGATAAAATAAACTTTCAACGAGCGAGAACGAGCATCAATAAGCATTCTACTTATTAATCACACTTATATGATATAGAAATGATGCTAAAACAGAAAAAGTTACATTGGATACACTAAATCTATTAAATACATATCTTCCTTAATTCCAGATTAATAATCGTTCCCGTTTTGTTCGAAACATACAATTATAATTTTTTCCTGATGTCACAGAAGTACCCAATAACCTTGACAGTTTCAAACCTAGAAGATTAGTGCGTTGCATAGTTTCGAGTCTGGGGATGCGTGACAGAATGCGCACGTAACGGTTGTGTATGTTGCACACGAAAATGTAAATCACGCATGTATGCTGTACTAAGAAGTCGGCAAATCACTTTGCCACTTCATCAGCCAGCGCTAAAGCCCAAATGAAATAGGAAACAAACGACAAGCCATACATTGGTTTTGTGCACAGTACATGCAGATTTTAGACAAGAAATAATTTTATTTTGTAATAAAATGATTACATGATTTAATCACTTACTCTATAGTTATAAGGATGAGATTGCAGCCCATTATTTTCATCAGGCCAAGAAGGATGGTGCTAAATCAATATGAAATGTGAATTCAGCAGAGAACTGCCGAAGGAAAATCATTGAAAATAATATTTAGTACATTCGCGTCGAAATTCCCCAAGTACAAGACGACATCATGCCTATAATCAGGAAAAATAAAATTCTAATTAATCAATCGGAAGCTTTTTTAGACGTGGTGTGTAGTCTACAGGATGGCTTGCCACAAATTGACTTATGTCGTTACACAAGATTAATGAGAGAAAATTGTAATGTTTAAACCTGGGGTGTGGCAACCTGCAAGAAAATATGGAAGTTACGAAAAATTTGCGGCAAGGAAACTTTCGGGATGGACGTTATAGGAAAGGAACTTCCTTTTTCAAGGGAAGAGGCCAGATAAGATATGTTATTTTAATATAGCTGACTTTCTGTAGAAAAATAGATTATCAATTCCTGTTTGAAAAGAGTGTCACGTCGTTATTGTGATTATTTTCTTTCGAGATCGATTCTTTGTGAAATAGAATCTTTATTGTACTTAGTGAGTATTCTGAGTACTTAGTGAGTATATGTACTTCGCATAGCTCAAAAAATACACGGTTTGGAGGAAATTAGTAGATTTTGGAGGCTCAGCTGACATTAATGAAAGGAGTGTCCCCCAGAAGATTTGGTACGTCTTGCCTGTTTTTGGTACACGTGAAGCAGTATATATTATTTTTTCAATTAGGTCGTAAAACAGTTGTAAACTTGGCTGTGGCAGTTTCGAAATTGATTAAAATTCGAGTGATCAATAATCTAGCATAGATTACGTTGGTTTGAGCCGAGAGTTGCGTCTCTTGACAGATCCCTCAACACATAGTCATAGTCAAGATGGCTGTGTTGAAAGTAAGCCCTTTTAATATATGGCCGCTGTAGCGCCGCAGTTGGGCGATTATTTCCTTCATTCATTAGGAACCCAGAAGCTGCTGTGAAGCAATCTACACTTTGAGTTTTCGGTTTGTTAGAAGGTTTCGAAATGATCAAAACAAATGAACGAAACGCCGACTATGAAGTAGGATGATTCGCTAGCGCACATAGTTACAGGTGATGAGGCATGGCTGTCTCACATCACCCTTGATTCAAAGAAATATTCTATACAGTACAGCCACACAACATCCCCCGTGAAGAAAAAATTCAAACAGAAGCTACCCATTCACAAGAACATGTGCACGATCTTCTGGGACAGACAAGGTGGTTTGTTGGTTGAATCTCTGCCCAGGAATACGACAATCAACAACGACGTTTATTGTGAGACACCACTAAAGCTCCCTCAACAACAGGCGTGGAAACATTTTGATTCATGACGATGGCCTGACACTCGCCAAGAGATTTGATCGCATACTAAAAACTGGTTTCCAATCATGAGCAGTGCCTGAATAACAGCGGTAATGTGAGGTGTAAAGAAACAATTATCAATAAAAAATAACCTCAACAGATGGCAGCCAGCAGTAATTAGAATTGAAGAAAGAAAGCACGTTGGACATGCACACTGAAAAACACATGCCCACTAGTATTATTCAATATTTCCCTATTTTTCCAAATTAATGTCTATATGTCGCTGTGAAGGATATTACAAAAATAAAATATGAATTTTTAATTAATATTTAGTATAATTATTACTTTACACAAGAAGTGGATGAAATATTTAAACTGAAAACTGTGGTTGACGACAGATCCTCAGTTCAAGTTTGGAAACTCGCCGCCTTTGATTACAAATAATGCCTTGAACGTACGAAAAAATTGGCGATTCATTAAATGCAGTTATGAAATGAGTTCTGTTTCATGAAACACGTTTCTACCCATTGGGCACGTACCTGTGTTATCTAATGTATCAGTTTCATGAAAGATGTTCCTCCAGTGTGCACCATGCCTACCTCTAATCATATCTACAGAATCTTTCATTCCTCAAACGGATTTATAGCAATTTCTCAGTATTATTTCTCGATGAACAAGGAACGGCCAAATTTATACGTACAAATGGAAGTACCACAGCCATTCCCTATGTTATCAATTATTACATAGGGGAGAGAACGCTTACAACCGAATTCTTACCGTTAATCAGTTCACTTAATTATAGTGAAAACAGACATCAACTGATTTACAGTGAATAAAAAGACGGCCTATAAGTCAGCATATAAGTTTATTACTATTTAATCAACAAAAATACGACGGTTCGTCGATTTTTACTGTCTTAAGGTGTCGCGCCAGGAAGATTATTGATTCAATTTATTTGAAGCAAACTTCTATTATCCCAAAGAAATCTCTTGTTGACCAAGAGATTAATGTCGACTTAATTAATTTTCAGAGTTACCTGGGCTTCTCCGGACACTCAACTAGTACTAATATAAATCAATAACTACACCAGAGACTGTTCCGGGATATATTCTAAGCGGTAGAGAGAGAACAAAGATAAGTTATATTCCGAAGAAGGGCAATGTCTATCAGTGAAAAGCAAACAAGCCCCTTAAGATCGGCAACCATTAAAACATGAGCTATGAAATAAAGAAAAAATAATAATATTTGTCCAAGAAGGTGTTATTAAGAAAATGTGCAATTTCAAGGCGATAATACACTTTTTCGCCAGATTTCGCCCTCTGCAACTTTTTTCAATTTCATAATCTAAAATATGACTTATAAAAAAATATTCACTTAGAATAACATCATTTCCTAAACAAACTCATATTTGGACGAGTTCCAGAAACTTTATTGTTTGAAGCAGTTCGAGCAACTGCTAAAAGTTCAAAATGTGTAATTTTCAGAAACAAAAATGAATAAATTAATGAATATATATATATATATATATATATATATATATATATATATATATATTAACAGGCTACATGAGGGTGATCCTGGAACAGGCTACTCGCCTTTAATAAGATAGGAAGGGAATTGAAAAGGGGGATGCGGAAGGTAGAGCAAGGTAGCCAAGGGTTAACTAGGGCCCCCGGGCTATGGTTTAAGGATCCTACCCGGTGTTTCACCTAAAGAGATGCAGGGAAAACCCTAGAAAACCTGCATCAGGTTAGTCGGACATTGGGTACTATTCTCACGCCCTTCCGAATGGCGGGTGACGAGTCTGCTGTGGGGACGCAGCATTCCCTTCTCCATGTCTCCACCAGTTTCAGGAGGCAGTTGGCCGACTGATCCAATGGGATCAGCGGTAGGTGAAGGTGTCTTGGCATACGAGAACTTTGATAAAAAGTACCCAGAGAGAGTGCGAGGCATTCCCGACATGATCAGGTGAGTCCCACAGTCACTCTGGACTGAAGCGCCTGCGAGAAAACTCCCGCAGCGCCCATTGATGTCATAAGGACAATTCTTCACATGTAAATACTGAGGGAGTCAATAAATAAATTTTATTCCTAAGGAAGTATCAAAAGGCAGACGAAACGTCGTATTTTTGTTAATCAAATAGTAATAAATTTATATGCAGACTTATTGGCCGTCTTTTTATTTATTGTAAATTTAAAGTCATAACTATGTTGGAATTAACTGATTTACTATCTAAATACTCTGATCGTCTTCAAAGGGACGGGAAGGGGTGAAAATAATATAATTGACTTCAATTAAACCCGGACTCGAAATTAATGGTCTACGAAGGCAGGACGGTTTTCAACAAATTTTTATTCTAGTACTCAATGAAAAGAAACGTTTCTGTTACAACCTAATACATCTAATCTCTCACGACTTCAATACATGTAAAAAGTTAGTTTTCAACAACGTCATTGCTCAAGAGAAAAAATATATCTGCATAATTAAAGTCAATATTGAATATTATTTTGCACAAGGCTCTTGTTCGTAAAAAATAATCTAAATTTGTTCTAACTTCCAGACGGTCATAGAATCACATGAAAAATACTAACATCTTCTGCGCCGAGCAAGGGAACAGATATACGAACGTCACCAGATTACACTACAACTACTATAAACTTCTACAAATGTCAGCGCCATTATCAAAGCATCACGTCATCAGGCAGCTTCACAGTATCCGGTGAATTGAAAATTCCAAAACTTGATTCAACAACTCCATCTTATTATGGCCCAGACTCGGAAACTGCGTTAACTGCTGGTCAAACTGGATCTGCAAACTTTATTCCCTCCACACTTGTTCTATTCACCCCAATTATGAATAGAACTGGTATCCTACGGCGCTTTCATTTCAGAAGGGTACACTACTGGAATCAGAATTATTTGAGATAATATTGGCACAATTGAAGCACATTCTTGATTTTATATTTATAAGCTGCATACTGGCACATGTACAGGCAGTACATGCACTACAAAATTTAATGTTATGAAACTTTTAATGGAATTTTTAAGCCTCTTTGAATTACATTTCAAAGATTTAATTTAGGTCTCGATTTATTGTACTTTTGTGACATGTAAAACTCTAATTTATACCAATAAATAAAATTGAATTGTCTGTCTGTCAGTCTGTACGTATGTTTATCTCGAATAGGCTCCGAAATGGCTTAACGGATTGCAATGAAAATTGGAGGGTTAAAAAAGGCAATTTAAATTAAATATTAGTGCATATTTCATTTCGATAATTACATTTATATAATATAAATATATATTTAATCTACGTGAATGTTTCTTTTCTAAACGTGCGTTCAAATCAGCAAACTGAATGCGGGTCGCCTGTTCTCTTGATCTGTTTATGCTCAGAAACGGATTAACTAATATCAATGAATATTTCATGGATTGAAAAAGGAATTTTCGTGTAAGTTTCATTTCGATATCTCAAATAGTTCAGAATATATTTATATAAATATTTATAAATTTATTGAATTGCCGCTAATTTTTATTGGCTCCGAAACGTATGATAGTTCTAAACGAACTGCGAGTTATATGGTTTGACCTGAAGCGATCATAAATAGAAGATTCCGTACTCTTTATATACATTCAATGCATTCACCTTTACCAAAATTCTGTATCTGTTGTTTCGTTTTTAGGGAAAATAAAAATAACTATTTCGGGGCGAAAGAAGTCAATAAAATACTACCTATTATAATTTTATTTAGAGATTTATTTCATACTGTATTGAAAGTGTGCATTAAGAGACTACTCCTTATATCAAAGGTAAACTCTTAATACATCACGGTGCTAAATGTGCTGAATGTGTCACACTCCAATATTGACAGTCCACTTGGAATAGAAACGTTCAGGTCAAAGTTTAAAGTATCGATTTCCAGAGATCTCAATAATCTTATCACGAAACGAAAGTTATGTCAGATAATACAGCAGAATAGATACGAGCTGGACAAGTTTATTTGCCGAAAAGTACAATATTCCTATGTATGGTCACGTTTGAAAATTATCCCTGGATATATGGGGTGGATAAAAAAGGGCATGCTTAAAAATGTCATAAAATTTATAGTCGTCGATAGGATCTGCTATTTAATAGTATCGGAAATGTTAAATTATTCTTACAATTAAAATCGTTTGCAAATACTTTTAGCGTTTTACGGTCACCGGCCAATGAAGAAAGTAAACAATAAATACAAAAAACTTTGAATTATAAAATTATAAGAATTTGGTTTTCACGTGCGTCGATGTTTCGATCAGTCGAGTACAGTCCTGTAGTCCTCAAATTTTAACGGTCAGAAAATGTATTATGAGGTGATCTCAACATAGAAAGGTGCCATGATGTCTATCAATGAAATTTCACCATGTGGGCAGTTTCAACCAACCTCGCAGACATTTCAGAAATTTTAAAGTGTTTACTTGAAATGAAAAGTGTCTCCCTAAATGATTCATCGAGACGAACTGCTGCGAGACGAATGCTGGAAGGTTAAGTTACGTCATACTTGAACACGTGTTTCCTAGAGACGAAGAACGTGTTCTTGACATGGTGACCTTGAGCACGTCCTCCACCAAGGCAGAGGGAGATGCGTTTATATAAAAAAACGTCAACCTGAAGTTTTCTAAAATTTACCAGTGTCCGCGCTACACTGTGAATATTATATAAAATGCTGGTACAACTATAATGTCGGTAATCAAGTTGGAAAAAATTAAACAATTGAAGTGAAAATTATGTTAGGAAGGTTGTCCTGAGAAGTATTACAGTTATTTATTTGAGACGAGGTGTATGCAAACATACAACAGTGAACATGATGCCAGTCTGTCGGTACATCAATCCTATTCAAATCAGTTTATGCTCCTTAAGAGACATCTGCTTTGTTTAAGAACTAATGGATAAGCAAACTTTAGGTAAATATTATTCTCAATATTACTAAAAATCGTACGCAGTCAATGTAAGATTAGCCAGTATCCTATATTGTCATCTTTGGAAGTTAACGTAGACTACGCTGATTCCCCTTGCTTTCCAAGAAGTATGTCCTAATTGATTTGAGCAAACCAAAAATGTTCAAAGATCAAAGGAAGATCGAATGGGGATATGAAAAAAATCTTCTCTATTACGTGTCATAGAGCTTAAACGGCGCAACTACATTTATATATAATGCACAAGAACATAAAAATGTAACATATCTACGTTCCTGAAAAACAAGTCTGATCTGATAGTCCCCCTACCCCCACAACACCAACCTACTCATAACACTGTTTTTTTTTATCAGCATACCATATCCTTAAGTTCTCATGCAACAAACTGGCCACATTTTCCTTCACTACTGATTGTTCTCAAGGTCAAAATTGTTTCTCTCGTGCTTGTCCTGAACCAAAAATAATTGTCTATCGGTTATCAAATTTCGCTTTCATTTCTTCTTTTTATTATAGTATATTATGCATTATATGTCTGGTTTCAGTTGCACTTTGCAATAGCTCCAACAATAAGTTCTCTCTCTTTTCTTTTCAAACGTGAATACATTATTATTGTGAATATTTTAGTTACCAAAATCCTGTCTCATGTGTTTCCCGTCGGTATAACTATAAAAGGAGTTTCCAAACTCATGCTTTGTTACTGACCGAATCCCCAATGATTTACCAAACATAAACAGGGTACTGTATCTATTAGTTCAACATAAACAACTTGTTCTTTGTATGGCAGTTCTGTTTAAGTTGTTATCCTTATTCGTGAACTTAATAGTGTCCTCTTAAATCTTTCCTTAGGGTAAATTAAGAATAACTAATTCTGATTTAAAATTTCCTCGCATAGCACAATATTTTAAATTAAACGATGATTTTCGTATATTGTATAACTTTATGTGGAACATCCCCTTGCGATTCTATCAAACGTGCAGAAAAAAGGATAAATATGCATTAAGAAATGAAGTTACCAAGAAGGTCAATGCTAGGTGAGGCCCGAACAAGGATGTTGTAGGAGGATGTTGGATGGCTTCAGCAGTATTACGGCGGACACATCTTCCCACTGTAGGCTATGAAATGGAATGCTTACAAAAATTAAAAGTTCTACTAACTGTCAAATGTTGCACATTCGTCAATTGCCAAAAGATGGTATATTTTTTGTGTTGGACCCATCAGGTACAGAAGTACGGCTGTGTGCAAAGTTCGCGACAGGTTTCTTTCGTCCATGTTAACGAGTTTATCGCACAAAAATGTGATGGCACTATGTGAATACACACAAACGTTCGGCAATACTAATGTGGAAAACCATTGGGAAGGCTTTTCGAAGTGAAAATGTCTGCCAACGTGGGATGTCCTGAAGTGATAGTGATTACAAATTATGAAACGTAAATTTGCAATTGTATGAAATATGTGACGCTGCGAATGACAGCTAACAATTGAAATGAAATAATGCGTTTCATGTGATTATATATACAGGTCTGAGCTGAAAAATTTGGTCTTTTAGTTAGAAAAATCCCATAATAATAATAAACATGAACCAAGAAAGAATTTAATATACATAATATATTATTGCCCTGCATAAGTGATATATAAACAAGCCTCGAAATGAAAACTCAATATGGTATTCAGATATTTCGAGTTATGGAACTTCTAAAAAGTGTTTTATTTTCCACTTCCCAACTTTAATATGCGTATGAGTTCCTTTCGTCAGATTCAAACTAAAAAAGCCAATACTGAGCTCAGTGCAGAATAAGAGATTGCTTCACTTTTTATTTCTATTCAACGCTAGTCCATGAACAATATGCTTGTAATATGATGATAAAAATGAAAATCCTGTGCGGCTTGATAATTATATTACTGCAATTTAACGTCTAGTTGGCCTAATTTCAATATAATTTCCGATTACAAGACGTATAACAATAATGTCACAATGTGTGACACATTCTTTCAAAACGCAACACCGGTTGTTTTGTTTCTTTCACACATTGTAGCTAACTTAAATAATTCAATAATCTTTGCAATTTAATCAACTAAGGTCTGAATGAAACGCAAGCCACATATAAACCAATAAATAAAATTGAACTGTCTGTCTGTCCGTATGTTGGTCTCGAATAGCCTCCGAAACGGATCAACGGATTGAAATGAAAATTTGAGGGTTTAAAAAAGTAAATTTAATTTAAATATTCGTGCATATTTAATTTTGATATATTGCAGAAGATATTAATATAATATAAATATATATGAAAATATTAATTCTACGGGAAAATTTCTTGGAATGCCGCGGCGTGTAAACGTACTACGCGTTCCTAATCATTCATCCCACTTACTATTGTTGCAGAAGGCTGAGAAAAATGAACTCCTTTGCATCGTCGATACGATGTATACATACACTGGTTTTATTTCTCGCATCAGGTATAATTTAAAATTTAGTATTTGCTAATATGAAAATTAAAGGGAAACTATCGAGTTTAGTGTCGAAACCGGTGTAATGTGAGTCGCTGTGTTATATTATGACCTTTAATATGCGATTTAAGTAATAATTTAACCATTAAGTGAGGGAAAACTTTTATTCTGCTAGAATGCTGAAAATACATTTATTCCTTCTATTGTACCGGGGGTATTTTGGACTCTCTCGAGTTAAGCGAGTATATTTGAGGTTCATATTGTGATGTTTTCGATGTCGGTTTAGTTGTGTGTTGACCAATAATTAAATAATATACCGGGATAATATAAATAAATACCCGGTCAACGCCGGGTCCCCAGCTTGGAAAAGGATTCCATTATTTCTTCTATAAATACCACGCAGAGATTCAGGATCTCCTTGGATCATTCCAACCACAACACCAAAATATCTTAGCCCATTAGCGGAATACTTATTTTTCGATGACAGCTATGCGTGGTATTTTTGTATGCATCGAAAATGTTGGGTAAAATTAATGTGAATAAAATACTAGTTTCTGTCGCAAATTTTGTCTAATCTGCTTCAGGATTTGGCACAGGATTTTACTGAATGGTAAGTAAAGTAACGTTTACAATACGACTAATCCTCGTAAAACTTCATTCTAAATTAAATACTAAAGAATATAAAAAACTAAATCCATTTAACTGGATGTGAAATAAAACCTTAAGTTTAGTTGGGTACCATAAATTAAAAACATACCAATACTTGATAAATAGAGGATGTTATTTACATGTAAAGTGTTTTCGTCCAAATATTTAGCTTTTGGCCTATATAAGTACCGAAAGTAGTATTATTTCAATGGATTCTAGAGTTTAAATAATAAGTAAACAATGATGAAAAATTCTTGGTTTCAAACCAGTGACACATTTAATAAAAAACAATCTTATATTTTCTGGTAATTTTGATTACAAAATTTATTAAAACTTATAGGAGGAGGTTTCGGCACATTCCATAGTCATCTTCATTTTGTTAAACTAATTTTTTATATATTGTTTAATATAATTTTTATCGTAGAATGTACAGGATTACAAAATGCGCTGTTCACACAGGGCCCTTGTCAAACTTCAAAAAACACAAAGTTTACAAATTCAACTAAAATCCCCGTGCTTACCTATCACATTCGGCAACATACATCCCAAATATTAAGTTGATTTCAAACGAGTCCAAACAGTAAAAGTTAACATATCGAAATATTTGGATTAAACTCAATTCAAAACTGACATGGCGGTCTTATTGGTGTTAAACATGAATTCGCGTGCATCTCGTCGAACACCTCATTGTCAGTCAATTTATGCCTCTAATATCAAAGAAGCTGATATATAAAGCTCTCATTCGACAATTCTGGTAATCCGCATATGCAATTTGGTCTACAGGATCCAACTCTCAAATCAAAAGAATCCGAACAGTCTCAAAATAGAATCCTTCGGCTCGTAACATGCTCCGTGGTACGTCAGAAATAGTATCTTGCTCCGAGACCTGACGTTTCTCAAGTTCTAACCTTCGCCACCAACGGCTAAGTAATCACTCCAATACACTCTTGCAAGATATTAACCAGAATCCTATACCACGCAGTCGCATGAAGACTAAAAACAAAAAGACACTTAGAATTAATAAACAATTAACTTCGTTGTGAAACTAATATGTATCACAAAAAATATGCAGTAACCTTAATAACTCGTTATTTAATTATATCGTTCACTCCAAAATGCCTTTTCTTGCGACCTACCGATGGGTGTCCAACTGTAATGGACCCAATATGTACACCAAAGTTCCCATTTAAATTATAAAATAAAAATAAATTGTCTATAGCCAATCTATTTCACACTGACAACTTAATTAGATACCTATGCGGTTCATATCAGTTGACTTTCTTTCTTCCCAATAGTTTAAATGATTTTGCATGATATATTTCAGACTCGACTAAAATACTTTATCAAACTTCACAAGTTTACGTTTTGCAGACATTCAAATAAATAATATAAGAAATAAGAAAATAAATTACAGAAGGTATATATGCGAGATTGAAATACATTGTGCAGTGTCGTTGACTTGAGGGAACAGGGACGCCATTGCAACAAGAGATTAGTTTATCTAATCAACGGCAGGGCGCGCCATATGGCTTACGTATTAAGGTTGTATCTTATCGTTTCATGTGCACAGACAACCAATGTGACTTTCTATTCCTCTATCTTATCGTGTGTTTTATATCAAATATTTGAATTAGAAACATTGTTTTTATTACTCAACTACAGATAATACTTCTTCTTTAACGATCACGTGATTCCGTGAGTTTGCCTTTAGCAAGCAAATATGGCTATCAGGATACATTTAATAATCAATCAACTCAATGGATACCGGTTCTTTCCTTCTCATAATCTCCTTTCAGTCCGGTTACAGTACACTATTTAACATAGATAACAGCTCCTCCTTTGTTCGTAAACACACTGCTCGCCTTCTTTTGATATATATATTAATGGTCTTTATTAGCATTAGCCATGACTATCTCCGTCACTAGAAAATATTTTCCTTTGAGAAATTACTTGTACACTTATAAACTTTTATCGCACTTCTAGTTTAAAAAGAGTATGAATTAATTAAACCGACGTAACCTGTTTTATGAAACACAGAAAAATGCTGCTTTAAACTTGCCTCACGTGACCGAGTATTATTGGTACGTGGTAAATCCGGCATGCGTACAAATAATATTGGTCAATATAACATTAGTTATGATCTTTCTTTCTATAATGACGAACGATGTGTGCAATAGCTGTGATACAAATATGAAGACTGTGAGGGAAAAGGTGTTCGAGTCATCGACATGAACAACTATTCCAAGAACTCAATGAAGACCCTGACGACTAAAAAAAGTTTAATAAATTATCTGACAAAGAAAAAATTCCAATACAGGCCAGAATAACAAAAAAATAAAGTAGTTAACGTCTGTTGGAAATTTAGTAATTCTGTATGAAGAAGTCCAAAAATCTGGACGAAATATAGTACAAATCGTTAATGAATAATATTAAATAAAAAAGCTGACACATTGGCTGTTTTTTTTAAGTGTACAACAGAGTTTTGTGCAATGGTTTCACCAATAATAAAAAGGTGGCCTACAGTGATGAGGAACATTACACGAGGAATAATATTGGCAGAGTTTCAGTTAAAATAGTATGTTTCATTTTCGTCAATATTTGTTACTATATATCCCTCATATGATCCATTTATTCACCAAAATCAATACTGTTGTAGGAATCCTACGAGAATTTAAAATATTATATATATATATATATATATATATATATGTTGTCTCTTATAATCTGATATTGTTTTAACAATTTACAGTGATGATAGTAAAAAGATGTTGATTGGATACGCTGATTATATTTCGGTTCCTAATTGCTCATTTTTTAGGACCAAATATATTCAACATTTTTTTAGTGATCTGTACTAAATATTTTTTCACTGAGCTAAATAACAGAAAAATTGTGACATAAGTAAAATTTAATTAATAAAATGTTACAAATTTTGCAGTTTATTTTTGCATTATTTAATGCTACACACACACACACAATACAACCCTAGTTATGCATGTTATTTTATTCTTTTTTAATTTTTTCATTAAGGTTAATAGTTAATAAAAGAGTTGGTGGAGATTTTAGATTATTAAATTTTCGAGATTGTATTGAAAAAAATATTTAAAAAGTTGAAAATTTATGGCTTGGTCCCACCGGTGACATAAGTTTATTTTTTCATAGTTAGGGAAATTATTTGTTGTATCAAAATATTTCTTTATAATCTACAGAAAGCAACAAATAACGTTTCACATCAGTGCAAAATTTTATAACAAAAAATATAAAGACTTGGTAATTTGCATGTCGAAAAAAATAATGTCGCTATACAGAAGGTATATTTTTGTTTATGATATTCAGACAAACTCAGAAATGTTTTAAAATTATATCGATATCGCCGAACGATTCAGTTAAAGTTTATTTTTCGGCGAATGACTCGAAAAAATAATCTAAATAACCAACTATTTTGTAAATGTCCCAGTGTGTTTCTTGCGACTTTTACATTTTTCAATCACATAACGAAAGTAACATGGCTTGCACTATTATTATTTTTTGAAATTAGCTACTTCTTTATGTAATTTAGGATGGATTTCATTGTACTATTTGTAGACAGAAGAAAGACATGGTCAAAGAGAATAAGCCTTACGCTGAAAGCAAAATGTTTGTAAGTTTTCGGTTCCCACTGGAGAGCAAAGTTTGTGAGAGTTGAATAATAGACCAGCAGCAGGGTAATTTTTGTATGGGAACAGTGAATGAACTAGCTCGAATGGATGGTGTAATGTAAGGTCACGGCGTGGCGCTGCGCGGCGGTGACGTCACGTGGCAACAGCGCGGCTGCGTGACCGGCTTCACACTAGAATGGAGTTCAAGGCCTGCCCTGCCTGTGTTCTCCGTCTCTCTCAGCCGTGACGCAAGTGGATGCACGGCCCCTCACGTTCCCACGAGTGCCTTGTCTACGAAATTTCGAGGTCATGGTCGATTCATTTCCCATTTCACCGTCAATACAAACAATCGAACAATGTTGTTCTGAGGCTTATATCACCTTCAAATTCTCCTTCATTTAGGATTCTCAAAAAGGGTCGCAAATAAAATTACAATTATATTTTACGTTGAAGAAAACAATGTTTAGAAATAACCGACACGATTTCAATGTACCTGCCAGTAAATTTCTGTAACAACGGAAAATTAGTTGGTTTATTAGTTACAAGATTCAGGCTTAGATCTCTCAACATTACAAAGCCAATCTACCAACATAATAAAACTAAATGCAAACAAATAAAACTACACTGATACTAAGAATGTATATTTCAATAATCTAAGGGATGAACTAAAAGGTAAGCACGAACGAATTAACGAAATTAAACGGCTACCATTGTTACATGTTATTTAATCGAATCTGACCATCAGAATATTCTGTAAATAAATAAAAAGGCGACCAATAAACCAGCCGTAACCGTCGCTGGAGAAGGTCCGCGACAATAAAATTCGAAGATATACCGAAACGTTGTACTGTGAACAATTACATTATTCAAGTATTTTATTTTAAAAAAAGTCTACAATTGGTTGCTAAATATCTCTTACAAATCTTGATTAATCAATATGACAGAATACTTCTTAACTAAAATACTGTTTTTCTAACAAACATTTCTAATGTAACTTCGATAGGGATTTAAACTTAAATTTTACTTAAGGAATAAAATAGGAGTTCCTGAAAATTCAGTTTAAGATGGCGGCACAAGAGACGTAATAGCGCATGCGCACAGCTGCCTGTTATGAGTAGGTCGACTTGTGAATGCACGCCATCTACAGGCAGTTCCCGTCAAACATTTACAAGTACAGCATAGCGAGGGTTTCTGGTGTGACCTTATATGAAATCTGTAAGGAATTTGTGGAACATATATCCAAAACATATACTACATAAGTGTGTATGAATGCATTATTAGTCTTATTTATTCAATTCATCAAATATTGACCGGAGAAAGACAAAAATCTTCAACAGTGGGAATATTCCAAGTAACACAGACGTTAACATCCCTTATTTTCCTGAAATGATGGGAAGTTTATCCTGATAGTAAACTAACAAGGGAAAAACAAGAAGCTAAAGCGAGTTTGAAAATAAAATTAATGTAACTTTCTTTTCCGCAGAACTTATAGACACACAGTATTATGTAATAAGTAACATGCGTGTATAGGTATTATAAATTTAATCTTTTAAAATTTAATTAGTACTTATACTAACAGAATGGGAAACTATTAAAAGGTTGAGACACTTTGTTTGAAAAACGTTCTTGCTAAGTCGGATTGATGTACAAAATTATACTACTTTTAATAAAGTAATGCAGTAATGAAACAGTGTAATACAAATAGTTAATTTTGTTACGTAACAATATTGCATAATCAAATATGTGTAAATTAGACGTACTGTGTATTGTACTTAGTAACATAGCTTGACGTTTCAATACATAAATAAAATTTTTATCATTATGAGTACTCTTTTTCTGTGATCTGTAATATTTAGCCTAATGAGAAGACTGGCGATGGAGGGGTCAAGAAACAAAAAACATGTCTTCTGATTTCGAATATTTCCACGTAAACTACAGATGATTATTAGTATTAATTATAACCTTACACCACAAACTATTTACCCACATCAGATGTGTGAATAGAGTAACAAACCAGGAAGTTCTAAGCAGAATAAGAGAAGAGGGAACCATATGGAAGACTTTGACCAAGAGAAGGGGTAGATTAATAGACCACTTTTGAGACATAAGTGCCTTGTAAAATTAGCATTAGAGGGAAGTGTATGGGGGAAGAACAGAAGAGGCAGGCCAAGGATGGAATACGCTAAGCAAATTAGGGAGGATGTTGCATTTATGTACTAATGAATAGACTTGTTCAGAATACGGTATTCATGGTCTAAGTCTAAGGACTGAGTACTGCAACAAAAAGAACAACCAACAACATTTTATATCTTCATGAAAGAAATATGTCTTCTGTGGTGAAAGACAAGTCTCTTCTTCCTGTTTCACATCAGTGAAATGAGAAAAACCTCAATCCTTTGATGAAGAGACTGATGAAAATCTCTTGGCGCCAAATCCGGACTGTGGTCAAATTGTTCCCAACCAAATGATACCATCTGGTCTTGAGTTTGTCTGGTGGTGTGTGACCGAGCATTGTCATGTATCGAAGTGATTTCTCGTGAAAGCATTTTTGTTTTGTATGGCACGATACAGCTAAAAATTCACAGGTAAAGCAGCACATGTCTTCCAGAAAGCATTCCACCAACCAACAAGGAAGTAGCTAACAGATTTGACTGGTGGTTCTAAGAAGAATTTTTATCAATGAGGTGAGTTATGTGAAAAATAGAAGAAAATATAATCAAGACAGTGGGAGAGAGAATTGCTTTTGGTATGAGAACAGTTCGTATTGAAACGATGGAGAATACTGGCGAGAAAGTGGCCGGATGAACCTGACTTTGCTTCGATCTGAGCTGCAGAGATCCCATTACTGATAAGCCTTCGGGATTTTCTATCATGGACCTTTGCGATTCTAAAAGTTTTGGGCTTCTAAATTCTTGGGGTTTCATGTTTCTTTACCTAAACACCGGGAACTTTAGATAGAGCATTCATGCTGCAGCAGTGAGTTAAAAATTTTTCTGTGTATTTTTAATGTTTTTACTAAATAATGTTAAATAAATATTTAAATTAATGATAATACTGCAATTTGGCGACAATCATTTCGCTTATAGTAAAATTTCCCCTTATTAATCAATTTTTCTCCTTCGCGCAAAACCACACCACAATATTAGCCATTTATTCTTAATACAATTATTTACAAGTATGAGCTGTTTTATCGATTTTCAACGGTTACAGAGTATCATATTTCAACTCTGAATTGAATCTGTATTATGTTCATACATTATAAAACTTCGTTGCGCATGGCTCTTAAATTAAATAAACTCTTATTTTACAAAGAAATAAACTTGTATGTTGGATTGTATCTGTTATACAATGTTAAGATCACGGTTGTGTTGCTGAGTTACATCTACCGTTATCTTATCGTTTAGAAGCATAGGATAATACAGACGGCACTTTGTTCCCACACATCAAACGCTCATTGACTGAACTGTCCCTTCACAACAGCGTCTTTGTCCACAATCCCACTCGATGACACGAACAAAATTGAGTGACAACTGAAAAGAACCTACTCAAAAATTTAAAATTATTAGCTAATGGCAAAGAAAACTTTTGTTCGCATGGGCAATAGCGAAAATGATTAAAGAATTCAATTATGGGCACATAAAATGAAATTTGAAACGCTTAAATGTCTGACGTTCTGAATTTGATTTTAGTTTTAATTATTTTTCTAACGACCATCAATTTATGTTCAAAGATAAGTATAGTGTTTAGTAAAAAGTCACGGTCGCGAAGACCGGGATTAAGACTGTTGGAGGATCGATACGCTGACCACGTGTCACTCCAAATTCGGAGTGTGTCATGCAATATGACAGTCCGCAGTCGACTCGGTAGGCCCAGGGCCTCAGTGGGCTGTAGAGCCAAGTAGGAAAGAAAAGTAAAAAGTAATGAGCCTTTTGATTTTGTTACTTTCAATTTTACTTTTAATTAGAATAATGAGTATTGGTAATATTGACAAGTCACAACATTGGACCCTAGTGACGGATCGTTGTGGAGAAAAAGTAAATATCTTACGAGAGACTTTAACAAAATCCCTCCAATTAAATCTGCGCTACGCTACATGACACAAGGAAAAAGAAAGTGGAGTTATTCAACATCATGCTGCAGAAACAATTCACCCCAAATCCGGCAACCAACCCAACCTCCCAACAGAATATTACTAACAAACTTATGGAACCTCTTCAGTTGTCACATTTCGCTACTTATTTTACCCCAGCTCAAGTAAAAAACGCCATCAACATAATACAAATAATAAAAGCCCCAGAACACAACCAAATTACACAGCATTTGCTCAAAGCCCTTCCTCACAATGCGATTGCGCTAAAAACACAAATTTTTAATAGTATTCTCAGTACCACAAATTTTACAAAAATCTGGAAGCACTCCACGATTATTATGATCCATAAACCGAGGGATGATCCCAACAGTTACAGGCCGGTAAGTCTACTTTCAATTTTTTCCAAAATATTTGATAAACTGCTGATTCCTCATCTCCGAGCATATCTTGATGAAATACTCTCGGATACTCAATTCGGCTTCCGAAAGCTCACTCGGGCCCCCAACAACTGCACAGGGTAGTGAGTGAAATCCTGATCGAGTGTGGCACGAAAGCCTATTAGCCAAAATGAAGGACCATCTACCGGACACTTCAATTTTACCTTCACGAAAGAACATGCTCTATTAAAAGTGGCAATTGCACATAAATGACTACACAGATTCATTCTGGTGTTCCACAAGGAAGCATTATAGGTCCATACTTGTATTTAATTTACTCTTCGGACCGGTGTCAGTAGATGTAAAGGTGGCCCAGTCTGCAGACGATGTTGCAATCCTTGTTAAGGGTGAAAAATACAGGAATAAATGCACATCGTCGAAGACTGGTGTAAAAAGTGGCATGTGAAGCTATCACTTTTGAGTGTAAAGTTGTTAAATTTACATATAAAAGGAACATTTCCAATTGGAAGAAAATATACCACAATCTACCGAGGTACAATACTTGGGCTTGATAGTCGACGCAAACTTAACATGTCCTCCACAAATCTCAACAGTGGTTTAAAAAGTTAGACACAGGCTGAAACAACACAAATTTATGTTATCAAGCAACTCAATACTTCCATTACAATTAAATAGACTTGTTTACATGGCAATAATACGGCCAATATGTTTATTTGTTGTGGCATATGGAGTTCAGCGGCAGCATCACAAATTAAAAGAATACAGACAGTCCAGAAATGAATTCTAAGGATTATTGATGATGCACCGTTGTACGTAAGGAACAGCATCATCCATCAAGACCTCGATATTCCTAATCTTCAACAATCCATTAATTTCAGTTATCACAGACTTCACAATTCCATGACGTGGCACAGCAACAATTAATAAGAGAGACTGCAAAGAACCTTCCACGACCAAAACCTCTAGGAAGACTCAAACGCAAACGTCCAACAGACTTCTGACGGAGTGAAGCCCTAACATACGAATAGTCACTAATGTAAATTCAATCATAATATTCATAATATTCAAAGAAAATTCTGTAATTTGTTTTCCATTAAAATGCATGCTGTACTACTATCTCTGTAAACAAAATCATATACCGGGGCCTGCTAATGAGCCGTTTTCCCATCTCATGTGTCACGCGTCTTTTTTATCATAACCACATCGTACAATTATACAAATAAAGTTTATAAATAAATAAAATTACCAACTTCTGAGGTATTTTAACGCATTTCATATGACCTAAATTGATCCAATTTCAAGGGAATCAGACGTTTTTCCTTAACTATTATCATATGAATTATCTTATGTTTTCTTGTCTTTACTTTAAAAGTAATTTCCTTTCAACGTGTTACTGTTCAATAGCTAGTGAGTTTAGGAAAGTATTAAAATTTCGAATAGCAAAGAGCGGCAATAACTATTGACAGAACAGTCGCTAATTGAAGATAGGGTAACCATAATTTTAGGAAGCAAATTACGGACACCGTAATTCAGACCTCAACCCCCTAACATAGTAAACGAAAACGTAAAATGAAAAAATAACAAATTCGTCTTGATAATTTTTACGAACCTTAATTATCTATAGATGGTGAAGGCTTCCTATTTTCAACAGATAGAATTTTGACGATAGAACGGTTTTTTAATCTATTGTAAAATTCGCTAGAATTTATATCGATTTTTCCTTTATGCAAAGCTTTAACTCGAAATTTACACACTACCCGACCGCACATTGCTATTAATAAAAGACTTTCCTTCTACTAATGATGATGTTCCAAATTACTTACCCGATTCAACTTTGTGCTAATGAAAATTGAGCATTAGAGACAGTAACTACAAATAACGGTGTTCTCTGCTACTAGTTATTTTTTAATAAAGTGAAATTTCTTTTGTAAGGAACTGTTAATTGTACATTTTCGTTTCCGCATAATGTCTAGTAAAGGAATACTGCAATCAATTTTAATTTATCCCACATACGAGCACTACTTATAATGTTAAACACCGCAACCAAACTTTATCTCGCCACTGATCACTCAAATTTCATTATGACGTAAAGAAGCGCGTAAGTTTAAGATTACGTTGCCCACCTGCTGTGGTGTAGCGTGTAAGGCAACGCTTCACATCGAAGAGGTCTCGGGTTCGAATCCCGGTGTGAGTTTGATGTTTGTGCTCTTCATGGTCACTAAAATTATGGTTATCACTGGTGGAGAATAGCTACGCTGACCACTGACCACGTGCAACACCAAAAAATATGACGACAGTCTGGCTGGACAAAGCCATAAAATAGACTGTAGGCCATTAAGATGAGATACAACTTTAGCTCAACTATTTATTTTACTTTTTATTTTTATGGAACTTTGTAATATTTTATTTCGAGATAAACCAATAAAAATAACCTCTGAATACAAATTATTGAATATATGCTGTAATTTTTCTAATTTGGTTTTGGACTATGTGAAAAATATTTATTTAGATTCCCACAACCCTCGCACAGGCGCAAAGCGTGAGAAAAAGACACCCATCGTCGTATTTTTTTTACAGCAACACTTGCTGTATGGTCCTCACAACAAAGGACATCCTACCTGGATCTACCCCAGGGCCAGGGTGCTCCTTTCACGACATTGCCAAATGGGTCAACTAAACGAATCATACTTTAATCCAGTATTTAGGGTGCCGGAGACGGGGCATTTCCATTCTCAAACACGGGGCGGATATCAAGAATTCCAATAATATTTTTCTGTAAAAGGGGAGAAAACTTCCGTTTGGTCTTAATGCCTAAATTATCTTATATTCAAAGATACGAAATTACTTGTACATTTCTTGTATCAAAATAAATGCACGATAGTAATTAAAATATTATCAGAGATTATTACAAGCTCGGAATGACATAAATCCTTCAAATATTGAGTAGATAGGGCATTAAATTCATCAGAAAAGTGTTTCCGTCGTTTGTAGTGAACAACAAAGTAAATTATAACGGCTTTTTGTAATGAGAAATTTATCAAGCTAAAGAGAACAAATGGCAACGCAAAAATGACTTAGGTCCCGTATAACTTCAAAACAGTAAACATTTGACTAAATAATAGAAATTACGACAGCATTGAACTTTGAACACGAATTTTGCAGTTAAAACTGACTTACTGGTCTCTTCGCAGTGTTTTCTTAAATTATACTGGACTAATTTCCTGAAAAGCGTTATACTGTCAGAAAATTTTTGTTCCTCGTCCTTTATTTTATTTTCCAATCCCCAAAATTTGTTTTCTAATTTAACACTTCCACGTTTTCCACAAATCCCCTTTTCTTTTACTTCATCTCTGTAATATCCACTGACACCACTAAAGCTCTCACTGTAATCTGTATTCGAATTTGCCCAGGATAGTCCCATCTTCGTCTTTCATTTACCACGGCTCTACCACTTTGATCATTTTACTTTCCCTGACTGAATACCACAACAACAACATTGTTTTAAAAAACTTTTTATTTAAGTTCGGAATTATGTCATAATACCAATCGGTAGGAATGGCACAAATGGTAAGCCGCATTTCCGTAAAATGCATCGACTATTCGACTAACGATAAATATCTCAAATTTAAGTGCTGTTTTATTGTGAGAAAGAAACCGAAGCCACGCGTTGGGCATCCGAATGTAATGTGGACGGTTACTATTTCGATAAAGCCAACAGTTGGAAGACAAATTGTGACCGTTGTATATTTCTCATGTCGGTGGAGTTGGGTATTTAAAGTATCGTTATTACACTCATGTCCTCTGAACAAAAAAATAGAATGGGTAACAGAAAACAGAAATGAATAATATTTAGTGTAAATGCAATGAAAAATTAACTACTTTTGATTGTCTATCGACAGAGGTACTGTGAGTCACAACATATTATTAAATCTTAATTGTTATCCAAAATTCCAGTTTAGATTCGACCCAGAAATATACCCTTTCCAAGAGTCAGCAGTGTCTTCATCAATATTATATTAAGTACTTTCCAAATATTAAAACAACTTCTACAATCCCATATATAGATATATTTATTTATTGCAATGTAATAGTGTTCCGACGCTTTCTCTCATGGGGGAGCAAATATGCCACCCAAGCTAATTAGAAGCCACTGTCGGCTGACCAGACTACAAGAACTCATTGAAGGTTGGCGAAACTAAGTTATGAGTGAGCCCCGTCTTTGAAAAGTAAAAATTTAAGAAATCTGAAGTGCTTTGGCGGAACGCAGCTTTACTGTTTTTTAGTAGCTTTCAGTAATACCCTCAGCGGGCTAAGACGTCGGAAATTTGGACTTCACAAACAAGAAGTTATGGAGTGAGGGTCCTTAACCTGACCTGGTACTACATATCTGTAAACTACTTTCAGAGCATAAATATATATGCAGTCTAATAACCCTAAGTTGGTTGTCAGTTACAGTTAACCATCCCAAAATGCTGAAGTATGCCCCTGGGGTAAAAGGTCATGCCAGACAGTGCGCTTTAAACATTTACGACTAATGTGCTATCTTGTGATTAAATTTCAAAATTAAATATTGTAAATTACATTTATTTCCATTTATTGAGAATGTATGTCAAATATTTATAAACAGGATTCTTGTTGAATTTTAAGTGTTTTACAAAATTATGTAATTTTTCCGAGTAGATGATAATTGCAATATTGTCGAATTCTCTAGAATTTAAACTCAAAAATTACACAAAAACAATATTAATTGGTTTCATTATTAAAATGGTGATCTATAAAAAAATTGGGCTTATAATACCAACACAACAATATTTATAAGAAAAATGTGGTTTCAGTAAATCCGAAAAAGGAGATTTTGTCCCTATAGGTGACTGTAGGCCAAACTACAATGTTGCGCCACCTTTTTCTCTTAATACTGCTTGAATTATTCTGGGCATGGATTCTATGAGATGCTGATAGGTGGCAGGAGGAATTTGAGACCACATCTGCTCTTTCCAATTCTTTCAGATTTAATGTTATTTGATCCAGCTGCCTGAAGGCCAATCTCATCCCACAATTCACAATTGCATTGAGATCTGGTGATTGTGCAGGTCATAGAAGCGAGAGTAATTCTCCATCATGCACTTCGAACCATCTGAGAACAATGCTACCTTATGACAAGGAATATTGTCCTGTTGGAAGTATCCATTCCTTGCAGAGCACATCATTCACATAACAGGACGTACTTCATCTGCGCTAATACTTATGTACCGTTGTGTATTTATTCAAAGGAATCAAACCATAATATTGCCGCCGCCAGCTCTAAGTGTTGTGGCAATGTAATTGGGGTTCATGCTTTGGTGATGTTTTCTCCATATTTGAACCCTACCATCTGCACTGTACCTTCTAAATCGTGATTCATCAAACCACATGACCCTTTTCCAGTCATCTATTGTTAAGTCCTTGCACTCCTTTGCGAACTGAAGACGTCTGCTCTCGTTGAAGACAGTCAGTAGACGATTTCGAACAAGTCATCAGTTTCCACAACCCATACAATGCAATCTGCGGCGAACTGTTCGTTCACAGTGTCTTCGATTAATATTCTCCGCTATTTTACGAACTGTGGTTCTTCTGTTGCCATGGACAACTCTGGTAAGACTCATTTCAGATCGAGAACTTAGTACCCTGTGGCGATCGCATTGATACCTATTTTCTTTGCTTGGTAGCTGACTGTAAAGATTAGTTAGCTATCGAACATTTCACAAGTGCAGCCGTTTCGCTGACACTGGTTGCGACGCTTCGAGCGCCTACGATCATCCCACGTTCAAACTTAGTAAACAACACCGTACAACTGATGATTCACTTCTCATGAAATCACATTTTCTAGCTATGGCGTCCTGTAGTGGCAACACTGGTTTTATTAATTTGGCCACTCAGTGTAGTTTCACTATTTACGAAACAATTCTTTTTTTGTTATAAATTTGTGTTTGAGGGGATAATAAAGGTTGTTTTAACACTTGAGTCCACCTCTATTTAATTAATTTTGTAATAACTTCACATTAAAGTTATTGACTCCAGTAATGATTTCTTACATAGTAGGCTATTCACGAATGCATTAATATCAAGATTATTTTCATATTAAACACGCTGACAGTAGTCTGCGTTTTATTTTAATTAAAAACGAGGCCTGGAGGATTCTTCGTGTAGCAGGTGACTACCAGGTGGTTCCTACATGTGTATCCTATCGTTCTTCAGAGAGTGTAATACATCTGAAATACTAGCCTCACCTGTATTCTTCCTCATTCCAACAAAGATAATGGTGAAGAAGTAAAAGCTAAAGCACCGTATATCACATCGAACCAACAACTACCGCAGAAAATGACTGGACAACTGGACACGTCCTATTCGAGCAGCAGTTCTGTGCAATCGTTTGTGTAAGGATTGTTCAACGGCAAAAAATTCTAGCATCTACACTGATTTCAATACCTTGAAAGTTACTGGAAAGTAGCCAGTGTATATAACGTTTGGCCAGCATGTGAATATGATTTAATGTGTAGCTCTTGAAACACTAATCTAGCACAATATTTATTTTCAGAATATTATGTAGTAGCATTATTCCAATAAAAACTATGGTTATTTACACTAATATGTATTGTGAGTAGTGAATGACGCAAGGTTGTTATAAGTAAGAATCATGAAGGGAACAAACTGTTATCAAGATATAGACCTATTGTTTTCAAGAAAAGGAAGTACCAAATTTCTTAAATAATCCTTTAATTTTCCTTTTACTATTTTTCTTGATGTAGCCTGTTAACCCAAAAAAATCCCATTGGATAAGGGAGATTCCTGTGGGAGTTTCTCTCGCAGGCATTTCTCCCCAGAGTGACTGCGGGGCTCACCTGATTATGTGGGGAATGCCTCGTACTCTCACCTTCACCTAATTTGAGAGGTATATGTACTGGGGTCGAAGACCTTGGGCATATGGCAAGAGTTGTCTGCCGATCCCATTGGATCAGTCGGCCAATTGCCTCCTAAAACTGGTTGAGACACGGAGAAGGGAATCCTGCGACCCCACAGCAAACTCGTCTCTCGTCATTCGAAGGGCGTGAGAATAGCACCGAATGCACGACCTACCTGCTGCAGGTTTTCTCTGCATCTCTTTAGGTGTAGGATCCTTAAACCACAGCCCGGGGAGCCTAGTCAACCCTTGGCTACCTTGCTCTAAAAATAATTACCCTCATAGAATGAGTGGGGCCTGTGGGAGTTTTCAATCGCAGGCATTTCTTCCAGACTGACTGTGGGGCTCACCTGACTATGTCGGGAATGCCTCGTACTCTCTCTGTTTTTTTTTTCGAAGTTCTCACATGCCGAGACACCTTCACCTATTTTAAGAGGTACGAGGTACGTTTACAAAGTATAGCGAATTTTGAATTTCCGCGGGCTATTCGATTTTTTACTGCGTTATGTTGGTACACGAGTCCCTCACTTATGCTGACAAGATCGGCTATTTTGTATGTTCAGTTAGTTGTTGAAAACAATTGAAGTTGGACGTGTTTTGGATTGTCTTCGATGTCTATTCCTCAAAATGGAACAAAAAATCGGTATCAAATTTTGCGTGAAAAACAAAATTAAGTGCGCGGACGCATTCCGAGTGTTGACTGTGGCGTATGGTGAATCTACCCTGAACCAAAGCAACGTTTATTGGTGGCACAAAATTTTCTCAGAGGGCCGAGAAGATGTGAATGAAGAAGAGCGTGCCGGACGCCAGAACACGTCAACAACAGAAGAAAAAATTGATGAAGTGAAGAAAATGGTATTGTTCAATCGTCGAATCGCCGTTAGAGAAGTTGCTGAAGACCTAGACGTATCGACTAGCTCGTGGCATTCGATTTTGACCAATAATTTGGGCATGAGAAGCGTAGCCGCGAAATTCGTGCCAAAATTGCTCACTTCTGAACCAAAACTAGCGTCGCGTTAACATTGCTAAGGAACTGTTGGGCTCGGTCCACGACGACCCAACTTAGCTCCAGAGGGTCACAACTGGGGGCGAATCATGGGTTTATGGTCATGACGTGGAAACCAAGGCTCAATCATCTCAATGGAAGCTGCCGCATGAACCAAGATCGAAAAAAGCGCGCCGAGTTCGGTCGAATGTGAAGGTTTTACTCACAGTTTTTTTTCGATTACAGGGGCGTGGTGCATCACGAATTCTTTCCACAGGGTTGTACCTTTAATAAAGAATATTACCTGCAAGTTATGCGCAATTTGCGCGAAGCAATCCGCCAGAAACGCCTGCATTCGTGGAAGAACAAAAATTGGTTTCTGCACCATGATAACGCTCCTGATCACTCGTCGTTGCTTGTGCGTGAATTTTTAACCAAAAACATCACTAGTGAAGCCGCAGCCACCTTATTCCCCAGACTTGGCCTCCTGTGACTTCTTACTGTTCCCAAAACTGAAGAGGCCCATGAAAGGACGATTCTACGATGCGATTGAGGCAATAGAGACTGCACCGAAGAAGGAGCTAAACAGGATCACAACAAATGACTTTTCTAAGTGCTTCGAGGTGTGGTGATTCATGACCCTTACAGACGGGTAAAGCAAAAATAATTTAGTTTTGTTATTTACGTATACAGGACGGAAGACGAGAATGGCTTGGTGGGGCCGAGTAGGCGGGAAAACGTCACCGTCTGCAACATTGTTGATGGCCTGGAGTAGATTGTAGATTGGACAGTTGTTGCAGAGAGGCTGCCGGAGAGAGACGCTAGGGAGAGACGAAGCAGTGGCAGAACAAGGCGACATCTATAAAATTTAGTTTCTGCACCTTTAAGAAAGGAGATTCAGTTTGTGGGAGTACAGAAAATAAAAAGACAACATTTGATCTGAAGGAGAGGCACTAGAGAATCTTAATATGAAGAAGACGTGACCCAGGAAAGGAACAACCGGCATACGAACAAAAACGAAGAACGACGTCATCAGGCGTTAACATCTGGTAACGGCAATTTACCTCGGTTTTTCCACACAAACCATTCTCGTCTGATTCGCGAATTTAATTTTCAACTATATCGTTCGTCACCCGCGTTCCCGGGAGCAGCCATTTAAGAAGCTGCGTAGATTATTATTTTTGCTTTTACCGACTGAGCTAATGATTAAATTGATATCGTAAATTTATATGTTTTCCACTATAACTTAATTTGAGTTATAGTTCTATTCAAATTAAATACATTAATATTATTATTGTTCGTTTGATTATACAACAATATTTTTGATGGTGTAAACAACGAACACCACAGAGGATTGGAAAAAACGTTGGCATAAATGTATTATATCCGGGGGGGGGGAGACGGATTACTTTGAAGGGGAAAAATAGATACTGATGAAAAAATAAATACTTTTTGAATAACCGCCAAATTCGCAATACTTTTTTAACATATCGCGTATTGTTCTGGGGCTGAAGATCTTGGGCATAAGGCAAGAGTTGTCCGCTGATCCCAATGGATCAGTCGGCCAACTGCCTCCTAAAACTGGTGGACACACGGAGAAAGGAATGCCGCGACCCTACAGAAACACCTTCTTGGACAAATATTATTATTTTTTCTTTATTTCATAGCTCATGTTTTAATGGTTGCCGATCTTAAGGGGCTTGTTTGCTTTTCACTGATAGACATTGCCCTTCTTCGGAATATAACTTATCTTTGTTCTCTCTCTACCGCTCAGAATATATCCCGGAGCAATCTCTGGTGTAGTTATTGATTTATATTAGTACTAGTTGAGTGTCCGGAGAAGCCCAGGTAACTCTGAAAATTAATTAAGTCGACATTAATCTCTTGGTCAACAAGAGATTTCTTTGGGATAATAGAAGTTTGCTTCAAATAAATTGAATCAATAATCTTCCTGGCGCGACACCTTAAGACAGTAAAAATCGCGGTGATAAAGATTTCGGGTTCAGTAATTGAGTTAATATTGTATTGGAAACATAGAGGCAGTCCAAAATACGCACAGAACATTAAAGAAGTAAAAATTCAGTCCCCATAACTTACAAAGATACATGAAAGAGGTGCGGGAATAAATTTATATAAAGTTATAAAGTGTACCTTAAGTATTGACCCGAATTTTGTTTTTATTTTTTAATGATTTAAACATTAGAATCATAGAGAGCCATGCAGGTCTTACCAATACAACGGGAAGAAATCTAATCTCGCTGATTCGGACTGTGTCATTTATATGCCTGAAAGTGACCTACTGAACCAGGAAGAAATCGAGTATTGTCCTATAACATTGAACCCACAATTTAGAACAAATAAATGCTATGTCGATAACATACTGGAATATATCGAGAAAGTTTCACATGAAGCAATTATTCCGTCCTGGTTACGAGTTTCTACACGGCTCTAAAAATTCAAATTTTATTCAGGATTTGAAAGAAATTATAATTGTTCCAATTTATAAAGAAACATGAGACAGAAGCAGGGAACTTCTAGCCAATTTAACTTCTGTAGAATGCAAACAAACGGAGTATATGATTGCGTAAAGGAATCGATGATTTACGACTCAACTCGATTTTTGGAAGAACTACTTCCATAAAAGTCAAACAATTTGCTGTCGGCAGCATGCTGCAGAAACACAAGGAGAACATTTTATTTGATTTTTCTGTTTATTTCATTTATTTGTTAATTTTAAACTAATACAGACGCTGTAGTATTTAAACGGTACATTTGCAGAACCTATCCACAGTAGAAGATATGACAGTAAAAATGTACGCGGTAAGAAACAAAGGTCAGATGTATATTTTCAGTTGTAAATAGAACAATCGAAAGCTGATACCGTTTACCTAAATCACTGGTGGACACCTATACTACAAGGAGCCATTAGGGAGAAGTATCTCGAGAGGTATCAGTTTTCTATTATTTATAATTGATTAGTATAATAATTAATTAATTAATCCAACTCTAAATCATTCCAGTCTACTTTATGCGATCTTAAATAAAACAAAATAATAAGGGTCACGCTCCGCCAAGACTTCCCCTGTATATCAACCGGCAATCCATGTACATTTGATGAAAAAATGGAATGAGCATGAAACATGTCTACGAGGTGTGAATCATAAAACAGTTAATTGTTGAAAAAAAGTAATACTGCTAATAAAACCATTAAAAGTGTTTCAATTCAAAGCGGATAATTAAAGAACTTTTTATCAATTTTGTTTTTTGCCTGGAGATCTGTGCGCTCAATAATATGTGATAAATGTACAACGTAAATAATACCAAAAGAAATATAGTGATGAAAGGGCCACCTAAGGATGGTGACCTTGACGTGGCGACGAGTACGTGACGTCATATACCGGTACTTTTCGAAGCTGCAATGACCAGTCTCACGCTAGGATTCAACATCTGTTTTCAAGGATAGTGTTAAAAGAAGGAATAGATTTCGAGCTAACCACCAAACAGAATGTCTAAAATAGTTTTAATTGAAGATTAAATAATATTGCTTTTAAAACTACCATCATAATTTTAAAAATTAGTATTAGTGAAAATGCTTATTAAAATGATCTAATTGTAATGAGAATATTTAATGTTTACATGTTTTTATTTAAGACTTTCATAATTAATTAAGCTCATTTTCGAAAGAAGTTATTCCTCGTTACATCACTAGTAGAAAATATTAACGAGAGTTTTTTCATTTATTTTTGCGTTAAAAACAATCAATCAATTTCATATGCATCTCTTAAAAAATGACCCCACATCCCAGTAACTTCAAGTCTCATGGATGTCTACAGAATATTATTCTCTGAAACGGGCTATCTAAAGCTATTGAAAAATGTTCTACCCAATTGTTACAGCTTACAAAAGGTTTCAAGCTAATCACTTCTTGGATTAATTGCATGAACACAAAGAAGCATTTTGTATTATTTTTCTGCTACTACGGTAAAATGCAAAATAATGAATCAGCAATTTGCTCAACAAGCCGTATTAAGAGCAAAAATGATACATTTTATAATTTGAGCGGCTATGGTAACATTGAAAGCGTTATTATAACACAGTTAATTTCCGACAATTTGCAACATTTCAATCACTTTGACCACAACCGTACAGAAAAGCAGAAGAAATGGAACATAATACAATTTCTTGAGGGACGAAAGAAGATAACCTGAAACCGAAAAATGGAAATCTAAAAAAACGAAAATTACATCCATTTTCAATTTGGGGAAAACTATACCGATTTAAACATTTCTCATTACAGACTATAAATAACATTTGTAAAAGGAATAAATTTATTTATTCCCTACAGGATAGTTGTATACAGCCTAACGCGGAGCGACTACCAGCAGGCCTCCTTAGCTCAGTGGTAGAGCACTGGTCTCGTAAACCAGGGGTCGTGAGTTCAAACCTCACAGGAGGCAACCATTTTTTTTCATAAAAATACAATACAAAGTAAATTTCACTGCGGTACATCGGTTACTGAACATTCATGACTCAAAAGCTGTCCTGTAAAGGATTATTTTACACATGTGGTTTGACCAACTGAAGATTAAGGAAAATTCACATCAATTAAAAGTAAAAACAAGATTAATTAATTATTTTGAAAAATACTATTGGAATTATGAATTAGATTTATAATGGCTGTTTATGGTCTGGAGGTAAAAAAAAATCCCATGATAATTTTAGTTCCCAAACACAGTAGAAGAGATTAATTTTTCGAGAAACTTATTCATCAAAGAATATCCACTAATTTAGACTGGATGAGAAGATCATATAATGTGGAATGGTGGTCAAGCATTACAAATAAGGTAAAAAATTTCAATTACTAAGAGAGCTTATACATGTGGTCTATGAATTATTTTAGTGGATGAATTTAGTCAAGAGGAATTGTAAAGTTTCAATGGGCTTCAGGTAATACATCACTATAAAACTATAGTGAATGTGTCATAGTTCCTATTTCCATCTTTGGGGCTTCCATTTATGATCATAATTTAATAAATTTGGAAACCTATGAGCCCAATTGTATATTGGCATTATAGATAAAAGGTTAAATATGAGAACAAATTAAAGAACAGAAAAAAATTCTGTCAATCAAAGCTCACATCTAAGGACTATGAAACTGAATTAATGGATTAGGATAGAACAATATAGACTGCACCAGCAATGAAACACAGGACCTCTACCTAATGAGCACTACCCTAGCATTTGCATAACCTGGTCAAGAGTAAGCTTTCTCTATCCTGTTGTAAAGACCTAACCTAATACCTCCCTATAGCTTGTCTACAGTGCTGCTGGTCCTCGCAAAAGGGGTCCAGGCCCATTAAAATTTGGAACAAGTATCATCAACTATAAATGTAAGTCAGAATCTATGTGTCTCATTCCAGTTTAAAATGTGTCTTAAAACAAAACTTTCAGGTTAATTAAAACAATTAATAAGAACAGGAAAGAGAGAGAGAGAGAAAGCTGGTGAAGTTCACAGAATGCAGGCACTGTGTAGGGTTTAAGATTCTTGAATTTTCAGAGGCACTGCCCACTTCATCACTGCCTGCTATCGACCGGACATCAACTTTCTCTCTCAACGAAGGTCAGGAAGGAATTGATGGGGATTGGGGAGATACATACAAAGACCACATTAACACACACCCACATGCAAACACATCCATCCTCCTCTAAGGGTTCTTCATGTACATACTAACACACACATACACCCACATATCACTGCATACACACACACCTCTACAGATGTACACATATGCTTTTGGTGTTATGAGTGGTCAGTTTGGGAATATGGGGTGGTGGTGGTGATGGTAAAGGTTACTGGCTATAGGAGTCCAGGGCTTTGTCTGTTGAAATGAAAGTTTCCATAGATGAAGTTCAGCTTCTGAAGAATCAGGTGGTCAGGCTTTGAAGGAGGTCAGTGTGAAGCACTAGTTAAAGCTATTGGTGTTGTGGTTTCAGGCATTGAAAGCTATGGGGAATTATTTTTTGGAGAGTTTAACTGTGCTGTGGTGGTTATCTATCCATTGGGGTACGGGTCTCTTTGTAGAAGGTGTATAGATTATTTTGTAGATAGGAGGCAAGACAGGTTATATATTTTTTTAATTGTGTAGGTTGTGTTATTGGAGGGATTCTGGAAGGTTGTGGTGGAGGGTGGTTGGGAGTGTGGCATTTACCATACTACCCACATGTCCAAGCAACCTTCTGGTCCAACCCTATAGGTTTCTGGTTGTGAGATGTTAATCAACATGGAGTAAAAGTTATCTGAATATGTCCTTTTCAATAAAATGTTATTCTTGCACAATTGTTTGCATTCAATTCCAAAAATTACCTGAGCATAACACATAAATGACTTGTTTGGGAGTATATGTTGATTCACAGAAAATTGAAACTTTCTGCATGGCTATAATCCCTATCAGTTTTTTGGCGAGGTCCTGTTACACCCTATTTAATAGTATACAAAAAGAGCAGTATGCACATTCTGCAGTGAATGAATATTCAATTTAGGACTACAACCAACAAAGGTTTTGAGATTTAAAAGAACTTCTAAACTTATTAGAAGCAATTAGACCTTAGGATTATTTGAACTTTTAAAAGGTAGGTTATTTTTCAGTTTCTTTTATCCTCATACAATTCTAACACTGTCCTTAGGCAATGTCAGAGATGAGGAAAGCTGACAAGAAACCATAAATACATCATGTTCACTTTCATTGTTGCAAAATCACATTTGAAGCAAAGTATGTTGGAGTCATTAAAGCTACAAAAACTGATGTTATTGAATAGATTTCTTAAATACCCAGGGATCAACAAACATACATAAAGCCTGGTGCACATTGAAAAAACATGTTTCATGAAACAGGATTTTATGTTTTGTGAAACCAAAGAATAATATAACACAGGGACGTGGTAGAAACACATCTAATGAAATGGTTTCATGAAACAAAACTAATTTTTGCTCTGTAGTTTAATAATTCGCTTGTTTTTAATAGGTTCAGGGCAAATTTTTTAAACAAAATTGATGACTCCACATTATTTGACCTTCAAATCCAACCTCAAGCATAATGACCATTCACTGCCATATATGCATCAGAATATAAATATAGGGAAATATTGCATAGTATATTACTATTATTATGAGAAATGTGAATGTGTGTGCTGTTTCATGAAATATGTTTCATCAATGTGTGTGTCTCAATGAACAGGTTTCTTCAGTGTGCACCAGATCTAAGTTGCAGTCTATGTGCATAATCTTATTGGTCAATGTCTGATAAAGAATGGTTATTTGCATTAGAAAAATAACACAATGACACCAGATCTTACATTGTGTAGAAAAAGCTATTTCTTCTTTTCTGCATCTTCAAGCCAAACAAAATAGTTTCCTCTTCATACATAATATCTTGGAGCAACTGTTTATATATATATATATATATATATATATATATATATATATATGATGAAGGGGGCGGTGCCTCCAAAAATTCAAGTACTCTAAACCTCACAGGGTGTCTACCATCTATGAACCTCAGGTAAGTCATCTTCTTTCTATCTCTCTGTCCTTTCCCCATTAATTGTTTTAATAAACATGACAATGTCATTTCCTGACTCATATATATATATATAAACAGTTGATGATAATCAACTGAAACTAAATTACTATGCAACTACCTCACAAGTAATGAATTGGTTTTTAAACCTTTAAATTCTACACATTACATATTTGAAACCATTCAAGAAATGTATTAGCAAGTTTATATATCTTAGATAATTAATTAAAACTGAATAATTTATTATTATAATGAACTTATTGTCCATTAAAATTTTTAGTTTGTTTTTGTCTACAGTTGGGTTATGAATTTAAGTAATAACAAATATCAGTAATATTTCATTATGATATAAAGTTTTAATATATATTTAAGTTAAATAAATTTGGGTGACAATGTAATTTACAAATTCTATAATAGTAACTTTTGTTGTGCTTTATAACTATATAAGTAAAAATATCTTAAAACAAGTAGAACAGATATTGAATCAATTACCTGTTGTGTAGAAAAAGCTCTTTCTTCTTTTCTGCATCTTCAAGCCAAACAAAATAGTTTCCTCTTCATACATAATATCTTGGAGCAAATATCACGATAAAGGAAAATGAATTTGAAAAATATTAAGTATGAAGAGAAAAAATTCCAGACATTCATTTATAAGCTTTGCATTGCTCTTTCTTTTGAACAAAATTCTAAACCCTCAAAGTCAAGGGTTTAATATCAAATAATGTGAACTAAAAGTAATGATAATCACACTAAAGTATATTAGTGTAGGCATTGTCAAACAAAGTATCAAAATTTAAGCATTCAATTGATGCAAAGAACAAACTAAAAGTCTAACAGCATACACTCAAACAAATATGCTATAATCTGTTAATTATAAATACTATTTCATGGTTAATCATTTTGCTGTCAAGTCAATGCTCAGTTTATGAAAACTACTCAACAAAGACTGTTATATTTGTAGAATGACTTTCCAGTAATAAATTTTCTGGTGAATTGTATCTTTCAGAGAAACAACTTTTCAAAACTTTTTACTTATATTTTCATTTTCTACCACACTTCCCGCACAAAATTATCAGTCTCTCAGATCTTAACAACAATATTCTTGTTAAATATGCTCAATAACATTCATTGACAATGTTTAACAATTCAATAGAAATTAGCTTGTACTCACTCCTCTGTATGATTTTCAGCAACTGGGGTAATATCTTCAACAGAAATACTACACTGGCCAGAAGTAGAATCTGGAAGAAAGTCAATATAATTGGTAAACTGAAGTTTATTTGCTGCAAAATATTTTCAAGCAGAATGCATAAACACAATGAAAAATTCATCTTTATAAACATTCAGTTTCAATTGGGGAGATATAAACATTAGAGTTTCACATTATTTTATTTTAGGTTCACTCTAATTCATATGTGAAAAAGTCTTGCCAAATGTACTAACCATTTAATAATTTAATACTAATATAAATTCATTTTAGCAAATGGTTTAACTAAGTTATGAGCCATTTCACACAACAAATTCTGTAAGTCAAATAATTATAAAAAGGTATATGATTAAGAACAGGCTACCTAGGGTTTTCGGTAGATAAGTAAATGTGGAAACAGTAAGTCAATACGTAAATGAAGAAACTCGGTTCAGGAATATGTAATCAAAATTGTCAAATTACAGTAATAAAAGAGTTGCAAGTCTGGTACAACTGGGTCATATTGACTCCTTTATATCATTTATAGGAAGGCATATAATAAGAGTTAATATAAATGATTTACTGAAAAACTAGTAATAAAAGCCATTTTCAACTGCTCATTGTGAAGCTCAAAGACAGACAAGTGATAAACTAGACTATAAGAACACTTTGCCTGAATATGGCAGTGCAAGCCCTCAAAACGTGTGACAAACAAACAATGATAAAGGATGGAGCCCTGAGAAGTCTACAACCAGCAGCTACACTGGGAACACCCATTTTCCTTGTTTTACTGAAATTTATTAAATTACAGATAGTTTGGTATAATGTTTCTTGTAATATTGCATAGAATTGATATACATGAAATATTTTAAAATAAAATATTAAATCCAATTGTATAGTACGATCGACAAAAGTCCACCATTTAAGTAACCCATTAGCAAATATTATCTACCTACTCATTGGGCTGCCGCTGCTACCTGTTATTTACTGCATGTTGGACTGCCCACTTCTGAGTAACAACCCCTCCCAGCAAAGCTATTACACACTACTGTGGAACTGGCCGAACTGTCCTGGCCTAAGGCCCGTTTCACACTTATCCGGCTTGCAGTTTGACCGACAAACCGGGTACCAGACGAGGGAGAGTCGGGATCCCTGCACGCATTGACGGCTGCAGGGTAGACACCATGCAGGCTTACTGTGAAAGCTTTCATTTGATTTTAACCCTTCTACAAGTCTATCCTACGGATTGTCGGGTTAGTGTGAAACGGGCTTAAACCAGCGTAATAACACGGCCCCCACATGCCATGCTACCACCGTAGACGGCTTGTCAACAATGGAGCATTGCACAGCTCGGAGAAAATACGTGTAAGGCAGTGCGCAGTCGACTATAGCGTCTTTGGGCTGCCTCCAAGGAATATCCTCCTCACTACCGTCGACCAGCCAGCAGCGTTTCCTGATGGACACCGGATACAGCCGACTTCGTTACGTTACAAGAGCAGCGTCTCCGGGTTGTCTTGGGAAAAGTGTGTTCGGCGTAGTCTGTCTTGTTCCTCGACTACAACGTCACCACAGAGGATAATAACCATCTACCCGCCCGCAGAGACGCCCAGCAAGAGTTTCCTCGGTGTAAATATTTAAAAGCGTTTCCTTTCCTTCCTTCCGTTTGCATGCCAACAAGCCAGTTCTGTTGTCGCCGACGCCATACTCAGCGTTCAAGAACTGCAAACGATCATTGGACGACACCACATTGCTTGTCAATTCTTAAACGTCAACAATATTCGGTTGTTAACTAAAGCCTCCAAGAGCGCAGTGGGCGTTAAACTTTCAACAAGTAGGTGACACGTGGCAACCTGTAGAGCTCTTTTTGAAGCCAATAACATCAGTGTATGGTTCAATCGATTTACTTACTCGAACTTAGGTTTAGCGTAAATAATTAGTAGTCTAAAAGTCGTGAACATCAAAATATGTCTTTAAACAGTAGTTATTGAAATTATTTTTATCGACTACTACAAAATAGCACCACTGGTATTACTGACAACAAAGTAGAAGGCATTGAAATGTGTACTGGTAAACTGACGTCTGTAGTATTGCAGAGTTAACAACTTTATAATTATGTTTTCCTAAGGCAACGCGTGTTCATTGTGGATAGTCAAAATGTTAGTTTTTTTTAGTGCAGTTGTTTGTGTTTCTGAGGCGTTCTTTTTAAAAAAAGATACCTAATAAAGCAATCCTACTGTTGGACCATGCACAACCTCGACTGGTCGCAAGTGAATTATGTCGCAGTGAAATAAATGAATTATTTTAGTGACACACAAGCAACATGCTTAATATGTGTACATGTAACAGTGAATTTCTTACGTCTTTTAGCGTATTCTATTTGAATTTGAGTTTATTACAATTATTTACAAGCAACAGTGGAAAAATTTTAAAAAATCGATAAAAATGTATTTATAAGAAAATATAAAGTACCAAAATCCCCTTCGTTAAAGTAGTAACAAGATTCTAATGCATCAGCCCTAAATATTCCAAATATTTCTGTCACATACGAAGTTAAACATAGACAAGAAGAATATTTTTCATCCCCTTAAGATATCGGAATTATTTTTAATTCCTTTAACGTAAAGGGACTGTTTCCTTTACACTCTGGCTATAATTTATACTTAAAGTATTCTTCATTCTCTTAATAAACCGGGATTTTGTAGACTCTCAAGGTGTCATGCTTATTTAATGTAGGAGAATTCTTGACTCGGTTCAAGTATCATCAGACGTCATCCTGATTAATTTGAAGCTAAACCCCAATCGGTATAGGTAGGTGTGTACCCATCAAGGTTTTATGCCACTTAAATTACGCGTAATTAATTCGTTTTCAAGGCTAATATAAAAAATAATTTGGCAACGCCGGGCGCCTAGATACTTTTTTTTAAATATTGTGTCATAATCTGCCAACCTTTAAGAAAGCGTTCCGAAATATGCTGTAAACATATAGTCCGTCCAATAGGAAAGGTGACTGATTGTAGATACAAAACGTTGTTTATTTTTATTTTACATGACTTTTTATTCAAAAATTCTTTGAAAAAATTCTGAAACTCGATCTTTTAAAATGACTTAAACACCATGGCCGTAGCCTTCTTGATATCTGAAATAGTATCGAAACGCCTTTATTTAATTATCATTTTCAATTTTCGAAAGAACCAGAAGTCCCACGGTATAGAAGCCAGGCGAATAATGAGAATGTTCAAGCACTGCAATACGTTTCTGAGCCAAGAAATGTCTTTTGTGGACCGGTGCATTGTCATACTACAGCCATCATGTTCCTTAATTCCCTTATTCATGTCGAACCCGAACAATCCTCGCACATAATCAAATTGAAACACAAAAGTAGTAAACTACATTCACAATTTGAGCTTCCGAGACGATTTTTTTACGGATAATCCCTTTTGAAAGAAATAAATCAGAGGGCCGCGTCTTGACACAGCTTTTGTGAACACACACTTTTCTTCGATCTCGGAGCCTCTGGGCACTTCCATTACAAGCTTTGACACAAGTCGCTCATGCGTTAAACACCAAGCTTCATCACCAGTAACGATGCAAAACATGTCTCATGTCTGCAATCTTACTCTTACAATCTTTTTGATAGTCGATGAGCGAGTGGGACACAAAGCGACAAAAGATCTTCTTTTTGAACAAATTTCAGTTAGAACGTGATGCACAGCTGATTTAGGAATTCTAATGAGCTCATCAATTTACCTGGTAATGTCCAACGGTCATTTCGAAAAAATTCAGACACCTTTTGAACATTTTCTTTGACTCAAGATGTCGATGATTCTCCTGGACGTCGATCCTTTTCAATACTCTCTCTAGCATCAGTAAATCTTGCAATACCACTCAAAAATGTTTTTACGAATCATTGCACTACTACCCTACAGTATATATTATTTAAAGTGTTTGTGGCACGTTTACCCAATTTAAAACAAAACTTAATGTTGAAAATTGCTTCTTTTACGACCGAAGTTAAAAGAACATGTTATTACGAGCGGTCTGAGCGGCTGAACTCCTGGATCAATTTAAGGTAAGCTAATGACTTTACTTTTCTGTCTCTTTTTTGGCTATCCAATTATGATATATGCAGTCTAGAGTGGCACAATTCTGGGCCATAATAGGTTTTTTGATTTGTGCAGATTGTCCTGCCTATGGCGGGGCGAGCCATTGTTGCCTCCGAATTGGGAGTGACGGCGGGAAATTCCTAGCCGAGCAAGGTGTATGAATACGTAACCATGACCAAGTTAAATGAAACTGTTTCGTGCTAAAATATTAAAGGACTTTATTTGACAAACTTGTAATTTTACTTTCAAACCTGGCGCCCTGTAAAAATAATTCGAAGAAATTATTTTCACAAAATTCAAAATATTTTTTTAGTACCTGAAGTCTGAAATGAGGCACGAAATGTTGAAATATCTGTTATTTAAATTTAAAAACTGACAAAGAGGCTCAGAAAACAGGGGGAGATTTTTAATCAGTTTTGATGGAGTTATATTTGAAGAAGGCAGTTGAAGCATAGTTGGAGGACAGGTGTGGAGATAGAAATTGATGGGTGGATAGTTTTTTGTAGAGAAGAAAGTTGACATATATGATGGGAAAGACGACCCAAAATTCCGAAGTCCACCCACTCAGTTCCCATATGAAATGTTAAGGTCTGCTTTCCAATTATGGTTATGGATATTGTAAGTGTAGGTGTGATGGGGATAATGTATGTACCATCAATCAAAATAAATAGAGCTACTCTTCTAAATGGACCATTAATATTGTATAAATTTTTCATTCTGAGTTTTACAGCTTTGAATGTAAATAAAATTGTTATAAATTAAATTAATCACAATTTTCTAGAAACACATTTTACCTTTGTAATATTTAGATCAGCAATGTTTTCACAAAATAAATTGTTTTTCATGTCTTATGAATTTTACCACTTAAAATTATTTCATAGCATTTATTAAAAAAATTTTGATATACTTACTTTGAGGTTTTGACAAATTAATTTCAATATTATCATTAGTCCAATCTGCCCGTTGTGGATATATTTCTGGTAAATATTTTCCCCTCCGCATGTTATGTTCCCATGTCTCTATTTCTCTCCTGATATTATTTACTGCTGCTGGAACACTAAGCTTTGCTGAATTAGGCTTAATTTGGGTATTATCCACATATTTATTTTTATCATATATAATATCATTATTTTTCTTAAATATTTCTGATAAACTGTCCCTTGGGGTATTATAATGAGGACAGGAATTAGGCACTGCATCATCAACATATTTTGAGGATATGTATGGCTTCCTTTGCTCCTTGAAAATATCATCAGGTACTTTATATTTAATCAGTGATAATTTAGGCACAACTACCTGAAAAATAAAGGTGTCAGCTATTAATTTTACCAAGAAATAAATAACATTCAAATATTTAAATAAATCACAATGAAAAGAAATGAATGTCAGTTACACTGACATTTACCAAGTTTTATAATTGGTAAATTTCTTTTATAATTACCCCAAGAATGGGTCTTTTCTCTCATTTGAATAGTATATAAACATGATAAAATAATTAATCACCAATAAAATTAAACACATAACTTGTAAGCTGTAATTGATTAGGGCAGGAGAGACAAAAAGACAAAACATAGAGGGCGGTGGTGGTAACAGAAGGGTTGGTGGCATACCTCACATTGGAGAAAAGCCACCAAGTTTCTCTAAAAATATGCAGTCATCTTGGACATAGACTGTACTCTGCTCATATTGCTTGCATGCCTTGAGAGGAAGCTCGTCAAATTTTTAGGGGGTGGTGCCAACTATTTTAGGTAAGTCAATTGTTTTCTAATTAATTTCACATTATATTTAGTCAAGGATACTAACAATTTGTTACACAACGTCAGGAACTGCCCATAATGATAGCATAATAATCATAATTGTCCCTTCTAACACAAACAGCTCTAATGAAAATGGAGCCTGCAATCTAATATTTCTTGTTTTGCCGATCATCACCTTATATCCCCTCCATTAACATCCTGATTGCCCTGACCCAGTTAGAGCTAACAAGGAATAACTTTACAAAAATAAACAGCTGAATTAAGACAATGATGAAGTAAATACCACACATATATGCTAAACTTCATAGCTTTTGTCACATTATGAAAAATCATGAAGCAACAAAAACAACACAAACCAAGGCTTGTTGTGTGATATTTATTTTATCACTAATTTACTATCTGAATTTTGGATTACAACTTTTGTAACTTGTACACTTTCAACACAAATGTTTATATTTTAAGTTTCCATAACTTTTGCTAACAACGCACACACACATATGGCTCACTCTTACCTCAACCTGTATAAGAGACACTTGGAATAAAATTACCGAAATTCCTCCACATTGAAACCTTTAACCTTGCTATGGCCAGGCTCAGCCAAAATTCCTCCAAAATCTAAACACAAATATCCAGTTTAGTTTACATGGAAACACTCTGTCAATAACATCACTGTACTAGATTTTGACAATAATGAGATTAACCAATCACTTGCAATACCTTCACTTTATCCTTACCATGTCAAACACTCCCTCTGATACAGACTAGGATTTAGGTGAAGCTTTCTCTGGCCTCCCACATTATAAAATTTCTCAAAGCATTAATAACAGCAAATACCTTACATACTTCCTGCACAAACAGATACTCTGCACCCTATCAATTGCCCACCTATTTAAAACCACTCATGACTACAATAGATTATGTACACCACCCTACAACTCCAATCTTCACTTTGCAATTAACAGATAAATGACCAAAGACTAAAAGATGATAACTTGTATACTACTGATAAAGGGAAAGTTAAAAAAAAATAACAAAAATTATTACAGGAAGAGAAACAATAGGTCCAACCAATAGCTGTTCACAGTTACACTCAAGGAACTGTTTTGAAAACTAAACTAATAGAGGTACATACAATGAAGCACGCATCAAAATATGCCAGTGTAGCTGAAGAGGCTGCTATTTCAACATGTACTCATGTTAAAGGTTTATGACAGTGAAATTGCATTTTAGCACAAAAGGTGCAAGTTGAAAGGAAACAATAAGAAAACTAGAGGTAGGCAATTAGGCTATCAGGACAGCAAGAACTAATTGAACACAAGAAACCCAATATGGGGGGAAAAAGGTCAAGATGTGCCAGCAGTAAACAAACAAAAAAAACCTAACCTTTTGGTGCCTGTATATTGCATAAGACCAAAAAAAGAAGGAATGTGTCAAAAATGTAATAGAAAATTAAAGTAAAAGGAAGAGAACACCCTGATGTAAAAATAGTTAGCAACAATAAACAGAATCACAACTTTATTTAATTATTTAATGCTCAAAGCCAAATAAAGAGAGATTATAAAATTGCACACCTTTTTTGATGGTTTCGATTCTTGATTAACACGCTTTCTTACATCAGAAACTTCAACATTTTTTTTCTTAACAATTTTGGAGATTAATTTAGATTTTCTGTAAGAAAGAAATTTCAATTCAAAACATAATTATACAACTGCAGTTAAAATATAATAAATTACAATCACATTTTCTTACAGATCTGAGACATAGTATTAAAGATTAATGTAATGCAAAAATTTCTTTTATTTCAAGTGGAACTTTAATATATAATAATTAACTTTTATCTTCAACATTCTTTTAAATATTATTTATTACATGTAATAATATAAAACAGCAACAATTACTATGTGAATCCTTCAGAGCCTCCTTATGCTTTCAACAACAGTAACTTTATTCTGACCTTTATTGAAAAATGAAAAAACTTTATAACAAAATTATTAACAAAGTATAGTTCAGGTTGTGAAAGAAAATTGATAATTTATGCTAATGTTCAAAACATGCTCATTGTAACAACAAACTAATTCAGAATTGTTGGTGTCTGTATACAAGGTAAGATACAAACAGAAATTGAATCACTCTACTTTAAACCATTTTTTTAAATATTCAATAATATTATTTTCATATTAAACTTAAAACATAAAATAAAATTTCTAGGGTATTGCTTAAAAAGCCTGAGGATGGAGGTTAATTCTTCAAAAGAATACACAATTACCATTTCTGATCTTGGAAATATATGAAAAAAATAACCAAGTATGAAAAGAAAGGAAAATATGACACTTCCATACATTGTTACTTTCTGTTTGAATATTTAATATATTATTTATTTAAAAATTGTGTTATTAAGTCAAGTGTAATAATGCTTAAACAAGCAAACAGCAGAAAGCTCTGAATAAATCAAGTAAATAATAGGAAGAAGTATTTATTTCAAGGTAAAATCAATTCTCTCTCAGTTGCCCTTAACAAATCCAACAAAACCTAAATGAGGTGATAAATATCAGTGTGACACACTCCATTCTGTATCAAATTTCTATCCTCTGAAATTTAGATGTTTGACAGTATGAAAGTGTCTTTGTCACTTAAATTCTTAATTTCATCTTTGTAGTCATATTGTACAGTGTTTCAATCTTAGTGAAGCAAATGATGGCGTCAATAGAACTGCAAGTAATTAAAAACAATATTTGTTTTTTTATGGTTACTGATATATAATCCTCTCACCAACTTGTGATTTTCTCCCACACATAGAGACATACCCCCAACACTATGCAAAATTCAACATTCTGGTTTGTGAGTGGTAGGTGTAGAATAATAATAGCCAAAGACTAGTGGATTGATGAAAAAAATTAATACTCTCTCTGTGGGCTATCACCTTATCGTAGTGTAAAGGTTTATAAGCCTCAGTGACCCAGAGAGCTATGCTGGTTGGAGCTTAAGCTCCTGGTAGGGCCACCCAAGACAGACAGGTCAAGGGGTAGGAGTCAGACTAAGAGTAACCCACTGGTCCTCCAGGTTGGGGGTTGTGTAAAAATCGCCATTACTCTTCAGCTTCACGTAGAGCCTCAGAACAAGATTGGATCTAATAGATGATGACTAGGCAAGAATAAGAACATTGTAGCTTGCATATTTATTTTTAATGAATTTAGTTAAATACATTTTTTTTAATGCTTGGGACACTGAACCCCAGAAGAATAGAGAGAAAGCTCAGGTAGTCTTAAGGCAGCAGTTCACAAAAAAGGGACATGTGGACATAAAAGGGGAGGAGAACAAAAAGCTTTGAGACTGGTCAAGGGGAAAGTTTGATGGCTTGAGAAATAAGTCGGAAACAGAGGTGCATGTCATGCCCGAGCGGGAGTGAACATTTACAGCTCCTATTATTTTGCGTATGTGACAGAACATAAGGTGAAACAGTGAAAAGTATATATATATATATATATATATATATATATATATATATGTCTAAGAATGTAGACTCTGCCTAATTGACAACCAGCTTCTAAGTAAATCGTAAGTGCTGTCCACATTTCATCTTATGTTCATTGTATGCCAGTTTTGTTTCTATCAGTCCTCTGAGAGAGAAAGATGTCTCAGAATTCCTTATGTTTATGATAGAACCCATTAAAATATAATAATTATTTTAAAGGTTCCGTAGAAAGGAAAAGCCAGTGCAAGTTGTCAATGAATTTGAATTTTTTTTTCAGTGGGCAATTTTATTCAGAATTTCTAAACCTTTCATGTGTAAGACAAGTCTTACAGCTGTAGGTAAGTGTTTGAACATCAATGTGAGAATAACAAATATAGTTTGCATTTAATAATAATTATATTTTTATTATATGATATAAAAACACTAACTTTAAATTAAGGACAGATTGTTCTTGCTCTTCTAGAGATACAGTTGCAGGTAAATTTTTGTATATATCACTCTTGTGCTTGGTTTTTGTTTTATCAATGTGGCATTGGACAATAGCTTCTTTCAAGGGCCCACTTGTAGCATAAATAGAACTCACAACATCCACAACTTTCTTTTTTTTAGAGTCTTTTGTCAAATCCATCACAACTTGTTCATTATAGTCAATAAAGAAGAGCTGAAAACAAATTTTATTTTTATACATTGCTTTACTTTAATATAAATGTAAAATTTATTGCAGTTTTTAATCAATATATATTCAATTAATAAATTTAAAATTGTATCAAAATACAAGTTGTTTAAATGAATTAGTTTTTACCAATATAATAATGAAGCTAGTAAAAGAAAGTGTTCAAATTACAGAATAAAATATTATCTTTTTTTAAAACCATTTTATAAAACATAACATTAAAAGAATTATACACATGATGTGAAGTGATATTGTTTAAGTAACACAAAAAGTATAAGCAAACATACGAAGTGGCATAGGGAAATGAAGAAGAAAGTGTATTGAAAAGTAGGACTACCAGGACTTTTAAAAATATTATTTCTCCTCATTATTTACAACCATGCTTGATTTTATTCTGGTCAATGTATCTGAATTCAAAGAAATAATTGTGCATAACATACTTATCACTTTAATTTAAATTGTCACATTCAGTCAAAGCAAATACTATCATCATAATATATTTAAAAAAAAAAATCTGTTAATAAGTATGTAATTCAGGTCAAGGCTTTTCAAAATGAAATACACGTACCTAATTATTAAATACAAACAAACAAATTATATTTTAATTGGTTTTTATTTCACTCAACTGTGTATATTTCTAAGGAACAATAAGTAACATTCTTTATATGGCATACATACATTGTGTGTGAAGTAAAATGCTGAAATAAGAATATAAAGGAGAAGTTTGTAAAGCAACTGATATACTAATTACTTGCTTGTAACAAATTTCTGAACATTTTTTTATTCTAACTATTCAGAGTGACATTTGTAGAAGGTTATTAATGGCAAATAAAACAAGTAATAAACTTATGATGTGACTTCAAATTATGTACATTTAGACTAGTAAACAGTGATAACGATTTCTAATAACTGTTGCACTCAACTGAAACACTCAAAATATGTTAGTTGACAACTTTTCCAAAATTTTGAACTAACTTTACCGCCATATCAAAGAGTTTAAAACAAACATAAAGATGTCAGTAAAACCAAAGATTATCTTAGATAGAGAGCAAAGAGGTATATAAACATATACATATACATATGTTTATATATGTCTTTGATAGAGAGACAATGCCAGGCCTTCCATATAGGTGGCAACGTGACGACCATCCCTTCCCCTGTTGGATGCGAAGTTATATCAATTAAATGTTAAAAACATAATTTTCTATTCGCAAATGTTGGTGGAGAATAGATTTTTTTTATCTTCTAAATTCTGATAAAAAGGAATTTTTATATGCCTGGCCGATTGGACTTTGAAAATGAAACACTATAATCGAATAATTAACTATGAAAATTAAAATTGATTTAAAAAAGTAAGGATTATAAAATTTAACTTAAGAGTGACAACACAGCTATTTGTTCGTTCCTCGTTTGAAAATTCCTCTTTTTCTCCAAAGCCTTCCTTGCCTGTGTTATCTGTGTCTACTATACTTCTACCATCCCTAGTTATTAGATAAAAGTAATGCTCTATTAATATATTTCTCTTTTATGTCAAACGATAAAATTTACAATCGTCCCGTGGAGAAATAAACTACATGCTGCGTGTGCCATGCAATACTATACATTTAATTTAACCTTTGCCGTATAATTGCTGTAAATAAGTTACGGCGTAGCCTGACTGTCAGCTGCCCGAGACATAAGCCAATTTGCCCCCCCCCCCTTATTTAGGAGTTTAAATTCAAAAGGCTCCAAAACTTTTCAGAAATTCTAAATAGCTTTTTGGCAAGATTAATTTGTTATTGTGTAATGTACATGTTTCAACTTTTTAGTTCAGATTACAAATTATTATTTTTCTTGTGAAATTTTCCGCCTCCAAAAAGTTGCCCCCGGTTCAGCTACGCCACTGGATGTACCTTTTCAAACCATGGTTATATCATTATGTTGTTTATTTTTTGGGAATTCCGCAATGCCTCAAAAAATAAAATATATAGCTACTAGAACCAATGAAGCTGCTACACCGGCAGATTATTACCTACAGAAGAAAGGGACCAACGTTTACCGAGCTTTGTAATATTCCTTACGTTCAAATGAATCCAGTAAGAAAATTTGTGATATTAATGACACTTTTATTATGATTGATATAATTATAGTGGAGGTATTTTAAATATTCAGCCATGCAATAAGTCACAACTTGATATTCTATCTAACAAAATTTATCGATTGATGAAAATAATTGATCTTTTTCATAATTATTTACTTAGTAGTTATTGAAGCAAGAACTATATCTCGTATCGCCTCGTGAGAGTGTAAAAAATTGGTTTTTATCTACTGACATACAGTCGCGCAAGAAAACCTGTGGAATGTATGTCTGAAGAAATCAATTATCGAAACGTTTTATTACTCCGCTAGTATCACTTCCTTGGTAAAGGACGCAAATTTATCTGCAACACTGCTAAAAAACTACTTACTACTTCTGATTAAATACACAACTTGTGCCTGCATCATATATAAATGTTTGTTTTATTCGATGGAAATATGTTTTGTGTTCACTTTCATTTACATAAAATCTCTAAAATATGCATTAATTACTTCTATTATAAACTTCATTATAAATGTTCTCAAAGCAAATAAGAAGACATTTTGCTTGGGAATTTCCTCTGCTTGTACTTCCTGTCTGCAAAAGTTTTTTTTTCAACCAAAGAGGAGAATTTTTATTTATGTGATGTTAACTATTTTGCAAATGTTCTTTGTTTACCTGATATTATATTAACTAATCCAAAACAATTTAAATATAATAATATGAAATATCTTCTTCAATATATCACAAGTGTATTATAATCGTGGAATCTTACCTCACTTTTATATGAATAGTCTTAATGTTAAATTTATTGATTTTTTAGTAAGTTTAAGTGTTTATAGTAGAGACGACCTACGTTCGTGAAGTAAGGCAGTTCCAAGACTGGTGGGTGACCTGATCGTTTTGTTTGTTACAAATTTTGAGTGCTTCCTTAGTTTTGATATCTTTTTCTTTTATTGCCTGCGTGTTTCTTTCTTTGTATCCACTTTTTATCGGAAATTTAGTTAGTACCGGAGTGATTCCAAAACTATGCGTCAGGATAATTGGATGTTGACTATGTTCGCGATCCGTTGAGATACAAAAAATATATAGTAATATTTCACTTTTAGTTGTTTTTCGGAAAAATTGTTAATAGATAAATCAAACCGAGAACATAATAGATAAAATAGAATTTTTACTCAACTATTAATGATTAAAATACTGCCAAATTTTTCGAAAAACATTTAATTACTATTTAGTTAATATAATTACGACGTTTCGTCTATCTTCATGGGTATCATGGTAAATAGAAAAAAATTACATAATGTGGATAGTTTAGTGTCGTGAACTTCGTCCAGCGACGGTTAGGGCTATTTATGAAATTTAAAAAACTTAGCTGTTGAATTCCACAAAGATGGACGAAAAATAGTGTTTGTAATTATATTAACTAAATAGTAATTAAATATTTTGCTGATAAATTTAAATCATTATACTTAACGTCAAATAATTTATTTTTGATTATTTAAATCATTTATTATTGCGTATTGTCCTCGCCTTTGGTATATCATAATAATTTTAAATTACCACTTCTATTACAAAAAATTAATTTAGATTATTTCAATTATTGTTTCCCCTTGTTGCACCAGTTAGTAATCTCCAATGAAATAGATTTGTGTTGCTATATAGAATCTGTTTTTAAGAATCACCCGAATGGTTCGAAAAAACTTAACACGCAGATAAATGGACAAATTCGCATGAATTCAGTAGCCATTTCGAGCCAAACTTCCATCTGAATTTACACCTTTTGGAGAAGAAGAAGAGCTACAATTCATTGAAAACAAATTTTGACAGCATGTAAATTTATATTTCAACTTACTTTCTATGCAAAGATGAATTAAAGGTACGGTGAACATACGTCCCTTATTTAAGAGTATAATTCATATTTTTTGCTCCGTCTTCTAACCTTATTTATTTTATAAAATAAGCGTTTTGTCCTTTTTTTGTAAGACGTCACAAATGTTAAAATTTATATATTGTAATGAAGTGAATTATAAATTAAATCGTTTATTGTAAGTATGAATGTATAATGTTAATTATGAGTAAATGTTCTGTTTTGCGTCTTTGCATTGTAGACTGTCGGGACTCGACAATGGGTTTAGGATATTACTCAGTTCTCAAATAATATTCTTTTTGGGTTAACAGGCTACATGCGGGTGATCCAGAAACAGGCAACTTCCCTTTAATAGCATAGGAAGGGAATTGAAAAGGGAGGGTTGTGGAAGGTAGAGAAAAGTAGCGGTGTTTCACCTAAAGAGATGCATAGACAACCCTAGCAAACCTGCATCAGTTAGGTCGGGCAGCTCCTAGTGCTAGCCGCCGTCAACCGGAGAACGACGCCTTGCCGTGGTCCAGCATCCCCGCCCTGCGTCGGGCAACACAACTTCGCGTCGCCAATTTACAAAGAGGATTAATAAAATAAAAATTGTAAATATTGATTTTAACATTTGTAAATTAATTTTTACCGTTGTTTAATAACATTATTATTTTTTTCATCTTACAGTGATTATTTTACCACCTTCACGTTAAACATTACAATATATTGTAATAGACACATTGTTGTAGTGTGGATAATTTAAATTCTGAATAAGAACTGTGAAAAAGTTATAGAGGGACATCCACGGTTGTTTTTTGTTGTTGTTGTAATTCCTAGAAATAATTTATTCTAATTTAAGGATTATTGGGACTGTGAGAAAATCAGTAAGGGAGGTGAACCACAATTTTATTATTATCTATAATTATGGGAAAAGAAACGTTTACACTCAGAGATATTCAGACTCAAAATTTTCGTGAATGACAGCTGTTAGCGACGTAATGTATTTTCCCACTTCAGAAAAGTGGGGAGTAGTTAACTCTGGAAAATTGAGTGAGTAATCGGTGAGGAGTCTGGACGGAAATCAGATCAGGAGTAGAAATCTCGAAACAGTTGAAGCAAGCATGTGTAAATTGATAAATGTGTTAAAAGCAATGTTGGGATATTCAAGTCTCATTTAATAAGTAAAGAACAGTTGGTAATTTATCACGACTGGTGAAGCTGCGTTGGTAGCAGGAGCTGTTTCTGGAGGCGTGGAAAGGTGCATGCGGGCGAAGCTGCATCGGCTCACGGGTGATAAGGACGACGCATGGTCACCTGCAGAATAGTGCTTCGTGTAAATTCCATTTTTCTACATGCACAGTTTACTATTTAGTGAACCTGAGTAAGACATTGAATGTGTCGTGAGTGATTGCAAAATCCCATGGCCTATGTTATTAGGTAACAGTGCAAAGTGAAAGTAAATTGAGTGAGTAGAAATTTTATGTGCACCATTTGGAGTATTGGAGGCAATAAATAAAAAAATGTGTTTTGAATAAGATAGATGTAAACTATGCGGCATTCTAGTACCATAAAATTTCTATATTAATAATTTCGATACTATTAAATCTGTAAGTGGTAATAAATATTTCAGTGTATTCGATGTATGTAGTGTTTACATTTTACAGATGTTTAAAATAATTTTGAAATTAAACACCAAGCATTTTATGATAATATACAATCAAAAAGGCAAAAATAGAATTCTTTCTTAAATAGATAATTTGATTATATTCAGATTTCACACTTGTTATAAGACCCATAGACGACCTGAGAAACAAGTTTCAATTTATTTGATAATGACTTAAAAATTAATAATTTTAACCGAATTTGATATGATTTCAATAAAACCTATCACTAATATTAGGAATTTCAAATATTAAATATTGTTAATTGTTGAGCAAATTGTTCATTACAATATATATTGAACAAGACTTAGTTTGGTGTTCGCCATCACGGACAGTGTCGTGGTCGTGTCGTTCATTACTACTTGGAGCGCGATGGTGCACAGGTGCAGTGTGTAGCGTTGATGAGCTTACGTCGCCACTTGTCGGCAAGTTTTGGGAGCTGATTTTTTTTTTTTTTTTTGGTTAACAGGCTACATGAGGGTGATCCTGAAACAGGCAACTCCCCTTTAATAGCATAGGAAGGGAATTGAAAAAGGGGGGATGCGGAAGGTAGAGCAAGGTAGCCAAGGGTTGACTAGGGCCCCCGGGCTATGGTTTAAGGATCCTACCCGATGTTTCACCTAAAGAGATGCAGGGAAAACCCTAGAAAACCTGCATCAGGTAGGTCGGGCATTGGGTACTATTCTCACGCCCTTCCGAATGACGGGAGACGAGTTGATGACGGTCCCTCCTTTTTATACTACAGACCACACGTGGATCTTGTATCACTTACTACAGTTTTACGCAAGGACTGTATGTGATTTTTTAGTCTGTTATTTCTTATTTTTGTATTTAGGTATTATACTGTATATTTTCGGTTAAAATTATATATTTTTTCTTTTGAGAATACTTCTTGAAATCGTATATATATATATATATATATATATATATATAACAATAAAGTTAAACAATTCAATTTATATTTGTAAATCCTTTATCATGACACTCAAAAGAAAATGCATTATAATGAAATATAACAAGAAGAATTTTCATCTATTAAATACGTAATAATGGATAGTGACGATATACGGACGAATAAAAAATACAACTTTAAAATGAACTGAATGGCGTGAACCGGCGCTGCTATAAAATTATTTCAACTGAAAAGTAAGAAAATTAGTCTTATTTAAATTTTAGCAATGTATGTGTGTACAATAATTATTGCTTTAAATTTTAGTGTATGCATTGTTGTATGCTACTACTTTCGTTATAAATGTCATAAACTAATAAACTTAGTATTTTTTATTTTTTCGTTACATCCCTTATTTTCCTAAAAATGATGGCCATAGTAGATATAGATAATAGTAAAAAGTATTGTGCGAAAATTAATGTGAAACAGTAGACGAGTGTAGTTGTGCCCACTTTGGTTCCAAAATTTAAGAAATTGTATAGAGAGCAATTGTTTTAATTATGCTTCCGTATTTACTTTATCAGCTTATTTTCAGACATCTAATCGCATTGCCAGTGGGATTCAAATGCGTTCAATAGACTATGCTTTGACTTGGGGCGTCGCGGAAATGTAAGATGTTAAGTGCGTCGGGAGTCAAAATTGTTCGGGAACCACTGAGTTACCGTATTCAGACTATGAGACAAAGTTGTCCCACAGACCTCAGGAAGCAATAAAAAAAAAGACAAACGCGAGAGTTGCGGAAAACGAAACACAGCACAACTAAGTGACGAACTCAAAGCAAACGATCATTGTGTAGTATTTATTTAATCAATTATTAACTGCTTATAATTTGACCTCTTCTTTTTGTAATTTGCACACATTAAAGGCAGACTTTAATACGTTAAGAAATATTTTTCTTTGTTACATGGGATTTGAGTGACAACTTGTCTCATGTAATACATACGAATGACAACTGGATTACAATATAGAAGACAGACATCAATCCACAGTAAATATCAAACCAACATGAGTGAAATAAACAGCATCATATCAAAACTAAAACCCAACAAACACCCGGATTCAATAAGTTATCAAACATCCAACAAAAATTCTTGTCGGATAATATGCTGAAAGAGAAAGAAAACATCTACAACGCATGCCTTCATATTAATCATTTCCCTCTAATAGTTTCAAAACTAAAATTTTCAGATGATACGGCATTTTTCTCTCTCTAATCCCCCCCCCCCTCCTCCATGGCTCTATAGCCCATTGAGGGCCTGAGCTTACCGAGACGACTGCGGATTGTTATCTTGCATGACACATTCCGAGTTTGGAGTGACACGTGGTCAGCATATCTATCATCCAACAGTCTTAATCCCGGTCTTCGCGCGCGACCATGACGACACAAACATCGAAGCCCACTGAATAGTGATGGAGGTTAGTAAATAGGTGTAGAATATTGTCACTGGTCAAGGTAGAATTTCCCTCAGTCAACTTGACCAAGTTCTGACTGCGCCTGCAGTTTTGTGCTAGAAAACTCTTGAAGGGGAAGTTCTTTTCTCTAAAGACGATGCTCGAGCCCCGCTCCCCCCCCCCCGCCTCCTCCTCCCTGCTGTGCGAGGGACACACCACTCCACCCGAATGAAATTCTTGCAAGATAACCCTAAGCATGGGTTGTGAGACGGCATTTTTCTCTACAATGGAAGATTCAAGAATAGCGGTAGTAAGGGTACAAGAACAAATAAACGAAATGGTGTGACACCAATAAAATGAAACTAAATAGTCATAACTGTCAAGCAATGTTACTAAATAGAAGAAGAAATCTCGAAGATGGCCTTCCGAAATTTCACATTGGAGAAAATGAAAGCCAATGGCAAAATTCATGCAAATATATTGGGGTACATACAGACAAGAAACTACTAATCAAGTAACATGTTCATGGAACTGGCATAAATATTAGAAAAATTACAAATATATATTACCCGCTGTTGAGATCAAAACATCTAGCCACAAGACATAAATCAACCAATAAGCACAATGGTACTAAGACCTGCATTAACTTATGGATGTCAAATATGGGGGATCATCGGCAAAGTCCCATATTAAACAACTGCAAGTAACACAAAATCTCCTCCTCAGTTGGACTCTGGATAGACCAATATAGACAAGGATAAAAGAGCTTCACGACGTAGCAGAGTTAAATTCAGTCGCAGATGAAATAAAACGATTAACTGACCTATTTCATAAACGATTGTTTCCTATTTTAAAAGCACATAGAGGACGACACTAACTACGAAGGAGACGAACTAAAATGAGTAGTAATTAAATAAAGCAATGGCTTTAATATGATTAAATTATTTATAATAGATATGGATAAAAGTACACTAAGCAGTAATGCAACGTCGGGGTTTTATTAATTTTCCCGTTAAGTTAAAGAAAAACAAGTGAACAAATACTGCCTGGCAAGGACCAAATAAACCCGGAACAGAAAGGAGACCAACAATATGCCACCCCGTCTGAAGGGTGGGGAGGGGGGGGGGAGGGGAGACTTCACCGCCAGCGGAGAGAAAGAAAGGTTCTCCCGGTGCTGCCAACAACTAGCAGTTACTAGCCGCTGGTAAACAAACATCGTGTGGTGTGACCGTGGCGAGGAATAAAATCACCATCAATCGACTTCTCCCCTCCATTTTAGTAAAACAGGACATAAAGAACAATGAATAAGTTATAAAGTAAATTTGCATAGTAAAAAATATGTATTGAAATTGTCACAATCCTATTCAAGGTTAAACCTTTTATAATTTTAAGTTTTAATTGTCCAATTTATTCCAAGACTGCTAGATTAAAACTTCCGAGGTTTGGTCATATGCATTTTGTTTCATTTAATTAAATAATTAATATAATCCTGGAACAAGCTACGACACTCTCCTGTGTCTCATTCTCGCTCAGTTCTGAACCCACGTGTGTTCGAATTATAAACAAGTGCCCTGCGTTACACTTAGGTGGAGCCCATTTATCAAATATAGCACAAGATAAAACCGTATAATTGCATTTCTCAGGATGGTTTTTCTATTTCAGGCACACATCTGACGTTGAAAGACTCCATTAGGAAAGGTTCCACATATCTCAATTGCCATGTTTCACTTTGTGTGGTGAGACGCGCCGAGCTTGAGACCACTGGGTAAAATTTATGCCAACACCTTTAGCCAAGAATATATTTCAAAAGCACCACTCAGGAAGTTAAAAATCAACATGAACGAGCATAATCTGTAGCGTGCAATTCACTGAGTTTTCGCTAAAGTTAATCAAATTGTTCATATTCTCCGCTCAGGGGCTCGTCGTCCCCATGGAAACTTGTCATCCTACTCGTTAACAGCCACTCGGGTTCAACGACGTCGGATTGAATTAATTCCCTCCTTGCAGTTTGTTCGGTGTTGTAACTTGGAGATGGATTTCGTCCAGGGCAAATCGTTTTGCTGCAGCAGGTCGGAAACGGCTGCGTAGAATCGCCGTTTACTCTGAAACATCCTGGAGGCAACGCCGTCTCGGTGCAGCTGAAACGATATAACAAACAGTACTTGAACATATAAAATGTCATATCATGTAGCTATTTACTGTCTATTACTGTAATTAATTTTTCTTGGTTGCAAACAAAATAAATACATATTAATTAAATATAACGAGCAATATGTTACAAACAAAAACTTTCATTAACATCCGAAGGTATTCCCAGTGAATACACGGAAGAAAATGTCCTCGGGGAGGGGGGGGGGGTGCAACTGTAGTATAACGAAGTTTCATCGATACACACCGTCGTGTGTAACTTCGCCACGTAGTTGTAATAACGAGGACATTTTCTTCCATACATTTAATTTTGTCACACAGTGTCAGTAATACGTAATTACTTATATTGCTATGTTTTCATTTTTACGAGCTGTGACTAAATAATTCCCAAATAACGTATTCTAAACTTGTTAACTTATTCATGAAAACTTGCCCAAATGTTCTTTACTGACAGAATAAGTTAAAAAATATTTAGAAAACCCGCTCTCATACATTTAAGAGAAAGCATGAATACAAACGTACTAGCTCCAAAGGATACAGTTTTACCAGAAATAATCGGGATGGTCCTTTGATCTTCTTACATTATAATACCCGACTTAACTTTCTAATAGTAAAATTCTACAGGAGAGATAAATTTAACTTACAAGGAAACATAAAGTTGGCTTCCTCCCAATTGTTTGTTTGATTGACATCCGTACTGTCGACATTCTGCCACAGGAGAATATTGATCCCCAGGTGAAAGAACTACGTGATAGTCGTCTATGTGGCAGTTATCCTTAGATTCTGTAAGATTGAAATTAATTTTTACAACGCGGAAATAAACATAACTCTAAATAATCAATGGGGCAATAAGAATGTCCGTGTGTAGAGAAAGTTATCGATTAAGTACACATATTTGAGGAATTAGTTCTTTATTAGCATGCATTTCAAAGACAAGTCCTTAACTTCAGACCAATACAGTATTTATGCACTCCTAGAATGGGCAATAGAACAAATTAATAAGTTTCCTGGAATATTGTATAAATTATAAATTAAAAAAATAATTAATCCCTGGTAATTAATGAAGGTAGGAGGTTGCAGTCGCACTACACCACACTGTTGCTCGTTTTTGAATGGAAATGAACCTGAACCGTCTCCACTACTCTCAGCATTTTCAGAGTCGTTGAATGTTTTCTTTATGAATTCAAATTAATAATCATGTATTAGGTTCAAATTGTTGAGCAGAGGTCGCAGTCACTTGTGCATGAGTTTCTCAAAGTCTACGGAGACAGTCTTGAGAAAGTCTGCAATTTCCTGAGAAGTGGGATTCTTTCCAGGTATTGTCTGTTTCTATAATATGAGTGCTATGTGGCCGTATTATTGCAGATGTCCGTGGTGTATACATCTGCTACTTAAAGCATATTACGAAGTACCCAGTTGGTTACCGGGTTCCTAGCTCCGTGGAATCTTTCAAATCTCTGCTTCAAATTTCTCGTCAGCAGGAATATTGTTATCAATTGTATGAGTTCAAGGGATTTGTCAGCACATATGTATTCATTCTCGTGTTGTTGTAGTCAGGTCTGTCCTTAATCTAAATATATCTGGCTTTTGGTCGGAATGGGGAATATTTAGCTTTGCTTTCCTCAAAATCTGTAGTTGTAGCAATGTCTAATAATTCAAGAAAATGTTTTGTGGTGTCTGGACGAAAATGAAGGAACTTGCTAGCAAACTTTCTAAGCTTCTTACCGCACAAAGTGCATTTGTGATTCTTGTTGGGGTTGAAATGCATGGTTCTAAGTGCATGAACCGGTCTGCCCCTTTTATAGCAGTGCTATTGTCTATATGCAGTAATCCTTCCTGTTGACTTGTCATGGACCAGATAACTAGCTCTGGCTTTTCATATCCCATGGCCGGCCAGTCATAATTATATGAAATCCACTACAACGAAATTCGCCATCTACCTGCCGGGACCTGATTGGCCGGCCCTGATGCTTGTCCCTTAGACTTTAACTGCTATTATATTGTCCCCCCCCCCCCACACACACACATAAAGACTCGCGAAGGAAAGGATCAAAGTGCCACTTGCACTAGCGATGGTGGTTGGATGGCAGGACCCGGCAGAGAAGTTTCGAAGTACTACTACCAAGCTATTACAAGGAACAGGACACGGTTCAACAAGAGCTCGAGAGAGCTGTACAAAACATGGTGGTTGAATTACACTATGACAACAGTAACCAACCATCAGAGATGCAAGGAAAGAAAGGCAGCCGTATTCAGATTGAATTCACAATGAAATTCTACAACATATGACTGACAAAGCGTACGTTCCAGAATATGTGCAACGTAGTTCGAATGGCGTTGAGGGGAAGAATTCGTCAAGCCGTAGATCACATGCAGACGTAGTTACCATAGTATTCTTAGTACCATGCACGAATGCAAATAGGAAATTGGTACAAGAGTCCTCAATCTGTTCAGAAAATCATGGAGAAAAGGCAAAGATAAGCCTTTATGTCTAAAAGATCCCATCATGAAGAACTACGGCAAAACATTAGCCGTCTTAAGGTAGGCGATATGTCCTTAGCATGATACTTAACAGAAGTTGAGCTGTCTCCTGGGAACGAAATGTGTAACAACTATGGCAGAACAAACCTCTCAACAACTATTGAAAAAATGAAATCGCACCGAAAAGCTAATTATCTACTTCACAACAGTCTTCGAAGACTTGTGTTATACGCAATGGCTGCAACAACACCTGCGCAGAAGAATTTCAATTCGTTTAGGCAGGTGTTGATTAGTTTCCTCAAAGAAAAGTTCTGTTACATATCCTTGGATGCATCCTTAGTTGCATAAAACTACTCAATCTCACTGCAAGTCTACGGAAATATCAGGTGGAAGCACTAGCGCGCAAAATTGGATCACATAGTGCGATTAGACAGAAGAATGCCAACGCTTATGAAAGAAAAAATGCAAAGAGTCAGTCGACGAAGACCCTCCGATCTGCTAATGTGGGAAGGTGGAAGAGACGCGGAGAATAATTCTGTGCCCTATAAAGTCTACACAAGTTCTAGAGAAATAAAAGGCATGTTTAAAGAATATTGCCTGGATCTGCCTGTATGAAGATTTTTAAGGTGGGGAATGTTCCATACTACCCTCCAAAGATGTCAAAATTAGTGACTACCACCCTCCAAGGGTAAGTCAGTAAAGGGCCAGGCCATTCTCTGGAACATCTCTGGGAAATCAGAGAAACGGATTCTAAACCCCAAGGTCCGGAGTGCCAGGAACATACTGACAGGAATAACGGGCCAGAATACCACTCCCTTCGAGGAGGAAGAAATATGGTGAGATTAAAGTAATGCAATATGGCATTTCAAAACCTAGTTGACATACACAGTTCAATGAATACGATATGAACAAAAAAAATAGCACAAATTTGGAGTAATTTATCAGCGAAAATATCCTGTCGTAAGGCGATTGATTGTAAGCGTAACTATACTCAGGAGCCCTTCTTTTTGTAAGGAATGCACGTCTGTTTTTTTACTTCCGGACATACAGAGGTGAGGTGTCCGCCTTGTGCATTTCTTAACAAAAGCTTGTCTTAAAGAGCTGGGCAGGTTATGTCTCTTGTTTTCAAGACTGACAAGATATGTACGGTGATTTCTTTTTGTCATCGTTGTCGTCGAAAGTTCTGGACGTTTTAGCTCCGTCCAATGATGTAATGCGCAAACCTTTATGTTTCCCTTCTCGTCAATAATATGACGCGTAATTCGTCATTTAAATACCAATCACGTTCATTCATGGTCCCGACTCCGGCTAGCTTGGGTCTAAGGTCTGTTACATATTATATACACAAAACAATAGATATTAAAGATATTTAACGTAAAAAATGTAATAAATTACGATGTGAAAGGCAATGGAGTACCACCAATGTTTCTAACACACATCTACTCCATTAATGACGAGTAAATCACGAGTGAAAAAGTATTACTCAGCATTGTTAACATTAATAAGGAGAAGAGTACCAATGGACATTCCGTTAAATATTATTATATTGATCTTATAACTTGTGATGCCATTGGCCGAATTGCCTCAATTTTCTGAAACTTCAGTGCCAACCAGATATTATTTTTCTAAAAAACTTTCTTTTCGTTAGTTGAGGTGTCTAAAACTTTTCCGATGAGCTTCGCAGCTTTGGTACATTTTGCTTCTTAGAGAATTGTTCTGAATAATTTTTTATAATTATAAAATAAAAAGAATTTTCAAGTCTATATACTGAAATTTTTAAGTATTAGTTATTCCCATATAATATATGAAAACATTACCCTTAAACGAACGCATTGCAACACCATAGTAATGGTCGGCCATTTCTGCAGACATCGATGGATAAAAGCTTATAGCCAAGAATGAGGCAATTATTATTAACATATTTTTGCAGCTCTTGAGAATCTGAAACATTACATTAAGTTCATTGATAATTTTATATTATGGAAATTGTATTTAGTTTTAATATGTCATGAAATTATAGTTTGAAATATCTCGTAAGCAAAGGTAATGTAAATATAACGGATATTTGCTAAACGAGTTTTTCTTAACAGTTGCGTATCTTGTTGGTTTGGGATTGAAGTTTGATTTTCAGTCAAGTAACTTGCAGATAACAGAAACCGCTCATGCAAAGTTTACGTAGCATTCTTCATCTGACATCGTAATTACAGTTATCATAACACATACATTTATTTAGGAATTTGGAATTTGACAGAAATGCGTGTTTTTGATATGATAGTGTTACTATTAATGCTAACTGAAACACGTTGTGGTGGTTTATAAACTTTCAGTAGCACACGGTATGTGATTCCTTTATTTATTTACATGTCATGGTAACCTTGGATATAAGAACAGAGGTCTCTCTACAGTTTTACTGTTAATAAATGTTTCCGACTTTTTATTCCACTTCTCTAGAGCAAACGACATTATCATAATTTGAGTTCAGTTCTAATTCATAATAGCAGTAAATATTTAATTTAAAAGTATTGTATAGGATGGAGCAGAATAAACGGCCAAACTTAAAAAAAGCAGAACTCTATCAATTTCGGTTTAAAAACTATTTTAAAACGGAAACGCATACTTCATGCTGTGGTATTCAGTCACAAGACTGGTCTGATGCACCCTCATTGTTAACCTATCTTGCGCAAGCCTTTCTATTTCCGCATAACTAACACATCCCTCATCCTCCATAATCTGATGAGCGTATTCCATCCTTCGCCTTCCTCTTCTGTTTTACCCCCACACGCTTCCCTCTAATACTAATTTTACAAGACCCTCATGTCTTAAAACGTGGCCTATTAATCTATTCCTTCTTTTGGTCAACGTCCTCCGTATTGTTCACTCTTCCCCTATTATGTTTAGAACTTCCTCGTTAGTTACTCTATCCACCCATCTGATTTTCAGCATTTTCCTATATCACCTCATTTCAAAGGATTCTGTTCTTTTCCTTTCTGCAACTCCAACCCTCCACGCTTCGCACCCTTAATACGCCACACTCCATAAGAACATTTGTAGCAACGATTTCTTAATATTCAGACTTATATTACCCGTAAGTAGATTCCTCTTTTTCGCGAAAGCCTTCCTTGCCTGAGCTACTCTATTCTGTATGGCTATTATACGTCTACCATCCCTAGTTATTACGCTTCCCAAGTAGCAGAATTATTTAACTTCCGTCAGAATATCCCTTCACAATCTAACACCCTTTGTTATTCCAGTGTTCCCCTTCGCGTATTCCGTCTCGGTGTCCCTCCATTATATTGGTTTTCCCTCTATTTATCCGCATATTGAACTCTTTCTCCAGGACCACATTCATGTAATTTATTATGGTTCCCAAGTCTTCTTCTGACTCCCCTAATACTACAATATCATCGGCAAAGGGTAGGGTTTTGATTTCCTCTCCTTGTAGTATGATTCATTTTCCATATTCCGTTTTAACTTCTGTAACTTCATTGAAATATTTCCGGCCTTGTCACAATAGATGGCATGGTCATGCGAATTTTGTCGGCCTTATACCTGAGGGACAAATAAGTTTGGGGAAAGCCGAAAGGGTAGTAAGGGTAGTAACCGGCTAGACGAGAGGGGTGCGGGAAAGTGGAGGAGCAGATCCAGATTGATAGCCAGGACCATCACTTAAGAAACCTACATCCTTGTCTTACTCCTTTCTTGATTTCTGCTTTCTTTTCTTGATCTTCAATTCTAATTATTGCTTACTGCCTTATAAAGAGGTTATGTATAAGCCTTATTTCTCGATATTTTATTCCTGTGCTCTTCAAAATCCTTCTAAGATCATTAGCGCCTGTTCAACCGTGCTGCTTTCACCCTGTCCACGTTTTCAGGTGTATGTGTCGATCTTGTGGTTGCTGATGGTTTCTTCAACATCAATGAGCCTAGTCTGCGGAAAAAATGCATCCTACGAATAATGGTGTTTCATGTCGGATTTACAGCACAACAAAGAAAGTTGAATTTGCGACAAAACCCTTGTAAAGTCAAGGAAACAGACTTGCCATTTTTTAACATAATTTGTCTAATGAATTAACCCTCTTCCGTTTCTACCCTTCCAACAAAGTACTACCCATTCATAGAATATTCGTTTTTTCTTTCCCGCCCTATTTTTATTTCAAAATTCACGTATGCAAATAAATATCAAAAAAATATATGCACAATTTGATAAAGCGTATGTCAATGACTCAATGTGAACAATTATAATAAATGTTCTACTTTTAAAGTGTGTATATTTTTTGATTATCCCTGTTGACCTTAGTACTTTGGTTTGGAACTTATGTAGTATACTGTTTTGGACAGATCCACAGTTGGAGCCCAAAGGTCCATATTGGTTTCAAGATCGTTTTTGAAGATGTTGAAGTTGGTTGTAACTTGTACATTACAGTAACGAACAGTACGCGGGTATGCATGTCATGTATGGTAGAGTTAACTGCAATGCAGGAGAGGATGCATGCTTGCACCAAGAAGCATACCCAGCTCTCTAAGACACCCCGAGAGTCGAACGTTTACAGGGGTGCATCAATGAATCCGAGAAACTACCCGTACCACCACCAACGAGCTCAGGTATTCAGTGAGGCGGCCTTTGACCCTAGAGTAACGATCTGTCAGTGGAACAAGCCGTAGGCAACTTTATGTTTGAAAATAACATTTTCTATATGGATGAAGCAGGATTCCTTGTGATAGTGTTTTTAATTAATGCCATTCTCACGTTTAGAGTTATACGGCCGTGAAGCAACGTGCTGTGATGGAGTCTCCACATTAGATGCCTTTCTAATTGAATGTGCGGTTAGAGATCATAGGTAATCGTCGATGGACGTAATTACCTTCTGTTTCTGCGGCATCATCATTCAGAATTGTTTGAAGTTATTTCCTTATAGCGAATAGCGACGTATTGGGCCAGGGATGACCCATAATGTGGCCTCCAAGATCACCTGACTTGAACACCATTCATTTCTGTTTGGGGCCATCTTAAAGGTGTAATGTACGTCACTCCGGTTAATACAGTTGAAGAATTTGAGCAGAGACTGCCGTACCAGTTCGTAACTGTAACTGTGGTTTGTTGTTCTAGATTTGTGGAATACGAGTTATCTGAACTCAGAGACATGATTGTGTGTACGCTGACACGAGCTGAAATGGAAGACAGTCTACTCGCATATGCAATCAGCTGTATACTAAATCTCGCCCACACTAACGTTTCAATTGCTCGCGTTTGAGAGGTGTGAACGTGCAGTCGGCAAAGTGAAAACATATCCACACCGCTCAAACATTTGTTTCACAAATAATTGCAGACGTTAGGGAATGTTTTGCACGTGAAATGTTTCTTGTGCCGACTGATATGTAAGTTCTTGTATTTGAAGGATGATTAAGAAAAGACAGTATAATCATCGTTGGTGGGCAGAGAGACAGGAGCAGAGTGTTTAGTCTTGCTGGCGGTTAGAGGATGTAAAATGTTATATTGTAAAGTTTATATTGAATGTTGTGTATGTGAAGGAATAAATGAAAAATGAATCTGAAATATGATTAATGCTCTTATAATTATATCTATAAATATTTGAAAATATATTCAAGCGAATAGATAGATAGAAAATCGTGGCGCGATGACGTCACATAACCCTTTATCGTAAGGACGAGTTTAGTATTGCCTCCTTACGATGTGGGGTAGACCGGGCATTTTTAAATTTATTTTTCATCCGTTTGGAATGAGGGGTGTGTGGACATGGCTTAACAGGAAGCAACCGCACCATACTACATTTGCAGAAATCTACCGATGCCTTAGAGAAGCTGGCAATCTTCGTCCTCGGACCGTTGGCTTCGGGGGCTAAAGAGGAAATTTATCCCCCAAACTTAATACGTCACGATGTAGCCCCTCCAGACTTTGTAATGAATTTTTTGTAATATAGTGAAAGTTTTCCCTTCCTTTTATATAGAATTTTAAAACCCGTTAATTAAAATTTTGTAATTAAGTAGCAGTTTTACCTTCCTTTCACAGCACCAATCAGAGGATGGGGAATAACTCTCCACCAGTTCCGCTTCGGGAAGATTGATATGAGGACACTGGATTTTAAGAGCGATGTGATCGAGTAAGATATTAACGAACCTTCAATCAGCACGCGTACTGTGATACGTGCTGTGAACGTGTCACTTATTCATTTGGAGGGTATTGAGGAGAACAACCTACACGCGTACCACCATCAGTAGGTCCAGGCAATGGGACCACGTTTGTCGTATGAACTTTGTACAGTGTTTTCTGTAATAATCGTTTTAATATCGTGTTCCAAAACGTTCAGTGTGTGTGGTGGTCTTTCTCGCATCGCCAATTATGCATTGGATAGCGTGGTTGAATCAAGCACCCCTTCCGTCTGAAATGTCTGACACTGATAATGATAAATATATACATCAAGAGAAGATATGATTAACATATTTTGTGCTTTCATCGTCCATACTAACTTAAATTTGTTTTACAACAGCAGTATATAAAATTAACTGAATGTTGTATATTGTTCAATATACCATGGATATTTTACTCTGTTATATCATTTTAGATGGCAAAGTAAGTTATCACACACTTTTAAACTACAAGAAAGGACAGTAAACCGCTGTTCATGGATATTGTATTAAATATGAAATTCATATAACTGGCTTTAGACAAAAGAAAACGATCATAACCATACTCTAAATTGTTCACAGTCACGAGTTTTGCAGCCTAAGCATCAACTTTTAGAGTCAAGTAGCCGGCACTCGGGAATAAAAGTATATAATCTCCTTACAACTGATATAAAAAATGATAAAAGAACATTCATTGGTGAATACAAAAAAATATAATTAGAATGGATCTTAATACTCAACTGAGTTTTTTTGAGGCCACCAGATTACTAAAACAACTTGGTCCATAATTTTCTTGCCATTAGTGGTAGCTGACAAATTATTTTATATATAGTTAGATTTTATTTCACATGTTTTTACACAGCATCGACACAACGAAATATTTAACCTCGGAAAATAGTTAAATGATGCTTGAAAATTGTGATAATGTATAACAAAATATTTTTAGTTTATTATTCATTTAAAATTCTCTGAATCATACATTGCACGTTATTATTTCAATATACATTTTTTCTTTCCTTACAGTATTAAAATCACTTATCTAAGTGTTAACTTTAATTTAATATTAAAATTTATGATTTTTATATTAAATTTGGTGGCAAATTTAAGAAATTATCTATGATCTATTTATGTTCTAAATTCGATTTTAAGTAAAATATTTAATACATAAGAATTTCGCGTATATATAAATCACTTTTGAATTTTTTATTAAATGCATTTTACTATTTCCATTTTATCCAAGTATTATTATTCAGGATTTTATCTAATTACTTTTTACATTGAACAATAAATTTTTGGTTTAATTTTTGACTACTGCTCATCATTATCAATATTCCGTTTTTTAAAATGTGTGTAACACCTTATTTGTATTGTACAAAATTAATCACCTAAGAAATTTTACATTTCATGTAATTACTATATCAGTTTGTTTCACTGAATTTTACAGAACGTTTATGACAAACGACGAAAGTTTTCGACCTGTTAAGTAACAAATTTGGTTACTTTTTAAGTGGTTGTTTTCCCCCTATCTGATAAACTATACGCAGTCCAATACTACGAAATGTAAAATTAAATAGCTTAATATATGGGTAACTTAATTGTGAATTGCCCCTTTATTATTGCAGAACGTTTATTTCAAAAGTTTGTCTTTATAAAAGCTACTCTGTTACTAAAAATTTAAGCATTCACATAAAGAACAAAGGTCACATTTCCGAAACAAAAATTATTCTCTAGTAATAATATCCCTTCTCTCTTGTCAGTTAAACTGACAATAATAAATCTTTAACGCCGTAAAAAAATGTCAATACGTACTTGGAAGCGGGATATTTCCAATAACAGATTGAGGTATTGTGGATGTCGAAGTCACCTATATATACCTACTAGTCTACACCAATTCGAAACGGTTCGTTATTTTAATAATCCTGTCTGTATTTCATTTAGATGTGTAACAAATTTTCAATTCCATATTTTTTATGAGTTCGGAATCCTCCTAATTGGCATGAACTTTCCACAATCAAAATTTATTGTTCGGTGAGACGTTGCTTTTAAGTCTGACGTTTCTAATTACTCCAGTAGATCGTAACGGCAGAAAGAAATTTTAACGACCTTCGTTAAGAACTTTTCAGAGCGAAAGATTTGTAAATAATGTAGTAATGTAATTCCCTTCTCATACGTTCCTGAGAACACACTGGGGACGAGCTCATTTCAAGATCAGAATAAAAGTCACATAAGCCAGTGCTTCGTTTTTAGGTTGTTGATGAATGATTACACTGGCACATTATCTGTTTCTAGCAAGTGTTGAAAATTCAACAAAAAGAGAGAGAGAGAGAGAGAGAGAGAGAGAGAGAGAGAGAGAGAGAGAGAGAGGGGGGGGGGGGGAGCAAGGTAGCCAAGTATATATCTGCTTGCCCATAAACTCAGTTTACCTTGTTATCCTTACAGATCATTAATGCAACATATTGACAACAACAAAATTAAAATAGTTCACTTTGAGTATGTTTATTCCCATACGTGCTATGCCATCGTAAATGCAAGAAATTGCTCGAGGAGTACTTAAATATTCAAGTTGAAAAATCGTGGCATGAAAATACTTTCTAATTCGATTATAGATCTAGTTGTAAACCATCCTCAAAATTTTGCATATATGATTCTATGTAGAGTATACCTGGAAGAAATTTGATGTTTGTAAAACGGAAAATAAATATATTTGAAACGAATAGCGACTATAATTCGCTAAGATCGGACAAGCATCGCCTTCCTCTTTACCAGAGGTGTATTTACCGTAGAGGGATAATTTTATATAATGGTCTTCTTCCAGAGATAAAGAACAATAACTACAAGATGTTTGGGAATCAGCGTAATAATATCGCATTTCAATCCTTATTTTACGAAGCACGGGGGTTTCTTGACAGTTCCTTTAATATTTTAATTTTTTGCCAAAGTGATGAATGTGTTACTGTTCCATAATTTATACACTTTCCCCCTCTTGTCTTTGTTTCATATTCGTGTTGTAGTTACCACAACGTACAGATTTCTTGCATATCTCCGACTTATCCGCCGATTGCGTATGTTGCAATACCTACCTTGGGGAGGGGGTGGGGGGGAGGAGGAATAGGCTATATAAGGGTGATCCACTTGATGGCAACTTTCCTTCAATGCCATCGGAAGGATTTTTAAATGGTTTTTTTTTAGAATGACTGGCTACATGAGGGTGATCGAATTAATAGCAACTCCTCTTTTACAGGGAAGCAAGGGAATTTTAAAGGGGATCAGCGGACAGCTCCTGCGCCTGATTCCAAATTGCTTATTTTCGAAGATAATATATATTAAACACTTTTTACTCATATATACCTACTATTTCCTTCACTGAAAAATTGTGACCTAACCAAAATTTATTAATAGAATGTTACAAATACAAGGATTTTTTTCTTTTGCAATTAATTCTGTTTTTATGAAGTAATGAATATAGTCATGCCTGTTATTTTCTTCTTTTTAGTAAATAATTTTTATCACGGATAAGGATAAACGAGAAGGGTTCACTTTCCAATATTTCATCAGCTTCTACTTTTAGCATAGAAATAATAAAATATCCATGAGTATTGGTATTCCTATCCGTGGCATGATTTTTTTTACATAGTTAGGGAAATTACTTTTTGAATGGAAATATTTAATTATAAACTACAGAAGGAAGAAAATAACGTTACATTGGCTTATATGGCACAAAATTAAAATTTTATAACAAAAAACAAAAACTTGGTAACATGAATAACGAAAGACAGTAAGTCCCAAGTCTGTGAGAAAAGTGTGAGGAAAAATTGCGCACTTTAAATTATAACAATGATAAACTGTCAACTACAATGTTTAGATAAAAAATAATAATATTAAATAGTAATAAGATTAATTACAAAATGGAGCGATATAATATAAAATTTAATACATAACTTACATAGCATAGTCAATATGCGTAGTACGTAATAGTAAGGCAAAATAATAGATAAATTATTGATTTAATGAACAAAACAGTAATTATAAATCCAGTTAAGTTTCTGAAATGTTATACACATACATCGCTTGATGTTAAACAGGACAGTTTTTTGTGCAATATTTTTATATTATTTTGAATTTTACTTAATTAAACTTACGATAGTTTGTATTCGTATATGTATACAGTAATAGATTTTGTCTTTATATGCCTGTTGATCTGTTGATTCATAATCACCACTGGTGCCCACAAGGAGCATCGCTGAGGGGGAAAGGGGGAAGGGGTATTAAAAGTTGTGCGTCCGCTAGACGACACGCTTACCGTATGGTCAAGGTAAGTAACCTCAAAACTGACCGGGATTCGTCAGCTAGTGAGAACCTTAAGAACCAGAAAGAGAGGACGCATTCCCGCAGACACCTCTCCCCCCCTCCCCCGTCTTCGTCTTCCATTCGAGTCCTCGAATACTAAACAAAGGTCTTTGTTAATGACAGTAGAATCAACCAACTCCTCTGGAAACTCACTAGGCAGAGTTAATAAAAGTGAAAGACAACTAAACATGTCAAGCAAGACGCACGTCGTAAACACTTTCTAAAGAAAAAGCAAGACATTAGTTTGGATGGCATTGCAACAATACTCCCTGACAGGTCAACCGAAGTGGCTGGCAACTCAGTAATCAGCTAAGAAACCAAAAATGGCTTTAATTCAAAGAGAGAATGATTAATTAAATTAAAGTTCACCCAAAAGTCATGAAACTTAATTAATAAGATCAGAGTGGAAACATCTCAACTAGACCTGGAAATCGAACCCAGGACCTCCCATTTACCATAAGATCTGCTCTAATAACTGAGCAAGTCCGGGTCGATGCCAAATCAATGAAGAATGGGCATTAGTTTTACGAGAAGATGAAGTCACTAGGTTACAATCAGATACGAGTCACTTCACTCTGTTCGTTAATTATCGATGGGTTAACGGTGTACTCAATATTTGTGAGCCAACATTTTCTTTATGTCGGAGAACAAAACCCTTTAAGCGCCGTTCTTAAACGTCGTACGAAATGGGACCAGAAAGATAAAAAACGTAGGTGAATTTATTATCCAACAAGCTCTGCAAATATTTAAATGCAAAGTCATAGCATTAGAAATTACTGATAGAATTTATCTGGTTATTTTCTTAAAATTGAGTTTATACGAGCTATAATCCCAAACATTATCAACTTCGTATCAGCAACCTTCTCTTCACTATTAACATATCCTAAGCCTAATAACGTAGAATATATCTCCATATCTATAAAATTTGTCTACAAGATTTCGTTGTCAGCATTAAAATGTTACATTTGAACATTATTCTGTTATAATTTACCTAGCAATAGTTTTTTACAATTCTCAAGTCTTAACTTCACAATTGTGGAATATCATATGTGCTATTTGCCCCATTTTGATTTCTGCTCACTCGGAATTGTGAAAGTATTGTTTACTAAGTTAACTGTTTATTTATGAGTATTTGAGTCTTCTAATTAGAGAACTTCATCAAATCACCCTTTTTCAGTCTAGTATTGAAATATTAACTCGACTGCGTCCATGTTACCGTTTATTGTTTACTTCGAACCCTTATAAACATCAATTTTTTTATTCATATAAAACACTTTTGTCGTATAGACTATCAGTTTGGACAATAATGATCCAGTATATACAATATTAAAGTAAAGAATACTAAATTAAAATATAGTATATAATTTACATGTTGACATGGAGGTAGATTAATCCATTTAATTAACCTACTTTTGTAGATGGATTTTGTGTGTCTACCTGAGTTTTCTTTTGACGGAATTGTGGAGGTGGAGGAGGATTGTCATGGAATTGCTGGATCGTGGGGTTTGGGTGGAAAACATTAGTTATGTGATAAAAAATTATCACCTAATATTAGAAATAATTCAGTAATACGTTTTATTTTCCGGCTTCTAGACTTACCTGCTAGCACCAGGAATTCTATTTTTCCATGTTAACGTGCAGTGAATCGAGAGAAAACACAGATACTTGAAAAATATACTTTTCTTTATTCATTAACACAGATTTACAATATATAGGATATAACCCAAAAAGCGTCCCAAAGAAAAAGAGTGATGAGAAGGAGAAACAGGCAGATAAAACAGAAAACGAACCTGTGCACAGGTGCCACTGAGGTCCAAGGTACAGAATAGTTACAGTGACCATATTTTTTAAAGAAAATATAGGACATATTAAAGAAGAAAGAAATACATTATAAATTTCATATGTTCATAACATTAATTTAGAAAAAGAAACCCAATTACAGCCTCAAAGTTTAATCATCTCGCTTTAAAAAGTCGTAAAATTCCACACAGATTATTTGAAAACGAAATACACGTTTCAAATGTCCTTACTGTTAACTTATTTGTTTTATTCGTCCACATATAGTATTATTCAGCAATGAAAATATTCTTTGGACGGGGCATTAGATTTAGGGAGACATAAAAACTTCTACTATTATTACAAATGTTTTTAAAAGCAATTTCTTTTGTTGATACATTTTGAAAAATGTCAACCCACCTTTGCTTGTTTGTTGTTCTATCGCAATTCGTCCATATTTTCGTTTATGCCGTGCTTTTGTTTTTCACGCAATTCAGCGTCGAGTGATTCTTCTAATACTAAAAATATTTTTCAAATAACAATAGAAAGAAATCCCTTTTTTTTTCAACTACCGTTAGCCTCAACTTCTTCAGAAGTATAAATGTTTTTCACATTGAGATTTCATGTAATTGAACTGTCAATGTTGTAATGTACTATCTTTACTACTTATTAATAATTCGTTGAATTTTAATTTATAATTAAAAAGAAGGGTTAAATTCAATAACATTTTCCTGTTTACTAAAATATAACATTAAAATTTATTATAATTTATTATAAAACTCTAATTCTCCCTACGAATTTGGGACAAGCAACAGAGACACTTTTAGAAGAAAATCTACTGGGTCCGACAATGCATAAAAAACGCGATTAATATTTTGGGCGGGTCTGACTAACGTCTAATATTCAGGCCCCGTCATTGGGGGGTTGATATATTCCATCTAACCAGACTACAGATCAGCAGCCTTATCGCCAACAGCTTGTTGTTTTATTTGGGAAACCTCAACATTGATAATTCGTGAGCATATTACATGATTTCGCTTTCTCACTCGGGGTTCAAAACCGACGCCCTAGCGACTTCCACCCTCTGCCGCAAGACACCTCGAAACTTTCATTTTTTTACATTTCTCCAAGCTTTTGGGATTCAAAAGCCTTTTGCAGGGGCTTTGACCAGGTTTGAGGTCCGCTCTGGCTTCCCCCACCTCTCTTCCTCACAGCTGGCAGGCTACTCTTTGACCATCGCGTCTCTATTGTCCACCTCAAGGCGACAAAAAAGGCGTACACCCTCAGGAAAATGCATGCCAAAATATATATTGAGGCTGGGTTAGGAATAAATAATAATAATTTTTTCTCAATTTGTTTCATTGAAAAAAAATTATTGTAGGACATTTTTTCAGGTTCAAAAAGATTGATTTTAATGGTTTGAATAATTAAATCTGAAGCTGGTAAAAGTGTTTTGCTGTAACCAAGGATTTTTTTGTATATTATGGGATACATGCAGCGAATTATTTTATAATTTATTGGGAGGGATCTCTTTTTCTGTAATTTAACGTCCGTTTTCGATTTTTCGTTTCCTGTACCCCTGGTCAGAATATTCTACTTTGAGGAATTTCACAGTTGTTTACGATTACTCATTTCGTTGAGCTACGGCCGGGAAATTTTCGTTTTTTTTAAAAAAAAGCCTTTATTCCTCCACAAATTATAATGGAAGTCTTTTCTACACGGTAATCATTGTCCAAGGGGTTTCTTTATTATTTAGGGCTTGCTTTCCTATAAACCTGAGTCTCGAAAAGAAAGTTACAGCAAATACAAATTAAGACATATCACGTACATTTATGTATGAGATTTTAGTTTTTATATTCAAGTAAATGTGCGACAGTTAACGAAAAATGTGTCGCGCCCGTGGTTGGTGTGGTTTTAGACAATACTGTCCAGCAAAGGGCAACGAATATAAAATAAAAATTTATATGCTTGAGACTAAGGGTATGTTTATTATGGATTTCCGACAAACGACTAGTACAGCGATGAGAGTTAGGCCAAAGAGTATCTTAAGATAACGATAATGTAACCATGCTTTCAACGGAGCTGTTCATTCGTAGAAGCGCGGTAACACCTTCTTGGGTACAAAGCAATGACTAGGATTGCGATAAAGGTTGGTTCATTTTCTCCGCTCGCATCGAATGGATTCGACAATTTTAATAAGTGAAGTTTTTATCAGGCTCACATTGTTGGAAAAATTAAACACAAATCTCCATCGGACTTTTTCTTCGTAGCCACTAACCTCATTGATGATAAGCTTATATAATTTGCATCTTTAAATCCTTGCAGAACAATTCAAAAATAATGTTCGTATTTACAGAACATGGATTTAGATTCTGCAAGACAAATTATTCTAACATGTTAAACCATCTATACTGCCTATGCAATTATATAAATTCATTTTTTATAGAAAAGACAGCATTTTTCTTGAAATTATCTTCGTCTGGTATTTTCATTTGCAGCCGTTAAAGTACTTCCATTATAATCGTGATGATTACTGTATTAATTTCCTGAATGCAGAATTCTCCAAGCGAAACGAAAACACAAATCTTCTATATTACTTTCCACTAGATAAATACCTATATTAGTGTGTGTTGTATAGGATGTTTTCAAAATTTAGAATACCGCTTGAAAGTGTTGGAAAGTAGTTTTTGTACCCCGCCAAAGTTTCCTGCTAAACATAGCAATGTATTATGACAATAATATATCGTGTTGCCAAAATTATTCCATGATGGCGAAATGATCAAAACTATGATGAGATGGATTGATGCAAATTTTTAAAAATGTTATTTTTTAAAGATTTAACAGATATATCAGATATTGCACACCAGGCAATCTTTTTCAAAATGATTTTCAGCAAATTTTACAATAAGAGCAGAGCACGCAAAAGTAATTCCTCTCAAACGGCACATTAGAACTTCCTTAAAAATGTTATTTGCATCCTCTCATGCAAATACATTTACTCATAAATGGTAATTATGACTGCAAATAGGCACTTATTTATGAATATTTCTTATTTTCATGTCTTCAATACATAAAACAACAATAATATATACAAAAATGTAAAACATTGTCAATTGCACAGAAAGGTGTCCATTATTCTGGGAACTCCAGACTGCAATAAAGTTGTTCAATAACCAAACTCAATTTAAAGCTGAGTTATCTTCATTTCTCACTAGTCGCTCATTCTATTCAGTAAAAGAACTTATAGAAGAATCTGACAATTAATGTAAATAGTCATCATGAACTATTAATTGTAATCCTCATCTTCGTATGTAGTTGCATAATGTTTTTTTATTATTATGAATTTAAATAGCAAGCACGAGCTATTTATAAGTTTATGTTATAGAGTATTAGGCTAACAACCACTTTAATACCGTCGTAAAAACCACTCCAATCAAGCCCCTCCGCAAGATCCTTACCGCTGTCTGTGTAGTCTGTCTCTCTATTTGTAATTTACAACCCTTTTCAACCAGAAAGATGATAAAAATTATATCCAATTTAAAAGAGCAATTTCATCTCCACTTTCAAAAAAAAAATGCACTCTTCACACAATTTACTGCGTCACCTTTGTTCAGTGAATGTAGAATAAATTTCTGCGAGTGTGACGGGACATTTTAACGAAAACGAGTCAGTCCTTGACTTTGAGTTAATAGAAAATGATTTGACCAAAATAAAAATATCAAGTATTTCTCCGGCGGCTCCAAGAGTGAGAGCTTTGTTCAGTTCAATCTACCTGTGTGAGTCTTCTTTCCAAACTTGATATTCTTAAAAAACAAATAATGAAGAATAATACAATCACTTTGATAATTGAGTCCGAATGGCAGTGACGAACTACTCACCACACGTAGACAAACTCGTTTCAGAGAAGGGAATTTATGCTTCCAATTAAATTTTATTTATTTCTTTCAAATTTGGTTGTGATTTTAATTAAGTATGTTGTAAAAGTATATATATATATATATATATATATATATATATATATATATATATAGGATAATTCTAAATTAAAACATTGTTAAGGTAATGGACTTTATCATACGATTACTAAAACGAACAGGAATAGCCACAGAAATAATTTATTCTTGCGTATCGTATCATACCATTTACAAAGAAGCTTTTTGCTATCAGCTGGGAAAGGAATATGAATAGAATAAAGCAGCCTTAATCGTGCAATAATATTTTACAATATTATCGCGCAATAATATCCTGAAGAAATGGTTATTCTTCAGACGGCTCAATATTTTCCTTTATAATATATTATATATTCTATTACCCTTGGTCGAGATGTTTTAAGGATATCTTCAATTTAATCTTCTTTGAATAATTCCCGCGCAATATTGCTTCGTATTGGCAGTGGTTAGACAGTTTCAAAATTGTTACGTCAGGTTTGCTCGTATCAAAAATGTACAAATTGAGTGAGGGAGCATTGGCAGTAAGTGTTTTTTTGCAATTAAGTTATAAGTTAAATATAAGATTCTTATTTCATTTTTTTGTTATAGACAATAATGAAAGGCGGAACTGTAGAAGATCCTGTGATGCAAATATTGGTAAGTTTTATTATTTATTAACTCAGCTTTTATAAGAGTATGATAAATGTTAATTTTTCTCGGGGTTTTAATTAAATTGCATTTTTTCTGCTCAATTTTCAAACTAGTGAAAGGTCAAGTTCTTCCAAAACTTCAATATTTATAGTTCCAATATTTAATTATTGTGCGAGTTCGTATTTACTATAAGTAAATCTCATTAAAATATTTCTAAGAATATATTTAATACATTTTCAGTTTTGTGATGTTAGTAACTTCTGCCTTTGTTGAGTATTAATGTTACTGTTTTCAGGGCAGTAAGAAAATTGCAGGTGCTGGGTCTAGTGAACGATATCGTCTTCTTGTTTCTGATGGATGTCATTTAAATAGCTTTGCTATGTTGGCTACTCAACTTAATGAAAAACTTGTGTCTGGGGAGCTGTGCGACTATTCTATTGTGAAAATTAATAGACTTATTACAAGCATGGTGAACAATGGAGGCAGAGGAGAAAAGTAGGTACTTCATTCTTCTACATTCATAAATTGACACAATTGTGTAATATTACACTTTCTACTTCATTAATTGTATGGTGTCCAGTTCAATTTTCAGCAGCTGTTGGAAGGAGAGATGGACATTGATAATCTACATTTGAAAATTATATTTACATTTACTCACAGGATAAACTGACATGTTAATATATTTATCCATTAACAACAATCATTACATCTTTATATGGTAGTTTCTTTTTGTTTTTTTGTTGTGATGAAACTTTACGCTAGGTTTGCATAATGATGATTGAAATGTGCTGCCCTCACGGGTTGAGTTAATGTGTGAAATATCTTCCTAGTTTACTTATGGAATTATTTTCTATTTATAAAGATCTTGGAAGTTGTAGTGATTGAAAGTTTCATTAAAATTTGACACCATGTGTCAACCATGAGCTGTTTGTATATTAATGGAGTTGTTGCTCTATAGCTTTACATCAGGGGCCAGGTCCAATCCACTCTTGGTCTCCTGCCGGACACTTTGTAGCCTCAAAAAATGGTCAACATCAAGTTATATATGTAGAAAACTGAAAATAGTGTACTATTGTCAAAATAATTTGATATGGATAGTAAAGGGGGATGATATATGCCTTACCTGAAATTTAGGACATGTGGAGATTGTAAACTTTTTCAAAGACAAGTTAGTCCATTGAAATTTAGTGCCACTGTGCTTATTTTGATTTAAAAGTTCAGTTAGTACAGTGCATGAAATCATATTTTTTAATTTTCTCATTCAAACAAAAAATTGGACAGACTGATTTTGTGGAAATTGAACATATTCAGCAAAATTTATTTGTTACATCTACATTTTTAACTTAATTTTTTACTATTAAAGTAACAAAATTTAATCTATTTTTTCCCCATCTCATGTTAAATGGTAACTTCTTTACAACTGCAATAGATGTCTGATGCTTTCTTCTGGATATTCTTTTTGTCATATTTTACATGTTTTTTCTTTATAATGCTGTTTGTTTGTAATTAAATTTTAATGGTATTGTTACTTATTATGTGGCATTTATTATTTTAGACGTGTGATGATAATTTTGGACTTGACAGTCCTTCATTCGGGGTCCGAAGTTGGAATGAAGATTGGAAATCCTGTTACCTTCCCGGATGGAGGACCTGATCAAGCAGCTCAGAAAAAAGTTGCACCTCCTCCTTCATCGGCATCTACTGTGTCGCCAATTAAGAGCAATGGTAATCCCTGATACTATGAACAGAATATCAGTTTGAAACTAGACTAGTTTGATGGCATTACCACCTCCCTCCCCTTTCTTGCCCCAACACGTCCCGTAAAACTTAAGTATCCATGATGCCATACCATGAATATAATATCATGTCCGCAGAAATTGTACAGGTCCAGGAACAAATTTAAAGGGAAATGTCGTTCCTTCTTCCTGGCACTTGTTTTGAAATACATTCACCATAAATCATCTCTCAATTGCTTGGTTGTTGAAAGAGACATGTCACAGCATTTCGAAGCCTACATGGAACAGAAAATGTATCACTCGTAGAAACTTAACTAATACATTACTGTCCTGTTAAACTTCATCTGATCAGGCATTTTCACCTGCAAATTAACTTCCTTATCTGTGAATTTATAAACAATTTTGACAGTGTTTTTTTTTGTGGCCATATTTCTGAAATTCTATGCCTTTTACAAATTTACTTGAAACTGGGTAGAGATTGCTTATGTTGAGTTGGAGTTAAGTCACAAATATTTCCGTACCTTCCATATCAATCATTTTTGTTACAGGTGTTGGTAGGATGATCAATCAACAGAATCGAGCAGCATCTAATAGTAGCATGATGTCTCCTGCAGGATCAACACACACGTTTCCTATATCTAGCATTACTCCTTACCAAAATAAGTATGTTACAATGACTTGCCTTTTATAGTAATATTAATCTCAATTTTTCCAACTAAATTAAATGAATCATCTATGATTTATGTATTACACATTAAATTCCTTTTTGTAATTTGCATCTATTAGATCCCTTATTTATTCTTATTTATTTCATGCATATTTACTTTTGAAGCAGTATTATGAGCAAATTTATTTTCTACATGTAAATTTTTTGGTTAATAGATCATTGGGTTAGACTTGAGACAATAACAGTAGTTATCATTGTTGTAATTTTCAAAATCATATTCATAATACCTGGAGAAACATTAATAGTTAAAACTAAATTCTGCCATGTTTTATATAAATTATAGGAGTTTAATAAACTATTTTTCAGATGGACCATCAAAGCCAGAGTTACAAACAAGTCTGCAATTAGAACATGGTCTAATGCAAGAGGGGAAGGTAAACTTTTCTCCATGGACCTTGTTGATGAATCTGGAGAGATAAGAGCTACTGCATTCAAGGAACAGTGTGATAAATTCTATGACCTCATTGAGGTAAGAAGAAAGCAAGTTGTGACAAAATTTATTGAAATACTTTGTTAATTTTATTGTAACACATGCTAATAACAGGTTGGTCGAGTTTATTTCATCAGCCGCTGTCAGTTGAAACCAGCAAACAAAAAATTCACAAATTTAAAGCATGAATTTGAAATGACATTTACGAATGATACAGAAATCGTTTCTTGTCATGATGATGCATCGGACATTCCAAACATTACATTTGACTTCACCTCACTTCAGCAATTGGCAGATATTGACTTATCAACAATTGTAGGTAAGTACATTTAAATAATAAATAGGAGTCCATTTGGCAAAATGTTCACGTGTATATTTAAAAGCATCTGGGGGTGTCATTCTGTAACCCAGATGTCCAGAAGGAATATAATTAGCTACGTGGTCATTTCAGAAAAAAAAATAGTGTTTTGTTGGTGCATTCCCTTATTGCCAGTTCAAGATCTTTTTTATAAATTTTATTGGATCTGTTTAGAAAATATTGCTATTTTGTTGTAGACATCATTCAGTGGTTTTATTCTTATTACTTTGCTGAAATCTACAATTTTTATTAATTACTATATATATATATATATCGGCTAGCCGATCACTGGAAATGTCTTCCTAACCTTCTGATGAAGGGGGCGGTGCCTCCGAAAATTCAAGTTCTCCAAAACTCACAAGGTGTCTACCATCTATGAACCTCAGGTAAGTCATCTTCTTTCTATCTCTCTGTCCTTTCCCCATTATATATATATATATATATATATATATATATATATATATATATATATATATAAGAGAGAGAGAGAGAGAGAGAGAGAGATAGTAGGGGGGGGGGGGAGTGACTTCGATATCAGTTTGATGATATTGTTGAATAGTATAACTAATCTGGGTAAAGCGTGTTCTAACAAAACCTGTCAAACATACTTGTGCAGTTAGGGTGTGGGACAGTAGGGGAGAAAGAAATGGAAACATTGAGTTTGGAGCAACATTGTAACTGTTCTATCTTTTACAATAATTAACAATTATGGTTTACTTTTCTTTTTTTAGTCTTGTTTCTTAAGATTTGTTCTTTCTCTTAATAGTCTAAATGCTTATGTGACATAACCTTATAATTTTTTTTTGTAGATGTAATCGGAGTAGCTAAGAACACCGGAGATATTGAAACATTTACAGCGAGAACTACAAACAGAGAGTTAAAAAAACGTGAGATTACTTTGGTGGATCAAAGTAATACTGCGGTAAGTGTACTTATTAAAACTACATTATCTCTTCATTGTATAACCCCTGATATTTTAATTAATGCTTTATATTCTTCATGTAGGTTGTGCTGACCTTGTGGGGGCAGCAAGCTGAGGAATTCCAGATAAATGACTGCCCAATAATCGCAGTTAAGGGTGCTCGTATAAATGAATTTGGTGGAGGGCGTTCTGTATCAGTTCTCAATTCAAGCACTATGCAAGTCAATCCAGATATACCTGAAGCTCACCGTCTCAGAGGTTGGTTTGACAGTGTTGGTCACAAAGAAGAAGTAAAGAGCATTTCAACAAGGCAGCCTGGTGGTGGTGGTGGTAAGGAGAAATTCAGTAATGTTTTAATGGGAATGTACTTGTTCATAATTATTATTATAATTATAAAATATGTAGGGTTTGAAGTTTTAAATTTTTGGGGGTATCATCAGAATGTTAGGAAGGCATTTCCAGTGATAAGCTATCTGACGACTGACCTACATTGTGCCTCCCATCTGTGAACCTCTGGTAAGTCACCAATTTTCTATCTCTTTTTCCTGTCCTCATTAATTGTTTTAATTAACCTGACATCATTTCCTGATAAATATATTATATATATAAATGTAAATCATAAAATTACATTGTAAGATTATAATAATTAATAAGAACTGGAAAGAGATAAAGTTGGTGACTTTCCTGAAGTTCACAGTTGGCAGATACCATGCAGGGTTTCAGATTCTTTAATTTTTGGAGGCATTATGACTATGAAAGTTAATATCTGTCTTATCTGACTATTTTGATAATAAATAAGTCATTTTGTCTGCAATGTTTGTGCATCTATATTTTTATATGAGTCAGGAAATAACATTGTCATGTTACTTAAAACAGTTAATAGGGAAAGGACAGAGAGATAGAAAGTAGGTGACTTACCTGAGGTTCATAGATGGTAGACACCTTGTGAGGTATAGAGTTCCTGAATTTTCGGAGGCACCACCCCCTTCATCGAGTGATCGGCTAGCCGATTACTGGAAATGTCTTCCTAACCTTCTGATGAAGGGGCGGTGCCTCTAATGTGGCCTGGCGAGACGTGGGTGGTCCGCACGCCACGGCTCAAGTGGCAATACACTGCTGATTTCGTGTACCAGGTTCGAGTCCTGGCAACATTGAATTTTTTCAGTCTCTTCCTTCTTTCATTCCCTTCTACGCTTATCATATGTATTTCCTTGAGCATGATTCCATGCCATATATGATTCAAAGAGTGAATTTCCTGCCTTTCTCCCAAATATTTCTATTTTTCTTTCTATCCAATTATCAAATGCGTGACTTTGTCACTTATCCAATATAATATATATAATTTAGCTTGATACATACATGAAGAGGTTCCAATTGTTCAAATTTTATTTCTGACCCATACATTACTTGACTATTACTTGTTATTTTGAATAAAAGCCACTTCGGGCATATTCCCCAGCATCAACTGCTCCAGTGGCTTTGTTTTACTTCTAACATGGACTAATTGCTTTTTGTTGCATACATTACAGTACATATATTTAATTTTTTCACTGTAGGGGTCTTACAAATTCATTTTTATTTTAAATCACATTTCCTCTGATTTTATGCTACCTGTTCATAATTATGCATCACAGCATGCAAAATGGCCAACAATAGCTACATTAGTGTGATTCCTTTAGCAACACATGTCTCTTCTACCTTTGTCTAGTGTGTCAGCTTTTTAGTTTATTTGATATTCCTTTTTTGGCAATGAATCAAAAACTAATTTCGCAGCATGTTTCTATTTCTGGAAACAAATTTTCCTTTACTTGTCTAGTTGAAATAGTTGTGAATTTGGGTATTCACATTTAAATATTTCTTATATGGTGGAAGTAGACTTTTCAGTCTTCTTGAATTAAATGTATATATTAACATGTTGCAGGTTCTTCAAATTGGGTAACCCTTAAAGAAATTCGAGACAAACAAATGGGAAGTGGAGATAAGGCTGATTTTGTTCAAGTTAAAGCTACTATAACAGCTATACGTTCTGATAATTGCCTATATTTATCATGTCCTGAAGAAAATTGCAACAAGAAGGCAAGACCAAAATAGTAGATTTAATCTTTAATTAGTATTGATGATGTGCATGTACTGATTTATACAATTACTTGCCATTTTAGTCACTGAATAACAGGTGTGCTCAAATAGTTGATTGTGAGGACAATAAAATTTGATCGTTGAATTGTCTACGCTTCCCTACCTTACTTCAGTCAATCATTTTGCAAGGCTGTAATAATTTTAAAAAAATTATACCTTCCTCTTTCTTTAAACTGTATTGGGATTTGTAGTCTATTTTAAATTAAAAGTCCTCTGGTCTGAACGTTTGAAGGGAGGCTCGGGTGCCACATAGCAATCAAGAAATTTAAATTATGATAATTTTGGCGTGCATCTAAAATGTCGACCGAACCTGGCAATTGAACCTGGAAAGTCCCATTTTCCAGCGGGTTCTCTACCACTGAACTAGGTAAGCAGGAGGTCTAAAGTATGATTCTGGTCAACATTTTTCCATTTTCGTCTTCTAAATTTAGTTTCAGGCTTTTGACTGAGCTTCAATTGAAGCAGTTCTTCTTTCTTGACTCTTTAAAACTCACTAGATGAGGGTCCAATGTAACAAACAAAATGTTATGTAGTGTTATGAACATATGTTAATAAATGTTATATATATTCTGTCTGTTTTACTATTTATTAGTTCTAAACTGTAAGATAATGTGAAAATTGAAACTTATCAAGTGAAAATATCACAGTCAAGTAACTGAGAAACACCTGTCATCTTGCTTCTGATTGTTCAGTCGGCAATTTCATGACAACCCACAAAAAATAACGAGGATTGTATGCGGTACTGTGCACAGTGTGTTTCATAATTTACATATAATTATTAATACATGTGTATAAACTGAATGTGCTACTAAAAGGTAATTTTACTTACATTGTATTATTGTAAGAGCTCAGCTGTAGTTACTTGAGCATTCCTGCCTATTATTTTCACAGCTTTGACGTTAGTCATTGTCTTAATTTTCTATGTCATAAAGTAAATTTATTTAATTTAAATAAATAACATTAAAATTATGCAGTGGTTGTGAAAAAGTAAAATGTAATTTTTTATTTCAGGTCCTTGATATGAACAATGGAATGTTTCGTTGTGAAAAATGTGACAGAGAATATCCTAATCACGGTTACAGATATTTAATGTCTGTAAGTATTGTGTGTGTGTGTATATATATATATATATATATATATAATGTGTGTGTGTGTGTGTTGAAATAGTTAGAAATAAATAAATATATATATATATTTCAAACTTCATATAAAACTGCAATCTTAGTATTTCAAATGAATATTAACTTGTGCACTACTGGTATATATTCATAAATCTTTGTGTAAACCCAAAGAAGGGGTTGAATAAATATACATAGTTATATATACAATTGGGGAGTGGGGCAGTTACTTTCTCTATAGTATATCAGTCAACTGCTGGATGTGACTTTGAATGCTATTCCTAAAACCATTGATGATGGGGGCAGTCGCCTCTGAAAATTTAATCTCTTTAGTCAGCATGGTGCCTGCCAACTTTACACTTCAGGTAAGGCACCAATTTTTTCCATCTCACTTTCCTTTTCATGTATTTCATATATGTGATTGGTTGAGGAAAGACTGCAACTTGGGGTTTTGAATTTCTGCAATTATATATTCAAACAATATGTACAGGAAAGGGATACAGACAGCTGGTGGCTTACCTGAAATTCACAGATGAAAGACATCATGTACCACCCCTTTCATTATAGGTACATCCCAGAAAAACTGCCTTAAGGACAATGTAATTTTTCAGCTTTTAAGGATGCTTTTTAAGTCATAATTGAGCATTCAGTTTTGACTTCCCTGTACCTCATGTTACAAATTTGCGGGGAAAGTGCACAATGTTGTCTAATTAAGGATTACAAGTTTAAACACATGTTTAATGCAGATGAGACAAGAGTTCTTTTAATCTTCTTCAGTCAAATTGAACAGTTTTCTAGGCAACAAATGTTGCGCAGGGAAACTTAGTAAAGAGAGACAAACGGCATTGTTGATAAGTGTTACATCCTCCATTATAGAAACACCCTATTTTAATGCTATTAAGGAATTACCATTTGATTCTGAAAAATTGTTGTATGTGTAATGTAACTTTCTCCCATTTTTAAGGGACCCTGCTTTAAAGAAATTTCAGATTTTAAGGAATTTTTTTGTTGTTGTTGCAATGGATTTCTCAGTGCACGTGTAAAGAGCTCCAGCTATTTTGAAATCTGTCGTGTTGTGTCATTTATACATTTTAATATCCAAGCTGGTTGAGGAAAGACTGTAGAAACTTCAGTTAAAAGTTAATCGCGACTGTTACTTGGAGCGCCATCTTTATCAATTAAATATTAGAACATCCTAAGTCAAATGCTACAATAACCTGTTCAGAACTTTTAAAAGTATGCCAACAGAAGAAACCTGTAAATTCAAATTACTGACTAATGAAATATACTGGTGATTACCACAATAAAAAAAGGTGGTGTAATGGAAGTTGCTGCAACATAAAATTCTGAGTTAGCCAAATATCATAGATTAAGTCAAGGATCTTTCTAAATCTTCTCCCATCAGAAACGTATAGTTTGTGTGGTGACAAATGTCACTGATGAAATAGCAGCAAGGAGGGAGATAAAAATGTATAAATAAACTATTTCAGTGAATTGATTTGTTGGAAAAATTATTGACTCATAACAAACAAAAGAGGAATATATTGCAATTTTTTAAAATTAAATTAACCTATCTTCAGTAAACGAGTTTAACATTAGAAAACTTTTCATATTTACTATGCAAGATGTAATGAAAATTAATGTAAATTATGTGAATACCTCCATTTAAGAAATATCCACCCCTATTTAGGGAACAATATTTCTGGTCCCCAGAGATTCTACTGTGTATATACTCTATAATTATTTGTTTTAATTAGACAATGTCATATATAATATATAACAGGGAAAGGACAGTGAGATAGAAAGAAGGTGACTTACCTGAGGTTCATAGATGGTAGACACCTTGTGAGGTTTAGAGTACTTGAATTTTCAGAGGCACCGCCCCCTTCATCAGAAAAATAGGAAGACATTTCCAGCGATTGGCTGCTCAGTCGTCGGCTAGCCGATCACTGGAAATGTAGCTCTGCTGTAGCCGCAGAGCGCCTTAACCATTAGGCTACGTCGCCGGTGTGTCGAAGATAGTCAGTCTTGGATATATATATGTCTCTCTTCCTTCTTCCTTTCTTCTCTACGCTTGACATATGTCTTTCCCTGAGCATAATTCTGTGCCGAACATATGTTTCAAAAAGCGTATTTCCTATCTTTCTACCTCATTTACTATCCTTACTCACTATCCTAACATCCAAAAACCTGTGACTTCGTCACGTTACAAACATTTCATTAATTTATATATATATAATTAATGCACTCTTTAGGTCTTAATACATTTATTTTTATGCTTCAGGTCTGCCTTTCCGATTGGACTGGACAACAATGGGCAAGTTGTTTCCAAGAAGTATCTGAAAGTATAATTGGAGTATCAGCAGAAGAGCTGGGCGCTGTTTGGTCTGATAAAACTAGAGTCAATTCAATTGTTCTTAAATCATCATTCAAGTCATACATTTTAAGACTTAAAATTAAATATGAAACATTTAATGTAAGTAGTATCTCTGTTTGAAAAATATAATTATCTTATAAATTGGTTATGAGAGATGTAGATAATGACTTACTCGGAAATGAAAACTTTATGCTGCTGTCCCATACATATCAGAAGTTTTATCTTCTCTTCTTAAGGGAGAGATGGTCCATATTTTATTCTTTTTGCTGCACATTATATGTTTACAATCGAATGACAGCTATTAAAAATATCTCAATAGTAAAAACCTGTTGTAATTTTCAATAATCAATTATAAATTAAAAAATCAAAGCAATTTTTCAGCAAACAATATTTTTAAGACATAACATTATTTTGTCCATATTTGTGTACTTCATTGGGTAAATTTTAAATGGATAAACGTATATACACCTGCTAATTTAGTGTTGTGGGCTGTGTCCAGCAACAGTAACGGTTGTAATTTTCTTTAATTAGGTATTACCAGTGAACATCTGTTAGTCCTCTTTTGTTACATGAACACATTCATTGAACTGATTTCCACTGCTATGCAGCAAGTTTTTCATTTGTCCTTTCTTTGTTGACAGTTTGCAAATGTGGTTTGTTTTCCATAGTATAGTGTAACTCATAAGATTCTATGAGCTCAGAAATTATTTTTTAAGTAAGGGTTAGGCCAAAAGTAGTAATTATGCTGTAGGAAGCTCATTCCTTTTCATACAATTTCTCTCCACATTATTTTAATTTACATGAGTAAACATATCATTTCTGCCTTTATATATTCTGTAATACACATTAAGTATAGTCTTTGTGGCTTCATGTTCATAAATTTTTATTGTGCTATAAGTGCTGAACAAGAAAAGCTTTTATTTATTAGTTGTGCAGATCATAGAGAGTTGTAAATCTGGTACAATAGAACATTGATTATCCAAACTAATTGGGTCCATCTATAGTTAGTATATTTTATTATTGAGATCACTGCATCTATAAATTTTAAAGATTACCTATATATAAAAACTCCTTAAAAATACAGTTTACTACTTAATCATAAATGTTGTCAAAGGTTTAACAATACAGTAACAAGTCCATTCCCTTGCAGTTCAAATTTTTAAAAAACTGCCTTTTTAACAAAATCTTGAAGTACTGTATTTATTCGTATATAGTTACGATCCTTTTGGTATCATATCAAAGTTACTTTGTACAGAAGAGGACATAAAAAAGTAATAGCTAAAAACTGAAGGGTAGAAACAAAAGTTCAGATATTTGATGTTTGGATAAATGACGTTAGTATTACAATTGAACATTCGAGAGATGAGATTCTGTTCACAGAATATGGGTGAAAAATTTTATAAAGCTGAATAAATGGAAACACATTTTAATAATTCAATTATCTGACTTTCATAAATTTTCAAATGATCAATTCTATCGAAACCACTATTTACTTATGATCTACTATGTTTTGTCCAACATACTCCTGTTGTTTTCAAGCAAGTACAAACTAACTGGTAACGGAAGTTCAAAACTAGCTTTCTGAACGGTCTTAGGACTTTAAAAGTAATATATTCTGGTGTGGTCATCTTCATCTTTAGACTTTTTGTCATCTAGTTCTTCTCCCTTTAGACAGAGGTCATTTCACAATTGTGTATGCCATTAGTTGTTTCTTTTTCCTAATGTCAGATCACAATTATAGTTTAAGTGAAATGCACATTTCTCTACACCAGGAATGCTTTCACTTTACAGCCTGTATATTATTGTCAAATATTTTAGTGACACATTCTTGCAAAGTTAGAAACACAAATTTAAAATTAATTACATTATTATAAATTTGATTACTTCTGTAAAAGAAGACAACTGTATTTTGCTTAATGTTAAACTTTTTTTGTTGTATATTATAGTACATTGCAATTAAATCAACTTATTTGTCATTAATTCACACATTTTCTTCCAAAAATAAACTAGCACTATAATTTATTAACATTATGTTGTATTTCAGGATGAACTCCGCCTCAAGGTAGTAGTAATCAATGTTCGACCTGTAGATTTCAAAGAATACTGCAACAAACTTTTAGCTGAAATCAAAAGTGAACATGGGATTGACCATTGAAGATGTAAAGCAATACTATAATTTTAAATTTGCTTTCATAATTTTACTTCATTTTTCTTTCTAGATCAAATTCTTGATTTATGAAAAGAAATGGAATGTATATAAGTAATTCTTTGTATACCAATATTTGATTTTTTATTGTTTCCATTCTAACATCTTTTTATATATTTCATGACATTGTCATACATCTCGTAGTCCAGCATGTTTTAGAAATGTTTGTCATGCTGTATTTTGTCAATTTCAATTAGGATGTACATAGTTTATTAAGATTAAGTTTGTGATAATATTGTTCACTATATACCATATAATTTTTATTTATTGTAATCTTTCTTGGAAATGCTAGTGATTAATCAAGTTCAAATTAAAAAAGGAAGTTTTTGATATATGTACCAGGTGAAATGACATTATTTTCATCACACCATTTGATTTTATCCCCAGACTGTAGTCACACACACAAAATAGGTGTGACCAGTTTTTAATTTTAAAGTATAATATAAGAAAAAAAAGAATTTTAAATAAATAATTTTTCAAAAAGTTTTCACAATTCATTCTATACAATCTCATGAAATAAGTTATACTGTAGTCTCATAGAGAAGGGGAGAATTGTTTAATTAAATATTGACAACATTTATTGTATTTTAAAGTGCAATTTTCTTATTTGGTCTTGCACCATCTATATTATCGACAAATGTAACATTTAAGGGGAATTAAATATTTAATTAGCTATGGATCAGTTAGTATTTTTTTACATGAGATTTACTAGGGTTAATTCCTGTGGGGCACAAATGGGTTCCAAAAACCTAATTTATTATGACAAACCCGTTTTATTTTTCTTTCGCTTACTGCTGTGCAAGTATGAAATGTTTTCTTTTGGGAATTTCTTGTGGATGCTGGTAGGCAGCAGGTTGTGTTGACCCTTCCTTGGGGATGTTATTTGGTAGGAGGAGGAAAAGCAGTTTTATGTCTCGACGGTTGATCACGTCTCAGCAGAGTTTTGGTTGGGATATATTAATTTCATTATGCAGCTTCTGTGTTTGTTTTTCTATTAATTATTGAAAACATCTTCCTGTCTCTTCATTATACTTCTTCCTTTCAACTTCAAAGTACATTGATTGCATTTAGTTCCTTCTAACTCCAAATCACACTGACAGCATTTCTCCTCTTCCTCCAACCAACACTGCCATTTCTCTCCCTTTTCCTTTCAACTGCAAGACACTGTCTTGTCACCTGACAGTCACTCTCCTTTTCCTTCTCTGTGGAAAAAGGTCTTACCATGTGACTTTGTCTCCTCCTATCGTCATTCATTTTTTACCAAGCGTGGGATCTGCAATTGCAGAGGTAGGGGTAAAATCTTGGGAAACTTCCATGCGTTAATGTCCCTTGGCGAACAAACATATTTAATCCCCAGAACCTAGCAAACGGACATGTTTCTTAGCAACCGTCTGGCACCTTTCTAAACCATCCACATCTCTGCCGGTCTCCGAATATTCTTATTTAATTTTCTAAATTTAATTTGCACTATAATAGGAATTAAATTGGGAAGAGGTCTTACCGCTTTACAATAGACTTGACCGTGAACACCTTGAGAATGATTAGAGTGTTACACAGTTGAAGCAATGTTTTCTGTGAAATTAGGATTGTTGATGCTTGTATTGTTTCAATTCATGAAAATCAGAGCCCTTGACGATTTGTATTTGACAATTGGAATTAGATGTCTGATACGCAGTTGATACTGAATTACTCCTGTTGCCTCAGGACTGTGAGGAGAATCATTAATAGATAACACCGTAATTTCCCTCAGACATTATTGTGTATATTTCCAGAATCCGTGTACCTTAATTAGATTAAGATAATTATTGGAAATGCCCTCTAATCCGTTAACTTATATTTATTTTATACTATCTGCCCGCCCCGGCCACACGGGTGGTTACCTAATGAAAAAATGAGAGAAAATCTTCCGTTTACAGTACGACCATGTAATGAAATAAAATTACAATTAAATAATTCGACCATACTTTATTGTAATGTAAATTATTTTCGTTTTTTCTTCCGATGGTTTGCCGACTCGAGCACGCAACATGCGAAATTCAAGATTTATTCCTCACACTTCTATTAGCCTTGTGATTTATAACGAATGCAAGGCGCACCGGAAACTGGACACGCTTCAATTCAAAAGGAAAGTCGGTTCGCATTAGTGGTATTTTTTGAGTAAGTACAGCCCCGCCTATGATTACTATAGCTTCAATCAAATTATTCGTAATTTGTCTAACAGCGAGTCTTGTTCCGTTGCACAATTACGGCTGATTCAGATTGCGTAGCACGATTATCACCTTGAGCTGTAAATTGTGTGGTGGTAATCGCAAATCCTATGAATTCAGTTGGATAATAGACTACTTCATTTGGATCGGTAATGGAAGCGATCGACTTAAATGAATGCATTTGCTCATCAATTTGACTCTAAATTTTTCTACTCAAATCATCTACGTCCTTATTTTTTGCTGCTAAAATGACTCTTTTGCTCAACGAAGCACGGTTTTTGTAATTTGTCCCAATTTTTGGGAACGCTTTCGATATTAATTATTCATTAGACGTTGGGAATTGACCAAAATTTGGTGGATATGAAATGAGGCCATAGAAGTGTGAACAGGAATTTTCCCATTGCCAATGTCGCCACAACTACTCCCCAGTGAGGAATTTATCAACTGCTGGCTGATCAACTCAACGTCTATCTGTGAACGTTTTGTTAATATGTTGAAGATCTCTCCCACTGCCTTCTGTCTCACTCACTTCTCATATTATGAGATTTTAAAAACTTTTCCTACGATTTTAAAAATTTTTTTCTTGTATATAAACCTTGTCTTGACAATAAAAAATAAGAAAAAGAATGATCCAATCTGCTGCAATCACTCGGAAGTTATGCGCGTACATACGTTCCGGTCAGCTCAGCTTTTCGGCGATATTGGTTTTTTGTCCTCAGACAGGAATATCATAGGGTGCCAGGTATTTTATTCTCATAAAAACACTAAAAGTTCAATTTTAATCAAGAAGTTAATAATCTAAAGTGGGGTGTGGTCACTCACTTATTCGAAAACGACGACACTATTAAACGGGATCGACTCCACTTATTCGGAGCTTACCCCTAGCCTTTATACGCCTCGTGGTTGCAAAACTTCGCTGTCCACGAAACACATCTATTACCTCCAATACCCCACCAACGACTGACTGAACACGCCAACACGGTCACATGACTTCAACAACCAATCGCGGGTCTGTAACCGCAACGTCGGACACTTGTAGAACCCTCTCACGTGGGCACCGAATACAAAGCATATTTTTACCGCGTTGTTTGCGTCAGCCAGCGACGTCACCAGCTCAACAATTAGTCTGCTTCTGTCTTGGCGCGCAACTCACCAAACAAGTCGCAGAATTCATGCTGCAAAACCTGCTTACATTGATTCTGACTGGGGCTGTCACTTTACATGTTATATATATATATAGTAATATTGTTTTTTCGGTATAAAAAATTTATTAACAGAACAAATTATGATCAAGTTTAAAATTTTTGTTTATTAATTTAAATGAATACACGGGCTTAATCTCAGGGGATTTTGGGTCTCTCAAGAGATGGAGTATGCAGTAGCTGAAAATAGAAAGAAAAATTATTAAATATTATTTATCCAGAGCAATGAGCAAGTTTCACAAATTTTTTATAGCTTACCCACAATTACTGGGCCAACAAACATCCACCTCTCGAATGTTTGTGCGTCTCTCTGGCGTCTTGCAGGATTTGATCACGTCTGCTCACGTCTGTCCTCTCATCTGGCTTCTGGCTGCTCGGACCAAGTCTGTCCTCTGCTCCACTCGCCTGCCTTCTGGATATCTGCTCGGACGAAGTCTGTCCTCTCCTCCACTCGTTTCACTTCTGCTCGGTCCACGTCCGTTCTCTGCTCCACTCGCCTGCCTTCTGGGGTTCGGACCACGTCCTCTCCTCTCCTCCACTCGCCTGCCTTCTGGGGTTCGGACCACGTCCTCTCCTCTCCTCCACTCGCCGGCCTTCTGGGTCCGAGCCACCCATCGGCTTCCCTTTTAAATCTTCCGACGGGAATTCCCCTATCTCACAAAATTTCGGGGTTCCCCGCCCTCATTTTTTACACTCGTTCGGCGGGGTTTTCCCGCGGGGGTTCACCATCGTCATTTTTTATACACGCTCGGCGGGACTTTCCCGCGGGGAACCACCATCTTTCAGCCGACTAGCCATTGTTGTTGGCCGAACTGCGCCTCATAACGCCACAACCTCACAAAATCCGCCTTTTTTATCACAATATATTATAATGAAGTGCACGTGTTATTGTGTGTTCTGGACTTGAGCAACAGCATCTTAAAACTGTCAGGCCCTGAATGATGCGAGGGTCTGTTGTTGTAGGATCCGCTGTCAGGGGCGAGCTCAGTAGCGAACCCATAATTTACGACGGTCATTGTCGCAGATGAAACAAAAGCACGTCAGTGATTGGTTGGAATGCTGCTGAGCAGTTTTATTTTAAGAAATCCGATTGGTTTAAGAGAGTACTTGCGGGGTAGGAATATCTAAAAAGCCAAGAAGAACGGACACTAAGAACGATACAACAAGAGGGATAAGACGTGCCAGCGGTTTTGCTGCTCAACCAACTGGAGCTGCGACGACGCCACGGCTGTGACCATCATCACCATCGCCACCACACATCGCCACGTGCATCAACCAGCGAAACGTCCACAGTAAGACACGACATACTCGCATGTAAAGTGATTCCAACACCTTTTTAAATATTACAATTGATCAAATTTTTACTGTAAATAAATTCTCCCCATCTTAACTCACTGATGAGAAGGACCCTCATGAAAGCCGTGGAAATGAGCTGTAAATAAACTTACTTTAATTTGTTTTATAATAGTTCCTTTTATTTCAAAAGTCCCCGTCTATCAATTTATATTATTAAGAATAGAGAGAGAGAGAGTCTTGGATGACTCGTGTGTTGCAAGAAGTTGCATTATGATGGCTACTAGTTGTATGCTTAAGTGTCTATTGGTTATTAAAAGTCTTACCGTTATTTTCTTCCATTAATTAGCAATTTTGCGTAATTTAACGGCTCCAGCCTGTCCTTACATGCAGAGTTCACAGATCTATGAGATTCGTGAGCAGCCTAGAGCTTAACACATCTGCCGGGAATATTGATTCAGATATTCAAATTTGTACGTCTTTAATTACTGACGGTACTTTTTTTTAAAACGTCCAAAAGTAAAATAGTGAATAAAAAGTTCTCGGGTTTTCATCCGGGTTATATCATTTGTAAAATAAAACGTTTCGATGGCTAAATCCGCCATCGGATGATAATCACAGAAATTTTTATTCAATCCATTCACCGGGAAAGCCTAAATTCTCTAGTATACAACGTAAAATAGGTTTCCAGTGTTTCTATTGACAATAATATTGTAGCGCAGTAGGACCCCTCATAATTCTATTCGAATTTTTGTGTTCCTGAATGATCTAAAGTATCAGAAAGAATATTCTAGCTCGGCGACAGACAAGTAAGAAGTGATTTTCTTGGCGCCAAGCTACCAAGTGGGAGAAGTGCCTGTCTGCGGATTTATAAGATTAGGTTTGTTTTTTGCTGATGGAACGTTCACCGTTCAGACTTTCCGAATGACACTGTCGTGGAAAATTTCCCTCGCTGGACGATGAGGATTGGCGGAACAAATATCACGTGGGATAGCACTTTTACTTGGAGAATGGGAATATACAGAGTTTACCAGGGAGGTGAGAAGATGGAAAAATATGGAGAGTTGTGCATGTCATTGAGGAGGCAGAGGAGGAGAGTTGATCAGGTCGTGGAAGGGAGGAGAAAGCTGGGGAGTGGAACAAGAGTTGAAAAGGAGGAGTGAATTGTTGCTCTTTAGTGAAAACTGGGGTTTCCTCAATCACCGGCAGTACTAGGTCCATCCCACTTTCCGCCGGCAGAGGGAAATTTTACCATTTAACCCGAAGGAAGTTCCGATCACCTAGTAACTGTATCGAGAGACGAAAGAAGAGAAAGACAGGTTTGTCAAGAAAGAACGAAAATCTCTGCTGTACGTGGTTACCCAAATAAGTAATTAACCCTCTGATATTTAAAAATCGTCCCCTTTAAAAAATTTATATTTTAGTAATAGCGCGCAGAACCCCTTTAAGCGATTAGTGTATTATATCCTAAAGCGCAAGTAATTATATTAAATAACTTACATAAAACCCATAATCATTTACAATATATAACAAAATAAGTAATGATTAAAATTGTATTTAATTAGTTAAGTATAGCTTTGATTTAGACTGGAGTAAAGAGGGAGTGTCAAGTCGGATGAATAATTACGTCATCCCACTACATACCAATGTGAAGTTGGATGTTTCCGCCTAGAGGCTGTGGTGTGGTGGCAAGCACTGTAGTGGTTCCGGGTTTGATTCCTGACAAGGGCTTGTGCGTTTGTGTGTGTATTCCAGTTCCCTGACTGAGTAAATCCGACTAAAGGATATTAGTTACTTACTTCGAAAGTCGCTAATGGCCCTATATGTTGATACGACTATAAACAGAATTTTTAAACAAAAATAAACTGCGTAGTTCTATTACTAAACGAAAAACAGTTGATTATTTACGTGAAAATGGAAGTCAATATCTTTTTTCGCGCCTTTGTTTTATTTAACACAAGAATCGCTCAAGTAAGTTTATCCAATACTACGATTGGTGAACGGTTTTGATCCGATCACTTTGACGAGGAGAGCGTATATATTGTTAATAGTCTTCACTGTAGCGTATATTGGGAGTGCAGGATTATCTTAAGGTTGTAACGCGTATAAAATTTCGGATTATGTTCTGTTTTATTAAATTAATTTAACAATATGAAGCATTTGTGTAAAATTCCGTTGAGAACAGTCCTGAGGTATTCGCAAGGCAGGCAGGCACCCTTCCGGGGAAAAACCCGACAAGACAAACAAAACCATAACTTGTAGCCTGACAGGTGCAGTCTTTGTCTCAAAGGTATTTGTGCCTCACCGAAAAAACCCAGTTCCCCCAGGATTGCTAGGGTGACCCCTCCCAAAATTTGAATTTTTGGAGAGTACGGGTAGGAACGCCAACCCCATTGGAGGACCTGGGGAGGTTAGTTCGAAGTGGAGAGGATCTCGGAAAAGAGAGTTGGAGGTGAGAGGACGGCAAGACTGACTGGCTTCGATTCTGAGCTGGGAGGAGAAGCGGCCCGGCTGCAAGGACAACAACGAAACTACACCAGAATCTGAGGCTTGCCTCCTGCCTCTATGGCTATGCTGACCCGGAAGCTGCCTAGAGCTAACCCAGGACTTCCGGTCAACAAAGGAACTTGGAAAGACGCCTGTAAAGTAAGGAACCAAAGCAATAATCTCGCTCTGCTATGTGTACAAACACGTGATACAGCCCTGAGTGAAAGTAGATTGTATTTACTAAGTCTCTTGCAATATTATTTCTGGTTAGGGCTCAGCTAGGAAAATTAAATTGATTAAATTTAAATATTGTAATCTTGTTGAATATTTTAGTTTTGTTAAGAATAAAAACTTAAAATTTCGAAGTAGATATTTGTTGGCGCCCACCCATAAAAACATAACTAACTTTTAATATATTTATAAATTTAAAAAATCCACGTCATAAGGTATTACGCTAAAAATATTCTATTTATTATAAATAAAAATCTATTTAACAAAAATAAAAAACGAACATAATAGTTAAAGTAAAATAAATTATTTCCCGGCTAGCTAAATACTATGCACAATAGTTCTCTTACTCTGGGTTTACCGTGGGGTAAACTAGGCTACGAAAATGTTCTGCACAAAATGATAGTTACTACCACGTTGCCTCCTCCACACCAGAGACTTGTCAGGTAAAACAGTATAATCCACACTGAAACATACGTTTCGGAATGGTGTCTCGATGTTTCTCAACAGTTCAAATTTGTTTCTAGCTTGTTTGGAAACCGATTCAACAACGTTGTGAAACAAAGAAACTCTGTTACTTGTTCCGTCTTCCTGTTGGAATAAGGTAGATTGCCATACCTCAGAATTATGCAGATAACATTTTATTTAACTTGACAATGAGAAACAATGGCCAAAAAATAAATCAACATTATGCAGCTTTGTTCTTAAACAGCGCATAATTGCAGTGACAGGACAATCCAGTGCAGCGTTTCTCAGCCGGAAGAGTGCACGAAAAATGTAATGATCCGCGAAAGACGACTAATACTATTACAGTTTTGCTAACAAACAAAAAACATATATGGTCACAACAAATATCTGTAATAATTTATACACTTCGGAAGCTTTCGACATATTGTCATATCCATACACTCTCGGCGAATGCACTCGGCCAAGCCACGTGGCAAACTTTACCAGTTGCTGGCCGTCCACTCTCTACAGTTGGTACGAGTGTTGCTCGTGTTTCCAGTGGACATGGGTGCTGCTACTGCTTTGTTGTGTAGTAGCTATTATAATTATTTAAGCGTACCTGAACATAAAAATATATTATTAAAAGAAGAAAAACAGTCGTGATGAATTTGTGTGTTTCGTTATTAATGATAAATAAAAGCTACATGGACAACCTCTTGGTTTATAAAATAAAATTTTAGCAATTATTAATTATTTGTGTATACGAATTCTTAAGAGAGGTCGGGGGAAGAACTGAATTATTAATACCAGCTTATATACATAATAACTTATAATTTATTATTATTGATTACAGTCTCAATTATGACAATATATTTACTCCATCATCATTTCTAAACGTTTCCCCAAAATCTCAGTGTCCTCGCCTGTTTATCGGAATAATTTTCCGACTTTCCGTGGCTCTCAAGCTTTGCTGTTTAGCTTCCCTTCATTGTCCTCAAGGAAGCGTCAATCTACATTCGATACGGATTGTCTTTAAACGCTTCAAATCTCTCACGCAGTCAAAGAATTACCCTTTGCTCAAAATAGCATCTTGCGGGTAACAATTATTATATTCTTTGCAATTGTGTACGTCGTGTTCATTATAATTATATTTTACTAAAAACTGTCAAATAAACATCTATTCGAAAAACATTATTATGTATCAAATATATTGTAACGTATAGTTATGCAAGGGCTTACTAATGGGTTTAATTAATTTTATATCAGTGAATTGAAAATAATCATAGTTAAATTTATTTAAAATTTAGGTGCTCTTTACAATTTATGAAATCTTTTTCTCACAAAAAATAGCAAAGTTTTAAGCTATATAATTAAAAGGGAATTTCTATGAGTGGGATACGTGCAGAGCGGATGGCAGATTCACATATCACGGAAGGGACACTCCTGTTTTCTTGGCATACTGACCCTTGATTGCGCTTCTGGTAGTTTGGACATAATTCTCCTATCTCGACGGCGTGAGGCGGAAGTTGACTGCTTATTCCAGGTATATCACCCATTCGTTGATCCTTTGGTCGGCAGCTTAACTGAGTGTCGGCCCGGTTTCGACTTGTTTCCTATAACTCGACGTTTCCTCTCCTCGCAGCTTATTCCCTTTACATCACAGGTTCATCTCCCTTTTTTCCGTGATATCACCTTCCCCTCCTCAGGGGTAACGCTATGTCACGTTGTATGTTTTACCCAATCTACCTCTTCGTTTCAACTCTCTTCCTTAGGATCATCCAGGTGGTGGGGTAAAACATTTTTGAAAATGCCAGGGCTATTGACCTACGCCTCCGGGAAATTTTCGTAAGCCGATCGGCACCACTCTGTCGCATCCCTAAGGTTTTCTGGCGCCAGCAGTGTGCGTTTGCCCAACACAAAGTAAATTTCTTGCTCGATGCTTTCATTATACTGCTTGGCGAGTCTCTGCGCTACAATATAATTGAAAGTAGCATATCAAATAAGATCCACAAATGAACTAGAATTTGATAAAATAATTATTCGACTAGTGAAATAAGATTTTTACTTAACTGTCGGGGCCCCCTCCCCCATGCTACAGTAGCTGTTTATAAGTAATTTATATTCTATTTACTGAGCTTTAAAGTGTTGATTTTGTTAGATACATTATAAATAGGCATTAGAAATATTTCCATAATTAAATATGAAAACTAAATGGGCTTATATATTGTAATGTAAAAACGCAGGTGCCTGCTGATTTTGTTACGTAGTTTAGGTTCAAAGTGCAAATGGTATACGGAAGATTAATTTTGTAATGTGAAGGGAATTCGGGAGCAGTTGTCGGTAATTGTTGTTATTGTGAAGTGCAGTTGGTCCAGAAATGAAGGAAGTTTTGTGCGACGACAGTAGAGGCCAAGAACAATGTAGACTTAAATTGGCTAAAATTGAGTGAATCCCCGTAGGGAAACTCCCGCGGACGTGTGTGAAATCCCGAGGGGAACCCCGGGATTTTGTAGTGAAATCTGGTGTCGGGGAACTCCCGGGGCGAGGAGTTAAAAAGGAGACGCTGGGAGCCTGAGAGAACAGAAATTACAATATATGTATTTTTACAAAATCATCTTTTTAAATATTTGGCAAGAGAGCGTAATCTGGGGGGACGCATCCCTTTTTTGTCGTCAGGGGCTAGCAGCCAGATGTGAGAGGTGGGGGTGGCAAAAGCGGCCTGGTCAGGTACTAAGTAAATACGAAAGGACAAGAGGATTTGAGGCAGTCCTTGAGAGAGATGGCGGCGACACGTTGACATGTAGGACGTCCGAAAAAGGCGACGAATTGTAATTGTTTTGGGATTCCTATAGGTGTGAGTGGAGAGACGCCGACCTTCATCGAGACCCGCCATCATCACCACTAACACGTGACCGATGTCGACGCCTCTCATTGCTGGCCGCGCGGAATCTTCTAGAGACAAAAAAATCGCGACACTGGTGAGATCCACCCATCGTTAAAACAATTTTACCATACATTGCCGGACCCAATATTTCAATTAAGTGTTCTCTGCTACTTGACCCAAAATCCCATAAGAAAATTGAGTACATTTGTAACTGGAAAGTAAAATTGTCTGAAATGTGTTATTAAATTTTAATGTTTTTTATCTGGAAATTGGATTTATTTATTAGTTAATCCCACCGTTTGAATTAGATATTAAATTAAAATTAAAACTTATTATTATTTTTAAAGCCTTTTCTTCATTCCAATATATATATATATATCCTATGAATAAAATATTACTATATATTTGTATATATTATCTAATGAAAAACTTTAAAAGGTTTGAAAATTTTATATTTATCAACTTTACAATGCTTACATGAAACAATATCTCAGGGGATTTTGGGTCTCTCGAGAAATGACGTACGCAGTTACTGAATGTAAAATAGAAAAAAAACTTTAAATTTATACAAATCAGCACAATGAGCAAGTTTCACAGCTTTGATGAAGTTACCCAAAATTACTGTGCTTACAAACATTCAACCTCACGAATGTTTCCGCGTCTCGCTGTCTTTCATGCGTCTTGCAGGTGTTTTACATCAAGGAATGTAGTGTGATCCAGGTCCAACTCCTCATCTGTTCTCTGTCCCCGACTGATCTCGTCGTCCCTTCTGGCTGTCTCTCCTCCTTTGATCTTTCTCCGACTGATTCGTCTGACTGCCCTCTTCTCCTCTTTCTTCCCGACTGCTCTCTTCTCCTCTCTCTCCCCGACTGAATCCCTCTGCCTGCCGACGTCTCCTTTTCAAACTTCTCGCCCCGGGATTTCCATGCCGCCGGATTTCACCACAAAATCCCGGGGTTCCCCTCAGGATTTTCACACACGCCCGTGGGACTTTACCGCTACCGTTTTTTTACACACGCCCCGCGGGAGTTCCCCTGGAGGTTTCACTCGCGATTTTAACCACTTTCAGCCAATTCTACATTGTTGTTGGCCTCTATTGTCGCGCACAAAACTTCATTTATTGTAGGCCCAACTGCACTTCACAATGACACTGTAGAACCAAAATCAACAGGCACCTGTGTTTTTACATTACAATATATATATATATATATATATCTTCAACTGCGGCAGCAGACTTTATTGAGGCTTTTTTCTTCCTTAAATGGCCTCTAAAGGTCACCATCAATCTTTCTTTCTTCTTTTTCTATTCCTCCACTGTTATTTTTAATATATCGCTTATTCGAATTCACGCATCGTTCACCTCTCTCCTGTACTTTTGCTGGCTGTTGTGCGTTCCCAATGCATTGTTCCATTTCATTCAAATTCAGGAAATTTAGTACCTTGTCATTACTCCAACAAACACTTTCACATGCCATAGTAGTATGAATTAATAAAATAAAATAATAGACTAAATAAAAAATAAACTAAATTAAAGGCGGATCTACATAACGCAACATTCAGCAAATGCAGGCGAGAGTGTGGATAGGCTACTCGGGTTTGCCACTCGCTTCCTTTGACTCGGGTACAAAAAACCTACTCCGGACGGACCGGGGGCGAGCCATGGCAGGCAAATGCACCCTCCACACTCTCGGGTTTGGACAGGCTCGACTCTTTATATGAGCTATTAAATTTTAATGATGTTTAGACAACATTTTGTTGAAATTTAACAAATCAATCATGGTTGATAAAACTTGCATATCTGATTGGATATTTTTACAAGGTGCAATGAACTTAACTTACCATAACAAGGGAAAAGTATTACAATTTTTAATACAAGAATTAAAATTGCATTTTTTTTAAAAAAAAGCAATGTTGGATTTCATCAGTTGATTTTAATTATATTTCTACCTTACATGAATTTGAATGAATTAAACTTTAAAACAGATGAAGTTTCCAAAAGGGAACCTACATAACTTGAAATCAACGCATTGGCAATATTTTCCGAAAACTAGTAAAGGACGATTCTGTATCGCGATACCTGATATTTCATTATTTCTTAATATAATGATAGTGAGGATTGGGGACTGTAATTGACGTCAGTAAGTCCAGACAGACCCTAGGACGCCAGTAATTTTCAGGGATGTCATTTCGGCACGTTGGGATTTGACCAGGGAATTTCCGTAAACACGTGTGGGAATCGAGAACCAGAAAAACAACGATATATTTAAAATCCCACGTGTTTGCCTCAACCAATAGGATTCCGTGGTCTAAGAAAAATCGATAACAAAGGCCAGTTTTCGATGCTGTGTTATTTTACATTCTTCTCTCTGAAGTTGAATGTAACAGAAAATAATGCTTTGTTTGATCTCGGACGTTGAAGATTAACCCGTCAATGTTGAGGAGAGCGTCATACCGAGAAGCTGGCAGAGGCGATGCTACATTTCAAAAAGATATGCTGTCAACTTTCCCAATCCTTGATGCATAGGGAGGATATCATCCTTGGTATAAACCCAAGTATTAAGAGATCAGATTTGAAATTAGTAAATATTTCTCTTAGCTAAGTTTTTAATAAGTACCCATATTTAATTAATTACCCTTTAATTTTATTGCCAAACCACCCCTCCAAACAATTCCTGTGTTCAGAATCAATTTTCCGTGACAGCTAAACCAATGCGTTTAAGTGATAGTGACTATGATTTAATCAGTAATTCTAATTTGAAACAAAAATACAAAGAACAACTTTTAAGCTATTTCTGAGCGAGTTTGTCAGAAGAGTGCTCCAATATTTCAATACAATCTATTCTTGTTTACTTCCGTTCTCTACAACATTTTATGCGAAGCGGAATAATCTTATTGTGCGGCAATGAAGTCAAAGTGCAAAAATAGTCTCGACGCCATACCAGATTCAGAATTCAACTTACAAATATTGTGCGTGATATAAACAAGGTATGCAATTACAGGATCCAAAATCATCTAAATAATTAAGTTAGTGAACGGAGACTTTCCTGGTGTAGTTGCTGCTGAAATTGTTCTCGAGTTTCTACTCTTAATCGTAGCTGTGCCCGAGTGGAAACTCAAGAACAATTTCTGCAAAGTGATTAAGTGTTTATATTATATCGAGAAAGGAGGCTAATACATAACCTCTACAGAAGACAGGCAGCAGCAATTACAATAGAAGACCAAGAAAAGAAAGCCGTAAACAAGAATGGAGTAAGCCAAGGATGCAGTATGTCGCCCATGCCGTTTAACTTATATATAGAACAGACGATGAAGAAAGTTAAAACGGAATATGGAAAATTAATCATACTACAAGGAGAAAAAAATAAAAACCTTACACTTTGCCGACGATATTGTAGTATTAGGGGAGCCAGAAGAAGACTTGGAAACCATACCGTCTCTTTCCTTTCAGGCTTCTGTACATCCGTCAAAAATTCCAATCGGTAGAATATCTTCTACCGAATAACCACAAATTTCACAGACATTCTTTTTCTTCAGTTGATCGTAAATAATCAATTTTTTCATTCGCGCTGGCTGAAGTTTAAATTTTTTTCAGAATCTTGAGCAATAGTCTATTTGACTGCATTCATAATATACCAAAGTCTACTGTCATCGTTGAAGATTTTATCATCCATATTTTTATCTATTTTCCCAAAAAAGTTAATTATCTGCAATAAATAAAATGCAGTATTCTTGGTGCTCGGCCACGTGATCGGAAACGCTACGTGATTGGCTGCAGGCCTAGTGACGTCACAAGTTGGTACTCTGCTTGTTGCATAGTTAAGTTCTAAGCGTTCGTGTGTAAAGTGCCAGTTAATTTGCTATTTCTCGTCGTTTCTGGTGTTATTACTAATAACTTTGGTTTTATTAAAGTACAAACATCTCTTTTTTATGGAATGGAGAGAAATTTCGTGAAAGCAGACAAAAGAAACCTTCCTGAATTGACGCAATTTCGATTAGATTATTCTTCAGAAATAACCCAGACTTTCATGCTACTTAACATTTTAAAAAGTGTTATGTAAGTATAATTAAATATATATAATCTTCATTTAAATAATAAAAACTGAAATCAATTAATTAATTGAGACATCTATATAACCTGAAAAATCTGTTGTCTCGTGTTGAGTCAAATTTAAAGTGAAAAAGGAAAACACAACCTCTTGTCAGCAACATTTCACTCCTCACAGAGTTTATTGAGGAATCAAAGAGGAGAAAAATAGAAAATTGTGAACTTTTGTAATATCAAAATGACTAAGTATTAAGATGTGACACTCTTCTCAATGCATTATTTCATAATAAACCATTGTGAAAAAAATGCTTACAGTATCATATATATATATATATATATATATATTGTAACATGAAAAGTTACGATGAACAATGCAGGCCAGCTTGCGAGTTGCAATTGTTGAGGAACTGACGCAATCCGGGCCAACAATGTGGTCTGGCGTGATGTTGGGTGGTCCGCAAACGGAGAGGGGCAGTAGTCATGGGGTGATGGGAGCAGCAGGTTGAGTCGGCGGAACGACGAGAGAATGACCATGCCCTGCAGATATAATTTGTTGCGTTTATTGTTATAATGTTTTAAAATATTGTAATACCTTCCCATATTTTCAAAGCAAAAATTTCTAAATTTCTTCATGGAAAAGTATGCGATTCCAGGCTGCTAATGGCTTACACACAGCATTTTTTTGAACGTCGGAGTTCCAGAAGTTCATGCTCATTTGCTCACCGAGCACAACCGGCAACATACTTCCATGAAATGTCGAAAATTTACATTGAAAAACTTTCAATGAGTCTTTTAAAATTTAGCCAACTCCAAGTAGATTGTCGAAAGTCGATCATAATCGTAAAATTAACTATCAGTATTTAAACAAATAATTAGTAAAAATTTCATTGAAGAAATTTCATTTTAACTTTATCGCGAAATTTTGGGTGAATTATGAAAGTAAACGGTAAAAAAATCCGATATAGTAAGCATTAATTGACGTAATAAATAATCTAAGACGATTTTCTAAAAGTAGTCAAATAGTCTATTCCACGTGTGTAGGTTTCCGGGCGTGTATATTGCAATAGATGGACTCAGACAAATGCTTGCTATATACACTTCCATGAACTTTGACAGTAATAAACTCTAAACTATAAGTAAATTAAATATGAGATTCTGTTGCTTGCAGGAAGAGTACAGCCTCAGGCTTCCAACTAAGGCCTTGCAGTACGGCAACACATTCACAGTCCAACTGCAGTTCTGCGTTGGATTGTAGGACTACTTGACGAACCGTGAAGGCCTTACACCAGGGTTTCCCAAACTTTCCCTGCAGTGGAACACTTCGCCAAATCTGACATTTAAACGGAACACTTGGTTTAATTTTTTCTTAGGTTCGGTAATTCCTACTTGTAAAAGTTAAAAACGTTTTAATTTATATTTAGTAATTATATTTAAACATGGTGTTGTTGTGGTATTCATCCTAAAACTGGTCTGATGCAACCTTCAATGCTAACCTATCTTGCGCTAACCTTTCATTTCCTTATAACTAGCACAACCCACATCCTCCCTAATCTGCTTAGCGTATTTCATCCTTGACCTCCCTCTAATGTTAATTTTACAAGACCCTTATGTCTTAAAACGTGGCCTATTAATTTATCCCTTCTCTTGATCAACGTCTTCCATATTGTTCGCTCTTCCCCTATTCGGTTTAGAACTTCCTCGGTAGCGATTCTATCCACCCATCTGATTTTCATCTTCCTCCTATTGCACATTTCAAAAGCTTCTATTCTTTTCCTTTCTGCAACTCGTATCGTCCACGTTTCGTACCCATATAACGCCACATTTCATATGAAAATATTTAGTAACGATTTCCTAATATTCACACTTATATTACCAGTAAGTAAATTCCTATTTTTCACGAAATCTTCGTTGCCTACTCTATATGTCTACTATACTTCTTCAATCCCTAGTTATTACGCTTCCCAAATAGCAGAATTCCTTAACTTCCTTCAAAATATCGTTTCCCAATCTAACACTCTTTATTATTCCATTTTTTTTCCAAATTACACTCCATCGTCTTGGGTTTTCCTCTATTAATCCTCATATTGAACTCTTTCTCCAGGATCACGTCCATGTAATTGTAATTTATTATGGTTTCTAATCTCTTTCTGATTTCCCTAAAACTACAATATCATCGGCAAAGCATAGGTTTTTTATTTCCTCTCCTTCCAATATGATTCCTTTTCCATTTCCGTTTTAACATTCTTCATCGGCTGTTCAATATATAGGTGAAACAGCATGGGCGACAGACTGTATCCTTGGTTTACTTTATTTAAAAACTAAATAAACATTAAGAGAAATTTTTCATGATTAAAAAATAAAATAATATTTATCAGCACGTACATGTACGTATTTGTACCTTTTTCAAGCTTTGATCCGACTAAAAGATTTGTATTGATGTTGTAAACGTTTTCTCAGTCATTTTATGAATATTTCTTGTTATTTATATGGTAACTGAAAATCAATCTTGATATTCCTACTTTTAGTTATTATCCACCTAATCATTTCTTTACAACCCTCCAATTCATTTTATTTACACCGTTTTTCAATTATATTGACAAATCTGCAGGATTTGTATTTAAGCTATAGCTTGGGGAATCGATCCCTCAAAGTATGACTTTGAGTTAAAGATGTATTACTTCATTATCAATATACTACTAATTTGTACTTCACCTTAACCCTTCAGGTATTCGAAAATAAAATACAATTTCTGGACTCTGTATTTCAAATAGCTTATGGCTTCATAATGTCTATATGCGGCCACGCAAATCTGAGATTATTTTGATGCACAACTAAATATTTTAAAAAATTGCTGTTCGTGTCAATCTTTATATTCTAAATCAAAGTTGCTTATTGACAAGTAAAAATATTATATACCGAAGATTCCTTTCATACAAAGTCTTAAGCTAGGTTTACACGGGCAGTGATGTTCGTCGAAGTTGGGTTGGCTGTGCACTGCCTACCGTTTACATATTGAGCAGATAACTGCCCACTTCTTTACTGACAAATGCTGCCCTCACTACAGAACGGGCAGAGAACTCTGATGCATTTTTACACTTCTCTGCTATATTTTGACAACTACGATCGGTTGGAATGTTGATGTTGCATAGTGTCGATATATTGTTTATTTAAAGTTGAATATTTTTCCCCTTTGTGTTTCGCGTACGCATAATGTCCATAAACAGGAACTAATCACTTTGTATTTGTGATAGAATAGACGTAACGAGGAAGGGTTCCTGAAATTCTCACAAAAAAGTCAAAATCAGTATTACGCTACTGTGCTATAGATACATACAAATGAAAACAGTTTAGCAATATTGTTTTATATTATTACTACAGAAATCAAGCAATAATAAAAACAGCGCCTGTACTTTGAAGCTGGTTTTCAGTGTTTAATTGGCTCGGTTTCTATTAATTGCTGTTTTATCCCCCTTAAAGTTGTCAATTACTGGACAAAACGAAATGAATTATTTTTCATTACGTGTGATAGTATGTTTATAGCTATACATCCTTCTGTTGCGTAATTTTTCTAGTTAAAGTTTGTGCCGTTGGAGGGTGGACAATAATTATTTTTGGAAAGTTAACCTAAAATTTTATAGGCGATTAGGTGCAAGAAACGAACTCTATCCTAAATGCTTCTGAACCAAAATTCTAGCCGCTGTTCACAACAAAGATTCACCTACTCCAATCGCACACTAAACCAAACTGCACGCGTATTGAAAATGCAAAATACAAACTGTTTTCCATTGCGCAATCGATAGTCAGCCCTGCCTCACCGTTCACAATCGATAATTGACATCCGCAACTGCCACTAACTGGCCTCCCATGAGGGCAGCGTCTAGGTCGGTGACTGACATACTGTTGACACGCTCCAAGAAAAGTGAGGCAGTGCTCTCGTGCCAGCGATGTATAGGCAGTTGTCAGTGCAGCACTGACGTATGTTGACACGCCACTGACATCACTGCCCCTCGTTTTCTGGCAGTCATCACTGCCCGTGTAAACCTAGCCTTAAGCACTCAGCTAGAATAAAAATATATTTTCATTAAAGTACAAGAAGCCTTCTGTTTCAATATACGCCAGGTTTTAATAAAATCTCATTGTTCAAAACACCTAAATCAATAATCCTGGAATATTTCCTAGTATTCGTTTTTTATGCTGGGCATAAGTGATCTCATGTTGTTCGGGATTCGAAGGCAACTTAATTTAAATCTCATGGCTACACACAACGGCATAGTTCACTAGTTTGTACTTTGTAGCTTTACCTTCAACATTAACACACTTTTGTCATTACGTTCAGTAAGTTTCAAAGGTAGTTACGTGCTTTGACATGACCTACTTTATTGAAGGACAGGAGAAAGTTAGTTTGGTAAACAGTAATTTGTTAATTATATGTTGTAGACGCATAATAAAATAATTAACGAAAACACAGTTGGATTCAATCCTGATTTGAAACGAAACCGTCTGCTGTTCGATAGTGAATGTGTAAGCCAAACAATATAATTAAGCGGCCAATTCAAATTGTTTGAATAATATGGTATGTGATTTCAACGAGAAATAATATATTTTCTAGTGCAAATTAATAAATGAAATGATATCTTTAGTAAAATCGGAATTTCTTGTAAAGTGTGCACCTAAAAATGTTAAATTCAAAAGTCAAAATAAAGACAAAGTAGGTCATGCAATTAAGCAATTAAACAAAGAAAACAAAAGTTTATTTGGAGAGTTATTAGAAAGTAAAAGACAGAAACATAAATCAAAATCCAAAATTGATTTAACAGAAACAGAATGGGGTTTAAGGAAGTCCACAAATAATCAAATGAAGTTTAATTATCCCCAAATTAGGGCTAAGGATGTGGTTGGTTCTGATTTAAAGTTGAATATAGCACCACAAATGCAAGATGACATAGAGGACCTTTTGCCCAAACGTCTACCGAATATAAGTGTAAATTCTGGTCTTGTTAAAGATTCAGGCACATATAATAATGGCAAGCCCTTGCTAAAGTTACCTGATATTATAGTGAGAAACATTCCTACATTTCCACTGTTTCGAGGTAAAGGCCCTCATTTATCGAAACATAAGTTACTTGAAGGAGATGTCCAACAATTTTGTGATGCACACATATTACCATCGGTAACAAAAATTTTGAGCAGTACTATGTCAGAAGCATCACGAGTTGCTTTAAGAAGGTGGAAGCAGAAAATGTTAGCCAGCTTAGGTGAAGAGGGTTTTATGGAATTTTATAAAGGTATGTATTTCTGTGAAAAAACATAATAATAATTTTCTATGGATCATAATATAAAATTAGAAAACCTGTAGAATATTCATAATGAAGTATATATTGGATTAAATAAAATATGTTTACATAAACATTGAATATATAATAGATTTGTAGCTAAATCGAGTAGAAGAAAATCTCATTCAATTTTTATGATCATTAAATAATGGCAAAATATGTATAACTTACATTTTAATATAATTACTTATTACTGATAACATTTCTTTAAAATACTGCTTCATTGCCTGTATTAATTATGTAATAGTTAAGATTTGCCCTTGTACAGATGTATGTCATTTCCTTTTTGATTTACAATTTATTGTTTTGACTTTTCATTAACAAACCTGCATTGTATATATACATAGGCATTATTAATTAGCAACAAATTTATTTTATGTAATTATTTTTGAATAATATTCTTTCTTACAAAAAACTAGATATATAAAGGATCAGCACATTTTTAAATCCTCTTATTGTTCGGTAATTTTAATAATAAATATATAGATAAAAACACAAATATAAATCTGTTCCAACAAATGTATATAAAACTGATTTCTATTTCTCATTTTAGTAAAGATTTTTATATTGTTGTTTTAAGTCTTTAGGTAACTTGTAACTCATAACTCTCTATATTTAAAATTTGGCAAAACAAAATTATCAGTATCATGGCTATTGTTATTAAGATTGTCTTTAAAATTTTTATGAATATTTCAATAGTATAGTGACATTAAACCCAACTTTATTTTGTAAATGAATATGACACCTTTCATTTCACAGAATTTGTCAACTGGGAGCTATTAGAGTATGTTTTATTTAATAACCCTTTCATATGTTTGGTTCAGTTCACATACCATATTTGCATCGAGTAGTTAATATGAGGAAATATTTAACAGTAGTATATGTTTAATAGTTAACTGTGACTGGAAAAATGTAGGTGACCTTTTCAAACGTTTATCTTATTGAAGGTATTCTATGCATTCTGCTGAAGTCTAAATATAGTAGTAAAAAAATATTTCCTAAATGTTTTAACTTCCATCCGATTGCATATTACATCAGTATCATTATACTTATGAGGAGTCCAATTTTTAAATGAAATTATATTTGTTTTTATTGAGTGTAGTTGTAGTTCAAAATATAATATTCAAATATTCTACCTTTTTGTCAATGTTTTGTTTTGTATGTTGGTGCAGTTGATTTTTATTATTAGCTCAAAACATACTGTAGTTTTGTCTGCATAATGAATAATTTTATTTTTTGTAGGCATAAATAATAAATTACCCAAAATCAATACCCTGGTACCCCATTTTTAAAATATAATTATAGTTATAGTGCTTATTTAATTCCAAATTCAATTATTAGTTTTTAACTGGGGTCAAAGTTTGCTTATAGAACATTTCAACAACAAACTCTGCCATCGTTGTCAGATAGACTAGATCAGCTAGCCGATCACTGGGAATGTCTTCCTAACTTCTGATGAAGGGGGCGGTGCCTCCAAAAATTTTAAAAACTACAAACCTTACATGGTACCTGCCATCTTAGGTAAGTCACCTACTTTCTGTCTCTCTTTCCTGGCCTTACTAATTGTTTTGATTCACCTGAAAATGTAATTTCCTGACACACACACACACACACATAGTTGAATTGGAGTAAAGGAGTAGTATGTTTATTGTTATAAATTTTATGTACTTTAAACATGTATTTAAATATGGGCTATGCCCATTGAAATGCAAATAAATAAATCAATTGCTGCCTTTTGGGTTATTCATAACACATTTTTTTTTCTTTTTGGTTGAAAGTACTTTTAATATGGTCACATTTGTAGAAATATGAACTCATATAGTTCCAAAAATGATGGCATAATTTATTCATTACAAAAAATATTGTGTATACATTATGAATTAGTTTGGACAAAGATGATAAATAAAATTTAAATCTTTATCACTGTTGTTATGTAATAACAATTTATTCCACCATTTGGTTTTTGAAAAAAATTGGATATCATCTGATACTTGTTAACTATTTAATTGTTTTGAAGTATCACTACTAATATACTGGCATTCACAATTGAAAAAATAGCATTATTTGTATTAAAGTGTTGCAATAACTGAATTGTTGCTGGAATATTTCTTTAAAATAACTAAAAAAGTAGCAGACAATAAGTAAAAATATGTCAATTTATTCAACAATTATAATAATAACATTAAAATATTTATATTACCTTGATTTTTTAAAATCCAAATAAAGAAACTAACAAGAGCAGTAAAAGTAGTATTAATAATGTAACATATTTGATATAATTATTAAAATTCCACAAAATACTATAAACCAAGATGATGATACATAAGATATTCAGTTGGAGTTACTGTTAGAAATGTGATAAGATATAATTTACAGTAGAATTTATTGTTTCTTCCAGCACAACTAAATGAGGGGACAAGCTTTCATTCTTTACTTAGAGATTACTTGTCAGGTGTACCAGAGAGTGATCTTTTCTTCGAGTATCCAAGTGTCAAAGGCTGTTGGCAAAGTTTGGCAAAGAGTGTTCTTCCTTATTTAGACGACACACTTTTCATAGAAACTGAAGTTGTACATCCCAAGCTTATGTATCATGGTTTCATAGACTGTGTAGCAATATACAGGTTTGTAACTCTTTGGATTTTATTGTTTGTATAATAATTTAATTATAAGAGTGTGTGGTTTTTCCTGGTGTAAATTATAAATGAAAAATTTCCATGGTGATATAAGACCTGAAACTGCAAATAACTGTTAAATGAAACACTAGTAACTGCAATTCACTTCAAGTTCATGGAAATTATGTCATTAAATATTTAACTCAGTTGGAAACCAGAGAATTGCCATCCAGAACATTTTATTCAGATCAAGTCATGAGAGGCTGAGCTACTTCCTTAGGACAAAACAAGACTACACACGCTTTCCCTTTCCTTTCCATATCAATTATCCCTAGCTTTACCTCTACCTTCCATGTTTGCAAGCATGTATGTGACAGCTATAAGGATGTGACATTGTCAGAATTATTGACACTATTGATAATGACTGTAAAGAGAGGAAATAGGTGGTGGTTTACCTAAGCTGAAGCTGGAAGTCACCATCGGAGGTTGGGATTTTTCTCAAATTTTCGGAGGTAACTTGCCCCTTTTATCAGGAGAGGAGGAAACACATTCTGATGGAGGAGGTAAAACATAAATATGGATAGGAAAAAGAGAGAGAAAAAGTTATTGATTTCCTTAAATTGATAATAGGTGACTACTGACAGGGAAGAACAAAAATGTATTTTTGAGAGCATAAACAACCCTCTTCAGAACAGTTGGTTGGCATGCTTAATACACCTTCCCAAACCTCTGCAACATCCTTGAAGAGCCATCAGGTGTCATCCTTTAATCTACTGAAATCTTTCAGAATCATTCACAAAAAGCCACCTACAGAATTAAAGAATTTATAAACTCTGCACTATTCAGCCATACATCCCTGAATCAATTTCTATCTAACTGCAGCTCTGTTAAAACGAATAATAATCATTTTTAAAAGATAGCTGCTCAAGACCAGTGCTTCACACTGACCCTCTTTAATGTCCCTCCCTGTTAGTTAATTTTTTTTATAGGTTTGAGAATATCACAGTAATTTTGAACAATTTTATATGATACTATATTGTGGTATGATTCCTAATTTTAATAATGTAATGCAATGGAAATTGTTTTTTATACCAATATAGAGGAAAAGTTGTTCTAATTGAATGGAAAAAATCGAAGAAACCAAAATCTGCAATTGGAATGGCCTATGATGCTCCTCTGCAACTGTGTGCATATCTAGGCGCCTTGAGTTTTGACTCAAACTACACGGAACATAAGGTTTGGTTACATATAATTCAGAAGTTTTATACAGTTTATGTATAAATGAAACATTCTGGCTTTTTTCTTCATATATAACTTACAATACTGACTGTTGTTATCACCAAAAGCCAACAAGATGACAATTAAAAGTACAAGTTTTGTTTCTTAACATCATACACACACATTGTGAATACAATAATTATATTATAGTTTTATTTATTACCACTTCACTAGCAAGTGAATTATAAATTAATTTTTATTTTTAGATTAAAGCTGCACTTTTAGTCATAGCATATAATGATGGTTCACCAGCTAGCTTCTTTCGCTTGACTCAATCTGAATGCCGGCACTATTGGACATTGTGGCTCCAACGATTGCAACAGTATTGGCTTAGACAAGAAGAAATAACTGGAGTGCAATCTTCAACCAATGTTATCAAAACTTAACTTTAATGGTTTTTTTCTCTCTCAATATTTTAATTAAATTAAATCAACACTAATGCTGGAGGAAGGGCAAATGGGTTTTGATTTAATTATTAATTTATTTGTTACATATAAAATAATATTTATTCTTGTAATAAAAGATTTCTTTGCATAGTCTAACTTATTTTGTAATTGAGAAACTTGTCTACTTGGGTGCCTTTTGAGGTAGCTACTGTACAAATGTGAAATGCTCCAATAAATATTTTACCATTGTATTCAAACATAATTTGAATAGGGAGGTACGAGTTAGACTACATATTTTGTGCTACAAGACATGCTCATTTTAAACTGACTTTTCAAACTGAGTTATGATTTGTGTTTCCAATTCATTCAGGATTTTATAAATTGAGAGACATCATAGAAAGGATACACAAGACTTTTTTAACAAAAAAAAAAGAAGTAGAAGGAATTAAATTTGAAATTTCACTGCAACTTTCTATTTATTTCCATACACAAGTTCAGAGGTCATGTTTTTAAATATGCTCAGATTCCATAAATGTGTCGTGTATCAAGCCACTACAATCAAATGAAAAATGTCACCATAAATCAGCATGCAGAGAAAATGGCATTCACATTGTTAGTTCTGTTAGAGGTGAATCTTCACAGAGCTCAACCACTGTTTCTACCACCCTAAAAAGTTGTATATGAGCAGGGGTGGGCAAAGTAAATACTTTCCAGTCTTCGTAATTGTGAACTCTAAAAAAAAAGTTAATTCAATTATGAATGTAGTGTAATTACTGAAGAATGTGTGAACAAATATTTCTTTGGAAATACAGGGAATAAAGCAGTGTATTTACTATTTCATTAACTAATAATTATATCTAAGGAGTACAATTTGAAACACTATAAAACATAATGAATTTGGCTGCAAACTTTCAAAAACTGTAAAATAAAATCTGTGGAGTGCATGAAAAGCTGCAGCAGCAAAGTAATTATTTAAAAACAATTCAAAGTAGTGCTAGTTTCATGGTATCCTACTTGATTAACACGTGAAGCCCTTTTTGGAAGGAGAGTTAATTAATGTATGGTAATCATCTGCAGAGTTTGAAGTTGAGGTCACAATTGTAAATAATTGATGTCCCTTCTATGCGCCATGACCCACTCAGGAGTCAGCTGACTGACTTCCTACCTGATTCAGGTTTTCTAAGGTTTTCACTGCATCATTTCAGGTGATCATTAAACTATAGTCTGAGGACCCTAATACACCCTTCTCCCTTCCATATCCCACATTTGCCTAAAAATAGTGTTTTACAAATCTGTCTGATGAAAATTTACATTATTAAGATATTTGTTGGGAAAATATTCTCTATATTTTGCGGCAACATATATTTGGCTGCAAAGTTTCACTCAAACAAAGATTAACAAGAGTAAATATAGACGCTCTTCACAAACATTAACTTTCAAGTTAGGATGAGAATCTCGACAAGCATTCCGACTCTTGATTTAAAAAAAATTAGAGATAAGTGCAATGATGTACACATCCCATTAAAATATTTTTTAAACTAAATGTGCTCCCAGCTCCAGATGATATGGAATTAGAACATTAAATTTTATGATGCATTATACTTTGTATGAAATGCAAAGAGAACCAATGAAGGAAATTATTTTAACATCTGCTCCCATAAAGTAGCATGTGAGCCAAAAAACAAAAGATAACCCCTGAATGTATGACCTACAACACTCAAGGGAACTTAAAGCAAATTATAACGCCTGTCTTGTAGACAAAGTAAAGATTAGTGTAAACTTAAAAGTGGACTTCAATATTGATCTGAAAATTTTGTTGACTCCAACTACCCACAATGCTTTATTTTATAATCACCCCTTTAGGCTTGTAATAAAATGCATTGTGTTGATTGCTTTAGAACAGGGGTGGCTAACCTTTTGCATATGAAGCACCAATTTGTTGACAGACTAGTTCAGATGTGCCATATAGCTCAAGAACAATTTATAGTTTTGTTCATGGTTAGGGGTTGGCAAATATATATGAGGATAGAATTTGCTTCGCTTAAGGGATGAAAAGGAATAACTCTGACACGGTTAAACCAGTTTAATTAAGCACTAATCTTCAAAAGTCAAGAATGATGTTCCTGTACAAGCGGGTGATTGCTTCATGATTCTGCTATAGCTGACAGTCTGATTTGGTGAAGAAAAACTCTGGACAGCAGTTTCTAACAGCTGAGAGCGAGATCAGCTTGGAATTGTCTGTTCTCTCGGTTTCCCAGAATTTTTGGCATTCATTATATTATTTATATATCTAACTGTACAATGCTTTCCAACAATGTAAAGGGACTTCTCGTCTGAAATACAAACAGGCTCAAGGGTTCAATGCACCACTTTTAACTGTACTAAGCTCTGCATTTGGTGCATGTGCCAAGGTCTGGTCACTTCAGCTACAGAGCAAGTTAAAAAGGGTTAAATAATATGTAAAACATGCCAATTTCAAATAACAGTTTAATCAACCATTATTTGCAAAATTTAATGTAACATATATTCACAATATAAACATGACAAAATAAAAATTAAGAAATTTGATAACTACAAAGGAACACATGTTTCAGTGATATAACTAAGCTAAGAATAATGACCATCTCAAAATATTGTACACTGTTGTGTCGTGAAACATATCATAAAAATTAATAATAATTATGCATCATTCATGCTGAACAATTTCTCAAAATATTTAACATAAGTGTTTATGAATAAAAACAATTATTGTAATGACATAGCAACATAATATTTATTAAAGAAGTTTAAAATAAGAAGTACTTACAAAAATCCTAAAAGGCAAAATAAACTGTATTTCACTATTGTAGCCTACAACTTCAAACCAAGTTACAACAGTAACACATATATACGCTACTTACAAAACATTTGTAAGACTCAGAAATACAAATTTCAGTCTCTCATTAAATGTAATATATCAATAAAAGCTTTTGAACTTGGGAATGGTAACATACCTACATATATCTTGTTTTATAGGAGCATGTAACACCCCTTTAAAGGTCTGGATTCCTGTACCTTCCCCTGCCCTTAGCTGCTAGTGACAATGATGTTATAGGTGTGACTCCTTTCCCTTGTACATTTGTGGATTCAGATGTTGGGGACAAAGCAGGAAATGAACGGTTTTGCCCACTTAATTGAGTGAAAGGTACAGCTGCCTGTTGCCAGGTTAATGGGGAACTGTTACCACACATCAGAGATGGCACTTGGTATTGTGTCATAATCTGTTGATCAGTAGTCATTAGTTGAGGGGTGTTTCGTCTCTGCCTTCCAAAGTCTGTTGTACACCCATAAGATGATGTCTCTGTAAGTCTATTATTACCAGGTTGTAATTGCAGTTGGAGTAAGTTTCTCATTTGCTGATTCAAAGTTTTCACATCTACTCGCATCATATTTTGTAGATTTTGGTAATACAATTCAGCTTTTGGAGGTACAGGTTGCACATATGATACTTCCTGTAATAATCCTTGTGATGAGTGAGGATTTAGGGAATTAGATCTGGGAGGTAAGTCAAAATCTAGAGCAGAAAGATTTTCAGTAGCTAGATTTTTTGTTGAATTATTTGTACCAGCCTCTAATTGCACCACAGGAACAAAATTTCTATGCTGTTGATAATTAAAATGGGTAATTTTACTTGTAGTCTGTTGAGAGTTTATGACTTGTGGGACTGGTACAGGAAAATAAGGACTGCACAAGGTCCCTGAACAGGGAGGTGGAACAAGTATAGGCTCATATAAGTTTCTGGTTTGTTCTGGATTTGATTTCACTACACAGTCAGACTGTTGCACAACTCCTAGGGGATGTGTCACAAAATTATGCCAGGGATACTGTGATGGGTTCAGGAAAGCTAATTGCGGTCCCATTAGAACAGAGCTTGAAGGAATAGGTGCTTGTATCACAGCAGATTGCTGTGACATGCCTGGATTCAAATATGGGACCCATCCTGTAGCTTGTTTCATATAAGGACCTGTAGTGGGCAACTGATTATAACACTGATTTGACTTCTCCTCGGATGGGTGGTGGGGGACTGTGTTTTCAAAATCTCTAGCAACTGTTTCATATCGCAATAACTGTTCAATAGCAATCTCTTGCATCAGTGGCTCAACAAGTTTGTCACTAGTTGACCTTTCTTGGTAATTTCTTTTTAAATATATTTCTTGTGTGCTACTAGTATCTACCAATATATTGCCTTCATTCAATTGAATTGGGCAATCAGCAAAAGCATTCACACAGTTTACATGATCTGCTCCACTTTTGTCACAAACATTACTAACACCTTCTTTGATTGATTTTGAGCTTCCTGTTCCAAATCCATTAGGTTTATCTTGTGTATTGGGTAAAGTGCTAGATCTCAATTTTGATTCTGTACTCTGTGATCTATGAAAGTAACAAGTCTTGTGATTTATTTTTTTTATTTCTGGATTATTTAATTTAAAAATAGGCTCTTGTGAAGGTTTATCTTTTATTGGATCTACATTATTCCTTATCTCAAAACTCCCACCTTGTTTTGAAGTGTTACTAAAATTTATTTTCATGGTAGCAACTCTTTCTCTTTCATATAGTGGTTTTTGATTGATTAGTGTCACATCCAAACACTTGTCTTCATTTCTACTGCTCTTGACTGTTAATGTGTCTCCTGGAACTTGCTCTTCTAATCTGTCACTACTACTTACAGTGGACATTGTATCTTTTTCAAAAAGTTTGATATCAGACTTACTCTTCTGTATTACCTTATTATAAGAATTCTGCAGTCGATTTCCGTTTATAAATTCTGAATAAAAATTTGTTCTCCAATTATCATTATCACAATTTTGATCTTTGCCTTTTGTGGCAATGGTTTTTCTGTTACAGTTAACCTCAGAATTTTCTGTGATTCTAACTCCTAAATATTTGCTGTCAATAGTTACTTTCTTTGGAACATCTCCAGCCTGTTCAATATTTTCATGTGACTGAGGCACTTCATATGTATTACATGTCTTTTTTAAAGATTTAACTTGGTCATTATTTATTTCATTGTACTTATTTATGGAATTATTTTTCATAACTCCCTGCACATTTGAGTAAGGTTTAGCAGTCTTATTCTCCTGTATACAATAAGAATTATCTTTGTCCAATTCCTGGGAAGCTAACTCTGATTCTGCACTATCGCTGTCCCAGTTTTCATTCTCAGTAGATACGGGGGGAATAAAAGTTGATGCAGTTGACAGAGCTCTAAAAATAAAAATTCAATTCAGCACTTGATAAGCATGACACAAATAGATATTAAGAATGCAAACTGTAATCATACAACTACAATATGAAATAAATTAATATCACTTTTTGCATTACTTTTTACACATCATGATTTTACTCTGAGGCTTAATATTTTAATTTTATTGGTGTGTTAATACACCCATTTCTATGATGGCACAATATGGACAATGAAAATCTTAAGTATCTGTAACAACTGAAAACATTTTAATATGATTTTTTTGAGATTGAGGAAAACAGTCATTACTTAAGTAGAATAATAGTTAATTCAAATGTAGTAGACAAGAATAAATAACATTTTTTTACTTGTGAATTTGGTTTGCCTGCTCAGCCTCTACAGGCACCATAGAGCCCTCTTTAGCTGCTGTTACCAGGCTAGCAGCCAATGCCATTTCCATCATGTTTTCCTCTGTAGGAGTAGTACAAGAAATGACATTCACACGAGTCTGCTGTGACTCTGGAAACAGGTCTACACCTCTCTTTTGCAGCCAGACATTAGTGACCGGTAGTAACGATGCTAAAAATGAAAATATATTTCAAAATAATCACACATAATTAAACAAGTCGGTAATAAATTTTTGAACTATGGAAATTAATTACATTTATTTTATAAAATTTGAAAAGACAGTTAAAGATATGGTCAAGAAGCAGGAGCGAAAAAAATGTAACTGAACCACTAGAAACCATAAGAGATTAAAAATATACATGACTGGTTAAATAGTACAAGATTTTATGAAGAATATATGTGCACTACCAATGAACATATGAACAGATAAATATAAGAAGAAAATGTCCAACATATAATATGTATAATATTAACATGAATAATTAACATAATTGCCAGGAAATTACTTTTGATCAGAAGATATAAGAACATAAGGAAAGTATTTATAATAGAGAAGCCTTATAATAGAAGGAAGAATTAACAAAACTTTGAATATTTCCAGGCATACTTAATGAAAATTTTTGACAATGCAAATTTAACATTCTGAAGATTGAAGTACAGAGAAAGAGGAATTAATATATAGCCTATATGAAAATGAAGTGACAATATTATGAGGAAATAAAAATTTTACTGCAGGTATTAAAGTCCAAGGACAAATAATTGAAAATAATATTGTTCTATTGTCAGAGAATGAAGATTTTAAATATATGACAAAAATGCAGCTTACAGCAAGAACAAAAATAAATAGGGAAAACTAGTCATTTAGTACAAAATGTGAAAAATACAGCCCCACTTAAAATAATACATTCTGCAGTGGCAGAAGTGGTGAACAAGTTTTGATATTTGGGGAAAATAATTACAGAGGATGAAAGAAGACATAAAGAGCAGATTAGCATGGGATAAGAAAGCATTTTCTCAAAAAGAGAAACCAACTTGTGTCCAACATTAAAACAGGATTGAGAAAAATAATATGAAATTATACATCTACAGTATAGGACAATTGCATGAAAGTGAAACATGGCAAATAGGAAGAGCTAAAAGGAATATACCAAATTCACGCTAGCGAGAAGACAAGCCAAATAGACAGGCCTTAAATTTAGACACTGTAGTTTGGACAACTTAAAGGTGAAAGGTACATCTGAGATCAGCAATAGTAGGGAATGTAACACTCATTAAATACAGATCAATAAATTGAGGATGCAATACCTGGGAAATGCTCTGATTTGGAGGGCAGAGTTTACAGCAGAGAAGATGGAAAGCCTCATCCAAGCAGTCAATAGACTGACTTAGATAAGTTTATTTTTTTTACAGATTTTCATTCTGCTCTAATGTGAGCAGCTTTTATAAAAATAGCCTTGGGCATCCTCTTAATGACCTCGTCGTTCTTTGGAATAAATAGAATTCCAGTTCAAAATAATATTGCACTTCAGAACAAAGAAATTTCTTTGAGTACTTCTCATCACAGAACTATCTCTGTGCAATGTAACGAAAATTCACTTGAAAAGACTAGATTGCACACATTAAATTCTGAATGCATATTCAGTTTTAATGTGATCACATTTCTTCCAAATGAAACCTATGGCAACTTCATACTTGGTATGTTTATGAAAACTGATATAAGTTCTAGAGTACAAGGCAATGAACTACCAGGTTTCAAGAGAATATAGAACAAAAAGATTGTTAAAATGCATGCATACATACAATGAGATAGGCTAAATACAATCTAAATAAAATCAAGAAGATGATGAAATGTTTTATAAATACATATTTGAAGTATTTACTAAAATTACTCAACTTGTTACTTAATATTTTCAATGTATGTCTGAGATAATGCCTTTAAGTTTCTATGAGAAAGAAGTATTCTTCCCTACCTTTCACATATAAAACATTTCAATGCTAATGAGTTTGAACTTTATAATTCACACGATGTTTTGGCACAAATGTTACACACACATTCTCTGCTGCAAACTTATTTGATTCTTTTTTTAAAGTTATTTTGTCATTCATATCGATTAGTCTCGCCCAAATGAAATGTAAATGATCTTGAAAAAATTGGTATTATCAAGTTTACATTCTAATATTTTACACAACTATGAAAGTAAGGAAAACTTATTTCATTTTCTTAGTTTAACAGTACTTACACATAAATAGTGGTTCTGTAGTGGTGTTATTGTGTTTCTCCTGAAAATTAAGAGTTAAATCCACAATTTTATCACAGTGTTGACGTCTCTTCCGATATTTATTCTTAGGAATACGAGTTCCTTCAAATAATTCAGAATTCTTGAAAAAACATTCTTTAAATTTTTCACTTTTCTTAGGTAAAACTTGAAGTTTATAGTCTTCTCTACAATTAAATATAAATAGAAACAATTAAAACTAATAATGAGCTTCACCTTATTAAAGAATATATCTGTTAACTACAAGAAATGATTTATCAAGAAAACTATTCTCACAAATATTATAATTTCCCACAAAGAAATTATTTTCAGATATGTACTATTTCATTTATCTATGCTCATTACACAAGTAAAACATTATTTTGATAAAATAGCTTAGTAATTATTAAAAAAGGCAAAGACATTTAATAACTAGTAAAACAAGGTTGAGTAGAAAGCATTGAATCCTAGTCAAATGAATACAGTGACAATGGACTTTATTTTGTTCAAAAGTGATTGCCTGATGTGTTAATACATTTATCCCACTGGGAGACAAGGCAATTAATTACAGTCTTGTAAAAAGAGGTTGGTCACTGACAGATCCACAACCTCGCCCATTCTTGTAGTTTCTCATCCAAATGAAACCAACATCAACAAATGTCGTTCTTCATATCACTAAAGGTGGAAGTCACATAGAAATGATCTAAGCTATACAGAGGATGCTAAAGTGTTCCTAGCCAAATGCATTATTATGCAACAGGATGGTTCTGTCCAACAGCATTCCAGGGCATCAGAGATTTTGCTGGGTAACATTTCAAGATCCTTGTTACAGCCCACATCTTTCCCAGTATGATTTCTGGTCATTACTTTTGAATTAAACAAATTCCATAATAGTAGGTGTTCCATATCCATTTGGTTTGCCCTTTATACTTTACTTGAGTGAATTTGTTGCTTTCACATAAAAACCTGCAACTTTTCTGGGATGCAGATTTGACAATGCTTTCTTGAAATGTGAGGGGACTATTGTGTTGGAAGAGTTTGTAAATGTAGAGTATTGGCATAATTACTTACAATTTCTAGACATCACTACAAGGTTCTATTGATCTTTTTACTCAACCTTTCACGTTAACAATTTTTTTAAAACTTGTATTTTAGAAGTATGATTAATTTAAAGAATTATATAAAAACCTACTAAACTGATTTGTTTAATCTATCTCACTTCACATATACAGACTGAATGAAAAGCAGCACAGAGTTGAGTACATTGTTCTTACATTTGTGATCTTGTGTCATTTTGTTTCCCATCAAATTTATTTGATTTAACTAAATTATCACATGGATCTTTAATCTCAGTAAAACCTTCAGTTACTCCTTCTAATTTTTTTGTTTCTTTGATAATTTGTTCTCGATCAAGTGTCTCTGCAGTAGAATTGTTTATCTTAGCTGAGGTAGGAACGTCTCCTTCATTCTTCATTCTGAATATAAATATAGATTAAATAACTTTTAAATAAGTTGAATACTATAATTAGGAAAAGCATTATACAAATAAGTTCTGCCTTCTTAACCCCTTGCCTTTCAACTTAATTTCCAACATTTCATGCCATAAACAACAAAGTCAAGGTGTTTGAAGTTGTGCAAATCACATACTTTCCATGATTTGTATGTACATATACATGGTACAATTAACTTTACATTGTGATAGATAAATATGATCAATTGATTATTGAACAAGAAAGATTTATTATCTCAAAGTGAATAATAATAAATTAATTAATTAATCTGACTTATTGTCATAAATAAAAAACAAAGAATTACCAAAATTCAGAAATAGAATCATTTTATTCTAAAACATTTTGTCCCTAGTTTTGGGACCTCCTCAGTTCTTTAATTAAAATAAAACAAAAATTTCACAAAGCTACTCCAACGTAAAGGCTGAAATAGCTTTTCTCCACGCTTTGTGTATAAATAACATTTTTATTTTGTGTTTAGTCTTATCAGCTCTATAATGTCTGAGAGACATTGGCACAACTACCCCATTAGGTCTTTGAGATGTTAGCCATATAAGCATACCTCGTCTTTGATACAACTTTAATACCTTTATTTCATTACCTCAATCTAATTTCTAGCTTTACCATTAATTTTCTCTCATGACACAGAGCAAATTGTGGCAAAACTGGTTTCTTGGCAGAACACCAAATGATTATAACCATCCTCATAGTATTCTAATTGTAATAATTCAACAATATTATTCCAGTTAAAGTCACAATTGAGGAGACCATCTACAGGTAATAAGTGTATCTAAAAGTACTGATCAACCTTTTATTAAAGCCCATGCCTCAGCCTTACTGCATGGCACCACCTATTATAATTATGTCAGAATGTAATTTTTATATACCTTTAATAAATATTATAAATCAAACTTTTTTAAGCATTTCCTTTGTTGCATTTTATAGCTGGCGAGGGATGAACTTATTGGACCATACTAACATGACAGTGGAGGATATGCTCAGAAACCTGTAAGCAAAGCAGCCAATATGCCACTTTTTTTAAAATAGTATTTAATTAAGTTCTCTCTATGACCTTTTGCCCACATTTCTGGACTTTTTTTGGGTACATAAAATAACCTATTTCCAACAGATATTGAATGGTAAAAAATATTAAAAAAATGAGAATTTGCTTCCTGAATCTTAATACTACCACTTCATGTGTTATTAATTGTTTTATACACACCTCACAATATTCCCTGACAGAACTTTTTCAATGTGTCTTTATAAAATTTGTATCTGTGCTGGATCATGGAAATTTACCACTTATGATAGGCATGTTTACAGTGGAATGCATTCTTCATAATAATATTGATATCAAGATCTTGCAATACAGTGCTCCCCAAGCCCTGGGTGAATTAATTTAAGAGTGTGTGTGGAACCCTCACAGAGTCAAAATACATCAAAGTGGTTGTTATTATACATTGTTTATTTGATTACAAACAATGAAGCCAAATTACGTAAAAAAATTAAGAGCTGAACAATTTTGTGTAATGTATGTTTTTATATTTAATTAAGTCTTCATTTGTAATTAGTTTCCCTTTAACATAAATTTTTATGTATCCTTTTAAAGTGGTTTACTTTGTGGAAATAGTTCTAACATATATGATCTCTAAGTGATTTTCTAAAGTGAGAAAAGTAATACAATTTATTTTGCATTAAATCAGTTTACTTAACAAATTTTAGTTGGGGCAAGGTACAACAATTAGAATGTGGGAATTAGCTGTTTTTACAGTTTGTTAACATAGGTATATGTAGAAGTAATAAATGAGGATGGAGTACTCATATCAGGTGTAATAATGAACTAAATGAAAACCTATTAGCTACAGAAGGCCCTTTAAATCATTAATACCATAAAGTAGTTTGGATTAATAGCATTTGTAGATTTAGAAAAAGCCTTTGATAATGTTAATGGGAAGAAACTAATAAGGATTTTGAAGATGAACAGAATAAAATACCGAGAAAGAAGAGTTATCCATAACCTCTTCAGATGGCAGCAGCAGGCATTAGAATTGAAGAGCAAGAAAAAAAACAGAAATCAAGATGCAGTCTGTTGCCCATGCTCTTTAACTTATATATAGAACAGGCGATGAAGAAATTTAAAAATAAAAATGGAAAGGGAATCAAAATGGAAGGAGAAGAAATAAAAAAACAATGTTTGCTGCTGATATTGCGGTATTATGGAAGTCAGAAGAGTTGGAAAACACAATAAATGTACAGGAAATAGTGGAATAACAAAGTGTGATAGATTGGGAAGGAATATTCTGAAGAAAGTTAAGGAATTCTGCTACTTCGGTAGCATAGTAACTAGGGATAGTAGAAGTAAAGTAGAGGTAAAGAATGGGATGGCACAGGTAAGGACTTGTATAGTCATATTTAATGATAATCTGGAAGAAGAACTGGAAGACCCAAACCAAGGTTGGAAGATGGAGTGGCACAGGATATAAAAACCTTAGGAGTGTATTTCAACGAAAAATAAATAAATAATCAGCGTCCTACATGCTGTGTTTGAGGAATGTCTTCTAGATATCTGTCCTGAAGTAAATTTCATATTTTCGGAGCAAAGATAATAGACATAGGAATGGTAGGCTGTTGAGCCAATAATGATTATGATGGGAAGTGTGTAGAGTAAGAACAGAAAAGGATTTTAAGGATGGAATATGTTAAGCAGATTATGGAAGATGTGGTAGCTATGCATAAGTGAAAAGACTTACACAGGATACTTTACCATCGATGGTTGCATCTGAACCTGTCATAGAACTGATTACCACAACAACAAACAGCAGTGGGGGTGAGAAGTCCATATAAATTGTTAAAGATTATTGAGCTGTTACCGATTGTCTGTGTTCATTCAAGAATTAAACTATGACGAATGAACTCTGTAGCACATTTAGACATGTATTACTTATGTATTATTAAAATTATTAGCCGACCTGTTATGGTGTAGTGGTTAGCGTCACTGCCTCACATAAGAAAGGTCCTAGGTTTGAATCCTGGCAAGGGTATAGATGTTGTGTGCGCAAGTTATCACTGTGAAACCACTGCAGTTAACAAGAAAACAAGTTCTCTTATTATAATCACTAATACCCGTAGCAGTTGATGTTACTATAAATGAAGTCACAAATACATTATTGTTATGTTGTTACCAATTATTGTACTAGCTCATTAACAATTTAAGGGGTCTTATAACCCACCCTGTAATTGTCATGTCACAAAGAATTACAACAAAAAGCCACCGTGACTGCCACAAGCAGTTATTCTTACTGTAGAGCTCTGTTTCAAGCTAAATGCATACTGTTCTAAACTTTATATTCTATAACATTTCTAATTCCTTCCAACTTCCCGGCAATTATGAAATCATATTTTATAACCATCAATTTTTTAATTATTACTTTGCTCAGTTTACCACAGAATTGTAAATTTCTTGCGATGATGAATCAGTTGCCAACTATAGTAACTACAGAACTTATCACAGGTATATGTATAAAAAAAATTAATTTGTCAGTCAAACTTGAACAATTATGTCAATATATCATGCAATGATTTCAAATGAATCACCAAGGTCCTAGAGAATATAGAAATGACACTTCAATTGGGAAAATACATTATAATTATTATTAATGTAACAGAAAAAATTTTTTACCGTCTACTCATTTCCTGACGTCCTTGTTGAAGCAACTCTTCCAGTCTTTTATTGTTTTGCTTCCTCAGTTCAGAAATTTCAGAGTCATCACCACTCTCATATATGTTTTGCAAAGACATCACAGAAATAGAGTTCATATTCAAGGGGCTCATAACATCCAAACCTTGCAGACAAAAACACCTAAATATATATATATATATTCTCTAAAATAACTGATTTTTAACAGGATACCAAATTTATATAAACTGAATAGAGATAGAACACATGATAATAAACTTATCAAATTTTAGATTTACATAATTGTGTGAATATCACAAGTTATAGACAAATTTTGTGGAACTTAATAAGAAAATTATACTGATGAAAATTGATATTTTCTCATAATAGGCTCATTTGAGATAAACGTGGAATTTAACTGTTGCCACTTTAAAGAATTTTGAAACCTTGGAATTATATTCAACAATGAAGCAGTAGTTCAGTCACAAGACTTCCTTGTTGAATATTTCCCTTACAATTATATCTCCTTTGTTTTCTATTTGTTTGACTAAAAGACAACAAGAACTTTGCAATTCATCTGGTCAGGGTTAATAGAAAAATACAAATACTGTATCCATACGAAAAATGAAATTTAAACCAATAATGCTGTCAAAACTTTTTCATCTAGAACACTGATTGTCAGACTGATGAATGAACTTGTTTGTGAAGTGCATTCACATATGATTGAAAATTATTATTATTTTACCTAATCATTACTATTCTTTCTTGGTAGATTAAAACCACGACACTGACATAAAACTAATCTTACCCACATTTTTGAAAAAAAATGTTAAGGGTGGAGATGGAGGGATAACCTTTAAATATATGGTATCGTAGAACAAAATCTCTGGTTGAACTGGGTTTGTTATAATAATCTATAACAAATAATACAAGCAACATCAAAAAAAATTGTTACTAAATAGGTGCGGTCTCATTGTTTGAAAATAACATTTTATATGAATAATATTACGTTGACAATTCGTGCTTACGGTGAGATACAATTCTATTGATAGCAAGGTTACTGACTTGACAAAGAAAATCTCCTGTCACTGCTTAACCAAATTACACTGAAGACAATTATTTGCAATTACTCAGTCACTGAATTGAAGATATTTGAAAAACGATACATACTATTATCTTTTACTCCGAAGATATGACCATTACTTCGGGACAGATATCTAAAAGACCTTCCTCAAACACAGCATGTTATTTTTCGTTGAAATACACTATAATACACATAATTTATACAAAACAGAAATTATTTATATAATAACTTGTTTTATAACGATTATAATTTTATTGTTCGGTTATAATATACTTAATATTAACATAAAGTAATTGTTAATTTCACGCAGTACACTGAGATTCTTTTATTATGAAGAAATAAATCGCATCTGCCACATTTTTAACCATTTATATCAATCAAATGCTTAGATAATGAAAATGATACTGAAGAATAAAAATTTCATTGCTGTAACCAGAATATGAAATCATTCTATAGTGTATTTTGAGAATATTGAGGTTTTTATTTACTTTATTAGAAAATCCTGAAAACTAATGAACAAATTTTGAAAATGTTAGAAAATTGGCACCGAAAGTATAAATGCATATTGTAATTAGATATTTTTACTCTATAACAACGTTGATTTTCAAAAGGTCTGGTATTTTCAAAAACGGAATATGGAAAAGAAATCATACTGCAAAGAGAAGAAATAAAAAACCTTACGCTTTGCTGATGATATTGTGGTATTAAGGGAATCAGAAGAAGACTTAGAAACCATAACAAAGGGCATGAACGTGGTCCTGGAGGAAGAGTTCAATATGTGGATTAATAGACGGAAAACCAAGGTAATGGAGTGTAGTTTGGGAAACAGTGGAATAACAAAGGGCGTTAGATTGAAAAGGGATGTTTTGACGAAAGTTAAGGATTTATGGTACTTTGGCAGCATAATAATTAGAGTAGGATAGCACAGGCAAGGAAGGCTTTCGCAACCAAAGAGAAATTTACTTACAGGTAATAAAAGTGTAAATATTAGGAAATCGTTGCTAAAACTGTTCGTATGGAGCGTGGCGTTATATATAAAATGTGGGCGATAAGAGCTCCGGAAAAGAAAAGAATAGAAGCCTTTCAAATGTGCTGCGAATGCTGAAAATTAGATGGGTGGTTAGAGTAAGAAACAAGGAAGTTATAAACAGAATAAGGGAAAAGCGAACAATATGGAGGACGTTGACCAAGAGAAGGGATAGATGAATAGGCCACGAAGGTCTTGTAAAATTAGCATTAGAGGTAAGTGTGTAGGGTAAGAACAGAAGATAGATTACTCTTAAGCAGATTAGGGAGGATGTGGGTTGTGCTAGTTATGAGGAACTTAAACAGATTGCGCAATATAGGTTAGCATGGAGGTTTGCATCAGACAAGTCTTAGGACTGAATACCACAACAGCAACAACATTCTACTTTATACACCAAACATGTATTCGCAGGTGGTTACCAGGAAAAGTACGGAACCTACGAAGAAATGTATAGTGTAAACGTAAAGAAACACTCAAAATAGAATAATCCCCTCAAATTTAGTGCCAGATCGATTGAGTTAAAGGTTTTGTCGACGGTTTACATTAATGCAGTTTTAGAAAACTAACGTAATGATGGAGTCAAAATATGTGATTATAATCGTTATTTAAGCTATCTCAAAATTTAATTAAACAGTATTCTGAATGTTTTTTATAAAAGTAAGTATAACCTCAAAATACTCAAATAATTAAAAATAGAAACCCAAGGATGCAGCCTATTACACTGTTTGCAACCCGCCAAGTTTTACTTTTCACTTGTATACACATATATTTTAGGTTCTTCCCTACTTGGTTTAAAATTTAATATTTACGTTAAAGAATGAACAATATATATTTCGATTGTAGAATAAATTGCAATAGAAGAAGAGATTACTCTGGACTGCATCGAATCAATGGACATAGGTGAAACGAAAGAATATTTTAGATTATGGTCAAACAATTTTATTATCAAAAATACAAGACTTAAAAAAATTTCAATGACCAGCCAGGATTACAAATGACACTATTTGGAAGTTCCGTTGTTTGCGAACAATTATTTCCTTCAATGAAAATTATTAAAACTTAATCATGTATGCAAGTTAAATTTTGTAGATCTGTTTTTATTTATCCAAAGTGAAATATGTCGCTCGGCAAACAATTAAAATTACTTTCTACGTCTATTCTTTATATTTCTCCAATGTTATTATTCAAGAACACGCAATATGATTTAAGTTTGCAACACTCTCTTCAATTCTGGTTTGACGCTTTGTTTGACATATATAGCATGATTTACAGCTCAAACACTAAATTTTAAATTTACTATGTTTATCAAAATAATATAAAATAGTGTTATAATTTTTTTCATGTAAATTAGCTCTAAATATTGCCCTTAAACTGTAACAAAGCCAGTTACAACAATATACGTTTGTGATCATTTTGATTGGGATAAATTTTCTTCATTTTGGAAGCTGTACAGGTAGTATAAATTTTTCAGTAAAACGGTATCTATTTCCTCCAAATCTATTCAATTCTGTAAGAGTCATACTAAATTTATTTATTTTGAAACTAAACTATTGCAGTTCATATTTCATTATTTATTTCTAGATGTAGCTGGAGAAATATATAAAATGTGTTTTAATGTTAATTTAAATTTTATTAATTTCTGTTATGCTAGCAAAATTAACTTCAGGCAAATTATATCCTTTTCGTACTATGGATGAAAATATGTATTTCAAGCTCATCCTAATATTTAGTTTAATAATGTTTGCATGTCTAATAGAGAGCATCTGCGCAAATAAAATATTTCGCAGACACATTCCATACAAGTTTAATTTTCGTTTTTCTTAGTTTTGCAATCGAATTAGGGCGTGAATTTGAAAAAGATATATATTTGTTTGCTTCTTGGGTCTGAGTGGTCCTAGGTCGGCCGCAGACTGCAAGCGACAAAACGGTCAGAGACGAGTCATTTCTGTGAGGCGACGACTCTAGTAATATTATACACGAGTTCCTTGTGGACAGTCTCACACCGAGCGAAACAGTCGCGTCAAAATTAAAATATAATCAAAACTTTTAGCCAAACAACTCATCCTTGTAAATTTGAAACCTTTGTTTTCGACCGCTATTAATTTAATAAGAAAAAAGTTTAAATTTCATTTAGTGTTAATTCAATGTACTTATCAATAACAAGCATTTTTATTTCCAACATAAAAAATAAGTAAAAACTGATATTTCATCGTCACGGTCCATCTCGATTGATATGAGATTAGGTTTGCTTCGGACAGCCTCAGTCTTACTCGGAGCAAGGTTGCGCGATGGTAAACAGTTTGTATTTTTCATTTTCAATACGCGTGCAGTTTGGTTTAGTGTTTTATAGGAGTAAGTGAATCTTTGTTATGAACAGCGGCTAGAATTTTGATTCAGAAAGCATTTAGAATAGAGTTAGTTTGTTGCACCTAATCGCCTATAAATTTTTAGGTTAACTTTCCAAAAATAATTATTGGCCACCCTCTAACAGCACAAACTTTAACTGGAAAAAAATTACGCAAAAGAATGATGTATATCTATAAACATACTATCACACGTAATGAAAAATAATTCATTTCGTTTTGTTCAGTAATTGACACCTTTAAGGGGAATAAAACAAGTAAAAGAAACCGAGCCTATTAAACAATGAAAACCAGCTTCAAAGTACATGTACTGTTTTTATTATTGCTTGATTTCTGTAGTAATAATATAAAACAATATTAGTAAACAACTGTTTTCATTTTTATGTATCTATAGTACAGTAGCGTAATACTGAGTTTGACTTTTTCGTGAGAATTTCTGGAACCCTTCCTCGTTACGTCTATTCTATCACAAATACAAAGTGATTAGTTCCTTTTTATGGATATTATGCGAGCGCGAAACACAAAGGGGAAAAATATTGAACTTGACATAAACAATATATCGACACTATGCAACATCAACAATCCAACCGGTCGTAGTTGCCAAAAAATAGCAGAGAAGTATAAACATGCATCAGAGTTCCCTGCTCGTTCTGTAGTGAGGGCAGTACTTGCACAGAATTGTCAGTGAAGAAGTGGGCAGTTATCTGCCCAAGATGTAAGCGGTAGGCAGTGCACACCCTACCAAACTTCGACGAACATCACCTAGCTTAAATTTCTAATTCCGACTATATGCCTCATTTTCAAAAGCAAAAAATTTTAAATCAAATTGGACACACATTTGTAATATTAATGTATTTATCCGTACTACACATTTTTAATAAATTTAATTTTAGAAACAAGACAAACACGGTGACAATATTTGTCGTGTTAATGAATAAACTTTATTAAATACACTTATGTTTTACAACAAGTGCACATTGTCTGCTATTAGTCCATCCTGATACACTGCCTATCTCGCTACTGCCTAGTCTCTGTGGTACGCCGCCAGAGAGCTCCAACAACTAACACTGCTCCTATAACATCTCCCTCTCAAAGGTAAAGATCTAGTCGCTGGGGTGCTCTTGATACTCGGCAGGATCACGTCCGTTGACCTCCCGTCGGCTGCTCGATGGCCTCGGGCGTCCCATTCGGAACACTAGCTAGTGTGTTGTCTCCTCACGATAGCGTCGGACATATCGTATGTGTTGCGACGTATGTCATCATTTTCGGTACGGACGACATACGATCTCGGTTGGTCTGCCTTTCTAATGACCATGCCGAACTTCTTTATATCTTTGACGAAGACTCGGGTCCCTGAAGCCAACTCAGGTAGTCTTCTTGCCCCTTTTGCCGAGTTATAGTTTCTCTCGATTCTTGCTCTTCGATGGCCTTCTTTTTCTTTTCCTCTATTCACGACCCTCGGTTCCAAGTTGACTGAAATATCAGGTAAGGAATCTATCAATTTACGACTCATCGATAGTTCCGATGGTGTCTTTTTTTCTTCGCAAAAAATCTCTTCACGAATTTGACTCCCGCTTCGGCGAGTCCATTGCTCTGTGGGTAGCCAGGGCTTCTTGTAACTAATTTAAAGCCATATGCTTTCTGGAATTCCTTGAACCTTTGGGATTCCCGAAATGGGTTGAACTGAGTCCCGTTGTCTGTGAAGATCTCTCCCGGGATGCCTTGTCTTGCAAATATCTCTGACATTTTTTCGATGATAGTTTCCATTCTAAAGTTAGGAACTTTCGTCACTTCCGGGTATCGGGAATATCTATCAAAAATTATTACTTGAAATAGATCCATGCCAGCTTTCTGGCACGGGCGATTAGCTGGTTCAACCTGGATCAATGGTTCATGTCTATTCGTCCGGTGTTGTGCGCAGATGTCTACCTTTTGACGTATCTGCGTAGTAGACATGCCGGGCCACCATACAGTTTGATTGGCTCGAGCTCTACATTTCGTAATACTGAGGTGTCCCCGTGGATCTTGTCTAACATTTCTGCTTGCAGTTTCTTTGGGATGATGATTCTCAATCCGTACAACAACAATTCATCCTGACAGGTAATGTCCCACCGTTTCTCCCAGAACGGTTTCAAATAGGTGGGTAGAGAATCTTGTCTTGGCCATCCGCTGCAGATGTAGACTAACAGCTGCTAGTTCTGAGTCCTGTTTCTGTTCCTCGACGATTTGCATGAGCTTCGGAGTGGACGCAGGAAGATTTGAAATCGCCCCGATCACATGATTTTCCATTTCCTCCTGGAATGCGTCATGTATTGTCCGAACAATTGGTTGTCGAGATAGGGCGTCGGCTTTTTCCAAGTCTTTACTGGGTACCACATTGTAATCGAAACGCATAAGACGGATACGATATCTTTGAAGTCTAGGAGACAAATTATCCAGAGCTTTGGTAGTAAGAATCGGGATGAGTGGGTTATGGTCGGTTTGCACTATGTTTTGCATGCCTGTTATGTAATAGGCAAATTTCTCACACGCATAGATAATAGTTAGTGTCTCTTTTTCGATCTGGGCGAACCTTTTCTCGGCGTCTGAAAGTAGTCTTGACGTGTACGCTACATGTTTGATTTCTCCCCCTTCTTGCATCTGGAGTAGCGCTCCTCCAATCCCGAAAGATGACGCGTCTGCCTTTACGATCGTTTCCTTCCTAGGATCGAAACGGGCTAATACCGGAGCCGAAGTCAAGTTTTCCTTCACTCTGGCAAAAGCTGCTTCTTGACTTGGTCCCCATACAAATGCTGAATCCTCTTTCAGCAAGGCTTGAAGTGGAGCCAAGATGGTTGCTTTATCTGGTATGGCCTTCGCTAAGAAGTTAACCATACCCATCAGCCTTTTTAGTCCCTTCTTGTCATTTGGAGCTTCCATATCGACGATGGCTTCTACCTTCTCCGGATGTATACGAGTACCCGACTCGTCGATGATGTGTCCCAGGAATTCAATTGATCGGCTGCTGATAACCAACTCCTTCTCGTTGAGCGTGATTTTAGATTCACGCAGTTTTGTTAAAACCATCTCTAGTCTACTGTTATGTTCCTCTTGAGTAGCTCCGTATACTAGAATGTCGTCCATCAAACATACTATGCCGTCACAGCCCACCAGTATTTCTTGCAGTTTTTTCTGAAAACGTTCAGCAGCACAAGTGATTCCAAATGGTAAACGATTAAAGCAGAATCTCCCAAAGGGTGTGATGAATGTGGTGAGTAGACGTGATCCTTCGTCTAGGACTATTTGGTAAAATCCTGAAGCCGCATCTAGTTTGGAAAAATATCTGGCATCTTTTATTAAGTTAAGAGTATAGTGAACATCAGGTATGGGATGGTACTCTCGTTGAACGGCTTTATTCAGCTCTCTCAGGTCCACACAAATCCTCGGGCTGCCGTCTTTCTTGAACGTGACAACCATAGGAGAACACCAGTCCGTATATATATATTGACCGGCGAAATTATCCTTTCTTCTACCATCTTCTCTATTGCCTTTTTCACTTTGTCTATCCGAGGTATCGCAATTCGCCTTGGAGATGTCACGGCAACCGGTATTGCATCCGGTTTGACAACTATTTTACACTTTCCAGAAATTTTCCCAATTCCCTGGAATAATTCGGGATATTTCGACTTAACATCATCCAACGATATAGCCTTTGAATTGAATATAGCGCCGAGTCTTTTCACCAGGCATAATTTCACTGCATCCGATCTCCCCAATATAGGCTGTTGAAGGTTTCGGATATAATAAATTGTTTGACGAATATGTCTGTTCTTGTAGGATAGTGAAGCTTGATCGACTTCATAGACGTTCAGTGTCGTCGAGTTAATCGTTTCACTGACCTTGAAACTTCTCTGTGAAAGAGCATGACGTCACTCAACGTATCGATTTAAAATCGAACGTCCTTCCCGTTGATTTGGATTGTTGCCGTTCAGTGTTTTGTTGCCGCTTTTTTCCTCGTGTCGATGTGAAATAACCCGTCGGCGTCTAGCTTGCCCTCTTTAACTGAACATTTCTTAGATCTGCAACTTTTCGAAAAAATGTCCATTCTTATGACAATTATGACATATGGCAGAGTTAGCAGGGCATGGTTTGCGTTCATGTTTATCGCGGCCGCACCATTGACAGCTGTTCCACTGTTTAGAACGATTTGATTGTTTATCCCGTTTTTCCGTAACAAGAATTTAGGGCCGACTCTATTTATGATCGGTTGTTGCAATTGTTCGACTTGTTTCCTGACCTCTTCAGACTGCGTAATCATCTTGACGGCTTTATCAAGAGTTAGCGTACGCTCGCTCAGCTTTTCGTCTGCAACACCAACGACAATCCTGTCTCGAATAAATTAGTCTCTCAAATAGACATAGTTACAATTTCTAGAGAGGTTATGTAATGCGATAATAAAATCACTAGCTGATTCCCCAGGATTTTGAACTCTGGTATGAAAGTGTAGAGTGGACAGCACCATCTAGTGGGAAAAGTTAAAAGCTAATCAGTCGTCGGGTGAACTTTGGAGTGTGCAGTTGTGTGTAGCCATGTGATTAAAATTAAGTTACCTTCGAATCTCCAACAATTGGTAGCAGAGACTGGTTCGACAATACGGACAATTACAAACAAGGGAAGTGAAATTTTACAAAAACGCGAGTGATAGTAAAATGGAGTTGTCAACACAAAGAGTCGAGATTTTGCGCGGGGACAATTACCTAACCTGGTCGTTAAAAATGGGTGCCATTTTGAGAAAAAATAAACTTTACAAAACAATTATCGAGAAACCTGAGCCAGTATGGAGAAATGAAGACCAAGCAGAAAAAGAAGAATGGGAATACAAAAATGATGAAGCGTTTTCGGAAATTGTGACAACATTATCGCCCGAACAAGCTGGACCGTTTATTGGATGGACTAGTGCTAGAAAATTATGGATGAAGCTGAAAGAAAATTTCGAAGGTAACGCACATGACAAATTAATAGACGCTATGATGGAACTGAGACAAATTAAGATGGGAGAGAAAGAGACAGTTGAAAATTACATTACAAGAGCCCGAACAATGGAAGCGAAATGTGCTACTTATGGACAATTAATTAGCGAACGAGAACTGGTATTCCACACAGTGCGAGGTAAAAATGAAAAATTTGAAAAAATAGCTGCGACGCTCCGAATACAGAGGTCGGCAACAATGGACGACATCAAACAACCCTTGAAAGAAGAGGAGGCAAGAATGGGAAACAAAACTACACAAAACAAGAGCGATGCGGTTTACCAGGCAAGAAACCATACAATAAAAGAAAATGGAACTTGTTACAATTGCAACAAAGTCGGTCATCTTGGAAAAGATTTCTGGCATAGGAAGAAAGGAGGAAATACAAGACAAAATGAAAATAATTCAACCGCTAGAGGGCAATCTTGGAGAGGTCGAGAAAGAGGTCAAGGTCATGGAGGTGGAGCAAGCAACAATCGAGAGAGGAATCAACACCCAGCGAGCGTAGTAACAGAGAGGGGTGACAATCAAAACTTCCACGTAACAATTAAATTAACGGGCGTGGCTAATGCAGTATCAGAGGGCCCAGATAGCGAAAACATTTGGGGAATCGATTCCGGATGTAGTATTCACATGTCACCGCATTATCAAAATATGACGAATACAAGCTCTTACAATGGAACAGTGGTATTGGCAGAAGAGGCGAGAGAAATCGACGCAAAAGCCATAGGTGATGTAGAAGTAATAACCCGAGTGGAACAAAAAGTGTACAACACTACAATTAGAGACGTACTATACGTACCGAGATTAAGAATGAACTTATCTGTGCGAAGCCTAGTGAAAAATGGGAACTCTGTCATATTCGACCAAAACGGTGCATCAATAGTGAACAAGAAATACGTAGTAGTAGCGACATCAGAAGACGTGGAGAAGATGTACGTCATCAGAACTGAGCCGAAAAAATACATTGACAGGGATGTTTTACATAACGATGATTCCAACATGACGGCGGTAGAGAAGCAGACGTGGCACAGACGGATGGGTCACATGGGAGAGAAATACTTAAACAAGATGACGAAAGACAAAATGGTCAACGAAATCGAGTACAAGGATGTTAAATTAGATAAATGCACGGATTGCATTATCAGCAAGGCAACACAAGCGCCACATAAGACAGTGACGAACGAAAGTGCAAAGTACGTGTTAGACTTTATACACATGGACCTTTGCGGGCCCATGCCGGTAGCACCAATGGGAGGTGCAAAATACATTTTCACAATAGTCGACGGATACAGTCGAAGAGTTTTCGTATATTTCTTAAAAACGAAGGATGAAACTTACAACAATTTTAAGGACTTCGTGGAACGCAAAGAAAATGAAACAGGGAACAGAGTCAATCGAGTACGCAGCAACAATGGAACTGAATTTACAAATGGACAGATGAAAGAGATAATGCGAGACAAAGGCATAAAACACGAATTGACGGTACCCGGAAACCCAGCGAGTAATGGCATAGCCGAACGGATGAATCGGACAATATTAGAGAAGACAAGAGCGCTATTACAAGATTCGAAGTTAACACAGAAGTTTTGGGGTGAAGCGGCATCAACAGCCGCATACCTGCTGAACTGTTCGCCAAATAAACACAACGGAGACCAGACGCCAATTGAGAAGTGGACTGGAAGAAAACCAAATCTCGGACATCTGATAGTTTTTGGTTGCGTGGGATATTACACAACGACGACTACATGCAGAGGGAAATTCGACCCAAGAGCGGAGAGAGGAATTTTTGTGGGATATTCCAAGTCAAGACTTGCATACAGAATGTACAATCCAGAGAAGCAAAAGTTATTTGAGTCGAGATCTGTCATTTTTGAAGAAAACAAGAAGGGAGGATACTTACTACAAGGTCAAGCGAAAGAGACTGAAGATTATTTGGTCGAGATGATAGCAGAATTACAAGCGAAAGAAGGAGAAACCCGAATATTGGAAAACACAACAAATGTAAACAATGAAGAAGATGAAAGTAGCCATGAGCAACTAGAGGAGGAACCAGAGGAGAACGAGCCCCCGATAGCTGAAATGATAACGAATAAAAGAGGGAGAAAACTGGGTGAAACGAACATACAGATTCAAGAAAGACATCGTATGGAGCGAGAAAGAAATTAACAACTATTAAGAGGAAGTGGAGTAAGAAGATCACAACGAATTGAGGAAAAACATGTTGCAAATATCGCGTTTGAAATTCCTAAAACTGCGGAAGAAGCCATGAACAATCGAGCGGCAAAGGAATGGACTGAAGCTATGCGCGCAGAATTAACATCGTTAAAAGAACACAAAGTCTGGGAACTAGTCGAAAGGAAGGATAATATGAAAGTAATTAAATCGAAATGGATCTTCAATATTAAAGAAAATCCAGATGGAAGTATCAAGAAAAGAAAGGCAAGATTAGTAGCAGTCGGGTGCAGTACAAGACCAGGTGTTGATTATCATGAAACATTTTCACCAGTAGTAAAGATGGAAAGCATGCGAGCATTATTGGCAATTGCATCAACGAAAGGCTGGAAGAAGAAAATGTATGATGTATCCACAGCATACTTACATGGCAATTTACAGGAAACAATTTACATGGAACAACCGACGGGATTTGAAGAAAAAGGAAACAAAGTTTGCAGATTGAAAAGGAGCATCTATGGATTGCCGCAGTCGGGGAAATGTTGGAACGAGAAGCTGAACGAGACATTAATTCGATTGGGATTTCAGAGAATGAAAGCAGACCCGTGTGTTTACAAGAAGAAAATACAAAACCGAATTGTAATAATCGTCGTATACGTCGATGACAATGATGCTGGTAGAAGAAATGAAGGACATGAAACAAACTTATCGGGAGTTGCAAAGATATTTCAAGTTAACAGAGACAAACATACACTTTTTGGGAATCGACATAACAGAAAATGAAGACGGCATACAATTAGGCCAAGAGGGATTTGTCGAAAGAATCCTGCAAAGATTTGGGATGGAAAAATGCAATTTAAAGAAAACAACGATCGCAAAGCAACAGAAGTTGGATGACGACGAAGACTCGCCAAGGATAGATGCCACAAAATATCAAGAGATGCTGGGGTGCTTAATGTACTTATCCACAGGCACAAGGCCGGACATAACACAAACCGTGAGCTCTTTAGCACAATATTCAAAGGAACCAAAAGTAATTCATGAAACTGCATTGAAAAGAGTGTACAAATATCTAAAAGGAACTAAAGGCTACAAATTGATGTACGACAGATGCGGAGGAAAATTACGAGGAATAAGCGACGCGAGTTGGTGTACTACGAGGGACGCAAAATCGTACTCGGGCTACGTTATCAAGATTAGATCGGCTACAATAAGATGGAAGGCGAGAAAACAAAGTTTAGTAGCGTATCCACTTGCGAGGCTGAGATCATGGGAATTCACGAGTGCCTAAAGGAAGTCAAGTGGACGAGAAATTTATTGGAAGAGCTGGAGTTAGAAGAATTCATTAGTGAGACGACTACGATCGAGAGTGACAGCCAAGCAGCCATACAATGGATCCAAAATTGCGGAGTGAGGAGTCGGCCGAAACATATTAACCGTTTATACTATTTTTGCAGAGACTCATACTAACGGCGAAATACAACTAAAGCATGTATCGCCAGAAGAATTGGAGGCGGACCTCCTAACTAAACCAATTAGTGAAAGAAAACTTCGAGCAGCTATTGAGATGTTGAAGCTCGGATGGTCTGCCCAGAGGGGGGAATTTTAGACTGGACAGCACCATCTAGTGGGAAAAGTTAAAAGCTAATTAGTCGTCGGGTGAACTTCGGAGTGTGCAGTTGTGTGTAGCCATGTGATTAAAATTAAGTTACCTTCGAATCCCAACAGAAAGCGTGCCCTTTCATAAACTATATTAGTTTTAGGCGCGAAGTGATTGTCAAATTTAGTAATCACAATTTGATACGCCTTTTCTTCAGCTTCCGTTAACCCAAAAGTGAGCATCACTTCGTCAGCTTTTTCTCCCGTTAGATATATTAATGTATTCACCTGTTCCTCTTCTGACAAAGCGTTTAACTTAGAAGCAAATCGAAACCGCTCAAACCTCCTTTTCCATTTCGGCCAGTTGAAGTCAAACGAATCCGGCGTTGCGATGTTGTAGAACGATGCCCCCGCATGATTTTGGTGTGCCATTATCTCTTAGTAACCATTTAATAGTCTGTAATTACTGTTAATGTATACACTTTATTAAATACACTTATGTTTTACAAGTACACACTGTCTGCTATTAGTCCATCCTGGTACACTGCCTGACAGGCAGAGAGCTCCAACAACTAACACTGCTCCTACAACAATATTAGGCAGTTTTCGAAGTATGATGCTAAACTTTTTTATCTTTAAAATAACCTTCGACTGTTCTTTTAGTACACAAAATGTACGAATAATTGTTTTTAAATATAAACATTTTAAAAATAAGGTTCCCAATTACTTAATGATTGTAATTTATTTTCATTTCGGTGCGAATGTCTCAAAGAAGTATAGTTTTGGGTATGTGAAGGAAGGGGTGCTGATGTGGTATGCTTGCTGGAACGAATGGAGTGCAATTGTGTTGCTTCAGCAGGAGACACACTTTAAAAGTCTTCAAAATCTAAAGATTTCAGACTCTTTCCTATTATTAAGTTTGTAAAATTGCGAAACAAATAATTGCCACCAGTAATGGGCATGGATGACAGTAGGGAGATGAAATTTATTAGTAAAATAATAAAGTCATTGTTCATCAAACACTCCTTTTAGATTACACACACTTGATTGCTTGATAAATATATAGAATTGTGCCCTTGCCTTAAATTGTAAAGGAAGAAGCATATAAAAATTTCAGAGGTCTAAGCCTTAAAGGCAGATAACTGCATCATGTGGTCCACTGACATACATACAAATACTTAATCCCACTTACTGAAATTTTTTTCTACATCACAAGTACATTAATTGTAATAAATACTTGAGTAATAAAATTTACAGAATTACTTAAAACATAATATTACAAACTAAGAAACGGTTTTTTAATACAGTCCCATATTTAGGACATTTAGGCATAGCTTTTGGAAATAGGTATTTGATGTAACATTTCACTTGTTTAAAATATTTAAAAAAAAATATCAATCTATATTAACTTCATCTTTACAAATGGATATAAAAATAAATGTTCTTAAAAATATTTAAGATTTTAATAGCAATGCAGTCTACCAGTCTATATTTACAAATTTGCACTCAAAGATTCAATCCTAAATATGTTGTATAAGATGACACAAATATGGCACTGTTGACTATTTGGATTTCTTGAGAGTAGGGAAATAATTCACTTAGTGTTCACATTAAAAACACAGTGTTGGCCTCTTCACTTTTTTCAAGTTTGTAGATAAATTTTATGACTTGAGTATACAGAAATTGTTTCCATACCACTAATAAATCAGAAACTTTTCATTAAATGCTGATGCACAAACAAGTTCTTAACATACAACACAAACTGCAAGCAGTTTTAATATTATCAGCAGCACATAGTCTTTTCTCTGGTGGTAAGATTGTACCTGGATCCACTGCCAAGTGTAATAGCGTCACTGCTTGCGTCTTGTACCTTTACATGAACCACATTTTCGATCAAGCAATTCATAGCCTCTTCTGGAAATAATTAAAATTCTTAATAAGTGCAATATGTTCTAAATATTAAATTTTATTTTTAGCACTTATGTTAATTAAATTGATGTTAATGATGAAGTAAATCTAAATTTAACTAAAGGGAGTTTGTTGTTGTTGGGTATTCAGTCTTAAGACTGGTTTGATGCAACCCTCCATGCTAACCTATCTTTCGCAAGCCTTTTCATTTCCTTATAACTAGCACACCCCACATCGGTGGGCATTCTTCTCCTATGACATTATGTATAATTTACAATTGTAAAACTTGGGAAAAAAAAGTTTAAAAATTACCTATATTGATATTCTCTTTCGCTGAAGTAGTAAACCAAGCAGTAATGCCATTTTCTTTACAAAAACGGTTTACAGTTTCAACAGGAGGAATACTGCTATTTGGAATATCTGATTTATTTGCCAACAATACTGTTGGGATTGGCATTCCATCATGCAGTGTGACTTTCTCTCTTAAGTCATTTAACCACTGTAAGACAATTGAAATTTTATTAAAACATTATCTGTATCACTTGAATGTACAAAAATAACTACTTTATAATAAATTTATTATAAATCTAATTTTCTAAATAAAACTTACTTTGGGAATAGACTGAAATGTTGCATGGCGTGACACATCAAATACTATAGCTGCTGCCACTCTAGAAAAGATGTACAGGACTATTAAATTAAGTATTCTTTGCAACAAAATTGTTAAGCTTATTCAGAAAATTAACTTATTTTATAAGAATATTGTACACATTACCAATTGTGTATTAAAACTTTAGTAAGAAACATGGCATATAAAAATAAAATTAAATGTTCCTGAACTATTTATTGGACCTGATAAACAAATTTCCTCCAACAGAAACACAATAATATTGAAAACTTACTTGCATTATTTATGTGAAGTAATGAGCGATAGTTGCTTTGTATTTTGGGAGGATAAAAGTATATTCTCATTCCAAATAGTTATAAATCGCTTCTTATGGGACAATGATTGTCTCAACTTTCTTCCAGATTTAATTAATGCAAGTGCTTCTCTCAATAAGGTGTATTCAATATTCACACCTATGTACAAGTAGTCTCATTTCCATATGAATTCCTTATATTTTTCATTTTTATTTACATAAAATAAAACTTTCATTATCACAATCTTATTTCTTAATTGTTTCATTTCTTTGGTAGTGACCAATAAACTAAGAAGGAATACTAACACTGCAAAACCCGAGCAGCCATTAATATTCAGTGTGAGAAGAAATTATTTTATTAAAACTCTTAACAATTACCAAAAAGTTGTTGCTTCAGCAACTATTTACAATTAAAAGAAATAATTCTTGTGGCTCAATATTTTGTGTCTTATGATAAAATCTTCATATGAACTTTACAGATGATTCAAGATCCTCAAACCCTACTAGTGCCTGCAATCTGTGAACTTCGGGTAAGTCACCAACTTTCTTTCCTTTCCATATTAATTGTTTTAATTAACCTGACAGTCATTTTCTACCTAATTTTCTGATTAAGGGAGCGGTGCCATCGAAAATTCAAGAACTCCAAACCTCTCTCTTTCCTTTCCTTTTAATTTATATATATTGTAACATGAAAAGTTACACTTATCAATGCAGGCCAACTTGAGAGTTGCAATTGTTGAGGAACTGACACAACCTGGGCCAACAATGTGGTCTGGCGAGACGTTGAGTCGTCATGGAGTGATTGGAGAAGCAGGTTGTGTCGGCGGAACAACGAGAGTGACCACGCCCTGCAGATATAATTCTTTCTCATGCTCTGATAGGAATTAAAACTATTTAAATCAATTTTTGGTGTTTTTTATGAAAAATACCTGGCGCCCTAAAGGAAGTAGAAATCCTTGAATACGGAGGAACGGAGAATCCGCTACAATATATTATATGTATGTATATATATATGTATGTATATATATATATTATGTATGTATATATATATATATAGGATAGAAAGAAAGATAGAAATATTTGGGAGAAAGGCAGGAAATTCGCTCTTTAAATCATATGTACGGCATGGAATCATGCACAAGGAAATACATATGTCAAGCGTAGAAGGGAATGGAAGAAGGAAGAAGGAAGAAAGACTGAAAAAATTCGATGTGGCCATGATATATATATAAACATATAATAAAGTCATTGTTCATCAAACATGCCTTGTATATTACACACATTTCATTGCTCAATAAATATATAGAATTGTGGCCTTGCCTTAAATTGAAAAGGAAGAAGCATATAAAAATTAAGCATTCTTTGCAACAGATCATTCGTCCAAATAGTTCTAAATCGTTTCTTATGGGAGAATGATTGTCTCAACTTTCTTCCAGTTTTAATTAATGCACGTTGCTTCTCACAATAAGGTGTATTCAATATTAACATCTATGTACAAGTAGTCTCATTTCCATATGAATATATATGCAAGTAAGGATGTGAAATTGCCAGAATAATTAAAACCATTCCATAACAATAGACAAAAATAAACATACCATGCTCTACCTCCTGCCAACCACACTCCCCACCAAAACAAACTACAAAAAAAATCATCACCATTCTGGCATACACTGGACTGCTATACAAAAAAAAAACTGTACATATCTGCTCAGATGCTGTCCCAATAAAGGTAAACTTCTGCCCTTTTCCACTGAAACTGGGTTTCCAGACTTGAGGTAGGAACAGGTCCCATGTCCACTATCCTTTAACACATTCAGCCACTACAGTACTGTCAAACTTTAAACTTGCCAAAATACAATTTCCAAACCCTGTTCACACTTGTGCGCCAACAGTTTTAACTGCTACTTCACATTAACCATACATTTTCCTACCAAACAATTTTACAGTGCAATAATAAAAAATAATAATAATAATAAAAAGAATATGGTATTGCTAGCATTCTAAATGTTACTTTTATATTGAGATAAGACGAGTGATAATCTGAGAAACCTTTCTTAATTTTAATCCCTGAGAAAGCATCAAATATTTAATAAACAAGCTCAATATTTAGTTTTCTATTTTTTTGTATAGTTTAAATTGATTACATTTTTTTAAAGAATAGTTTCTTAATACTAGTTGTATCTCTTTTAACTGTGATATGGTACATAAACATTGTAGAATTTCACTTGACAGGACTATGAAGGTAATATAACTGGGCACAGTTTTTAAAACGTGTCTCATTAACAAATAAATTTACCACTAAAATACAATGGTAGTTGTATAGTTAATCTAAGGATAACATTCCTCAATTGATAACTTGTTTCTGGTCATTTAAAACCTTTCAGATGGTTTAAGTTCTCATATTATTTCTGTGAAACAAAATTTCTAGTGAATAACCTTTACTTCAAATACAGTTCTCACCTTTGTGGAACCCAATAGAGACGAGTACATACCTTTCATTTCTAATCTCTGCATCAAACTGACAAATAGCCTACACTGTCCCCTTTCCCACTTCACAAGAAACATTTTTTATCTCAATACTGTAGTTCAATTTGGAGCTTATGTTTACATTATATACCTCAATCTAGTAAGATACTCAAATAAAACATTGAATAGTTGTATACATATAAAATACCTCATTAGTATTTTCCAGGATCTAATGAGCAATCCAAACCAATCCACTTCTAACACCTTAAGAATTGGGTACACAATATGAGTCGTTTTACAGATCAACAATAATGAACAATTCACATGTTCTGGAATAATAAAAAAGCTTTCATTTCATATGAATGACAATGTGAATTACTTACGCATATTTGTAATAAACTCTAGTCATGTATCCAAATCGTTCATGCCCAGCTATGTCCCTATAAAATTAAAATATTGACAATTATTTCTCTCTCTCTCTCTCATAGTCCACAATTACAAAAATAATTGTAACAGAGTTTTTGGCTGGAAAAAATAGAAAATAACAATTTAAATTTTCGAAAAATTATTTAACCTTAAATCATACAGTGAATACATTTTCACATGTTCTTGCATCCCAGCCAGTAGACTCCTACTATCTATTTATAAACAATTGATGTGAAAAAGGAAGAGAGAAAGTTGTGGCATACCTGAAATTGCAGGATGGCAGAACACAGGCAACCATCTTCTTCTTCATTAGTAAAGAGGCACAATCCAAGTGCCTGCTGGCCATAGACTGCCTCGTTTTAACTGCTGCATGGCCCGTGGTTGCTTGCAAAAATAAGCCCCAACAACTTTCTCTCTCAAGGAAAAGCCATGGCAAAGGGATGGTACTGATGGGAGTTGGAAACACACAAAACAACCAGACATGCTTATACATGCACAATGTGCAGGCATACATATTTTCACACATGCATAAACAAATATTAATACACATACATCCAAATATTAAACATACGTATATAAAGGTGACAGTATAATCTGATATTTTTAGTAGCCAATTAAATTCAATTATGTTCTTTGGAAATTTTTTCAAATTTCATAGAATTTTTGAATCCAAGAAAACTAATCTAAATATTATTAAACTTCATAAAAAAGTAAAAATAAATAACATACCAGAGCTGCAAGTTTATTTTTGTTTTATTGTCCCACAGAATACTCTTTATGGCAAAGTCAGCACCGATAGTTATTTTATAATTTGAGGAGAATTTTCCTGAAATAAAGTAAAATTAATTATGTTTCAGCAAATTTAATGCTAATTAGAACAATCTTTTGCATACATTGAGCTATTTTAATGCCATGAATGTGGATCATTGTCCTATGATAAATAATATTTGCCTTTCACCTTCTAACCAATTAGTTGAACAAAAGAAATTGTATTTACTACACTGCCTCTGTCAAATGTATAAAAAAAACTATACCTCTAATTCATGTCTAAAGCCACATTGGTAATTTAGCTTATCCCTGGGAATGTACACCTCTTCATAAAAATTGAACATTTAGTTTCAAAACATACCATTTATGAGAGAATCTTCATTCTGAAGGGTGAATAATATCTGTGAGCACACATGCTTAATCTATAATGACCACCTTTTTTTGGTTAAATGTTATTAGAATTTGGTGTGACCTAAAGTTTTCAGGAAGAACTATTAGTATACACAAAACTTCCTTTTACTTGAAGCAATGTGACATGAATAAATATCAAATTGTGTGCTATCCAGAAATTTCAGGAATATAATTCTTCACATGTAAATTTCAATAATCTTTTCGTCTAAGGGAGTCAATGTGTAAATAGGATGTATCGCTAAATTTTAAGCCGAAGAAGTCTCAAAATGGAGATGAAACGTTGCTTTTGTTAATAAATAGTTATATATTTAATGCTGACTTTTTTGGCAGTTTGAATTTATTGTATTTAAGTCAGAAAAATTTGATGTAAATAAAATAATAATTTGTTTTTTGAAAATTACACATCGTTTGTCGTTAAAAACTAGTTTTAGGTAGGCTAATCCAATCCCTAATTATTCTTTTTAGTACTGGAAAATTTCCTATGGCAGTTCGGCGTTTCCTCTGCCTGGTGTTGCAACAATGATCGTGGAGTAGAAAGATAACCGATTGCGTTTCTCCAGACCGCTTTGTTTTTCTGTGCCCTGAATAATGCAGTATTGCAGTCTTTACCAAAGTTTCTAACCGACTATATAAATAGTTTTTCGTAATTCACCAAGATAGTTTCGTAGCTTTTGTTCTGAATCGAGTCTACTGCCAGAATGTAGTCATTTTTAAAGTTAAGTGCCATATGTTTGACAGAAGACGTTGATGGCATTCAAATATTATTTTCGCTCGTAATTCTGCGATATTATTCGGAAATTTCCAACTGCCTACGATAAAATGTGATTTTGATAAAAGTATTTAGGTCGAGTTTTTGTTTCTAGACTCGTAACTATACTACCACTCACCAGGAAAATAAATTCTGTCCTTAAAGTGACACAGTCCTTAAAAATTTTCCAATATTAGTTTCTCTTCACAGTATTCAAGGATTTAGATTAGTGTTTCCCAATATTTTTCATACCATATCCCACCTAAGCCTTCTGATGATCTCTCCCTCCCCGTCGTAACATGTTCATTTTTAGCCTCAAAAAATGAATTCTTCCTTAAATGAATCTGGAGTACAATTTTTCTAGAACAAAAGCGTGTGATTTAGGAAGCAATCACAAGATTATTAAAAAACGGAAAGTAAATATTCCCATTATTTTAATTTAGAAATTATTTAATTGTTTAGCAATTTTAAAATTGGATTAGCGAGACCCTTGCGATTGATGCAGAGTGTTAATAGACGTCAGTATCAAGTCTCCCCTACTCGTAAGTAAGAGATGGACGATATTGCAATTGTTCACCACAGTACTATTCCTTCATTAATCACAGTAAACAATATTCTCCGTGGTTTATATTACTCCAAACTTTAAAACATGGCTCTTTGGAATGTATAATAAATTGCTTGTATAAGCAGGCGGTTGGTTTCTAAATTTTAGACAAGCTAAATTATCGAATTGCACCCCCCTACCTCCCCTTGAACAATCAAATTACCCAAGTTGGGACACGTCGATGTGCTCACAATAAACCACTGGGACATGTAGTTCATCAATCAGTACGCGTGAAGGAACTTCGCTAATTTGACCCAGCTGTTACAGAAGGAAGTACAAATTATTTAAATCAGACTCTCAGTAGCAACGTAGAAGAGAAAGGATCCTTGTATAAACGTGTCAATATTTCTAGCATATCTTACTTGGAACAGGTGACGAAAGCGTGCTGAGTGACGTAGTGACGTGTGTACAACTGATAGCGGGAAGGACAGCTGAGTCCAAGGTCACCACGTGTCCCTGTCCCTGTCCCTGTCTAATCAGCTCATATGTTTCGCAGTCATTGCCACATCAAAAAAATTAAAAGCTTCATGTACCTTTCAGACGCCATTACTGGAACATACTAAACGGACTATAAATTTAGTTTTCTCGATCTACTTGGTACCAAAACTGAACTATACTTTTAATCAACACAACTTTGTTTGCATGAATTGCAAAAAGGGGTAAAAGTACATAAAGAGTTACATCATAGTTTTCTGACAAATCACAATAAATAAAAAAAACTGCCAAAAAAGTCAGCATTGAATGTGTAACTATTTATTAACAAAAGCGACGTTTCATCTCCATTTTGAGACTTCTTTAGGCTTAAAATTTATCAATACATCAATTTCTCTTTGACTCGCTAAGTCGAAAAGATTATTGAATTTACATGTGAAGAATTTGGTGTTACGGACCATCTCCAGCGACAGTTACATCATATTCAAGGAGAAATATCATGTATTGCTAAATTTTAAGCCTAAAGAAGTCTCAAAATGGAGATGAAACTTCACTTTTGTTAATAAATAGTAACATATTTAATGCTGACTTTTTTGGTCGTTTTTTTATTTGCACAAAGAAGAAAAATGACAATCGATAGTAAGCAGCTGTAGAGACGCCGAAACGATTGTTGATTTTGAGTTTTGGTGGATAAATGGACGAGAAAGAATCCATTGAACTATTATAAACACGCATTTTGTCGAATCTTATTATTTTCTGCAGGACAACGCTCGTCATGTGGGGTCATTTCAACAATACAATGGACACCGTGCGTTGTATACGTTTTATAGTTGTGGAGCAGCATTTGACTCCTTAGTCAGTATCGGGAAAAAATTGAAATGACACTTTGCAATACAATTTTTTACAAAATTATTGCAAATACCGGAAGGTAAAATAACTTGATGAAATTCCAAATTGAACTAGTTGTTTTCTTATAGACACTCGTTTTGTAATTCAGAAATTAAGACCCACGATTTACGGATTTTGTCTTAGGGGGGGGGGGGGTACAAGAAGAAAGGCATAGTTTGAAACATGCGTGTAAGGTCAGAAAAATTCCGCGATGAAGTCTCATCAACAATGGATTCATCTATCACCCGCCGTCGATGCATAGAACTTTTCTTGCGTCGTCGATTCATTTCACGGTTTGATGACGTCCGTAAATTTGAAAATATATGGCTCGCAACGTTAAGGTCTAAGTTTTCCTATTCTGACCAATTTTATTTAATGCACAATTGAGAGTATACCAAGTTCCGTATCTGAACCCACGTGTTGTCCGGAAGTTTGAAGGATCAATGGTGTTAATTTAATTCCTTTATATTAGATCTATAATAATGTAATGAATATAATGTAAGTTTCAATATGTATTCATTCTCAAACGGTTTTATTCAATCTATGTGACACTATCTAGGCGCGCATTAACAAAGAATGCCACGGATAATTAACGAAAAACTATGGAACACTACCAAAATACCGACAAGGTTCGATTATCATGTTGCAATATATTGGTCTATTTAACATCCAAAAGGGATCACATCAAGAGCAAGATTCGACAAATGCATTGGCTCCTTTGCAGAAAATACAAATTAAAATCAGAAAATAAAATACTCATATATAAATGTATTCTTAAACCCATATGGACATAAGGTATCCAACTATGGGGGTGCACGAAGCCTTCAAATTCAAAAATTATTCAACGTCTTCAGTCAAAAATCCTTCGTACCATCTTAAACGCACCTTGGTTCGTCAGCAACAAAACAATACATGAAGACCTAGCCATACCTACTATATAAGAGGGAATACACAATCAGCAGTAACTATCGTCAAAATCTCCCAGGACACCAAAACGAAGAGGTCAGCATCCTAGCAAATGAACTAACCTCTCGTCACAGATTGAAGAGGAAGCGACCAACAGATCTGTGAAGATTAACTTTATTGTATTCGTGTATCACGGAGCGTGATCACTGGACCACTTCTCCCCTCGTGTGTCATTCATCCATCCATCCAATTTGCTAAATGTTCTTTTGAACAGATTGTAAATATCTTAATAAAAAAATTGTTTCATATAACAGTTACAATACGAAATTTAGCGATAAACTTTTAGAGGTTGTAGGGTCCATACGGGATTGAGAATTTCATAGCAACCCATCACTGGAAACGGCGACGCTAAGAAGTAAGAGGTAGAAGATTGGAAGTGGGACAAAAGTGCGATTGATGGGAAACAAAAGACCTGTATAGCATTAAGTGTATCGCACCTTTCGGCATTACAATATACAGGGTTTCCCACGTGAAAAACAGTACGGACAAATATCTCTGAAGCGGGCAGATAACGAAAAAAAAACTCCGTACATAAGTAGAAGGGTTTCGAGGGGGACTTCTATTTATGCATTTTAAGCTTTTCAGTTCATGTTTGCAAACTGCAAGTATAAAGCCCCCATTTTTTAAATGACAACTTCATATTTCACCCCCATGAAACTTTTTAGTCTTTGTGAGTTAATTTCAGATACACCATCATGCACGTCATTACCAGTAACTTTACTCGAAAAATGCTACGAAAACGAAGGATCAGGGTACCATCGGCTTGATACACTCTTTTACACACTCCTAAAACGAGTAAAGTATCGACAATTTCACTAGTTGAATACATCGTGTCGTGATACTAACTCCATTCTAGTTGAATTGGCAGCGATTATAATAAACGAATCCTGGAGTAGTAGTCAGAAATTTTGCGTTTATTTACATTAGATAATTCCAGTTGGTCAACAGACCTATGAACAACTACCACTACCAAGGCGCTCCAAGGATGTTTGAATTGAGTTGTCCTGAACGTCTCCTGTAAACGCTGATCAACTTCCACACATGTTAGTGTTATTTTTTTCTTTTTTACCGCTAGGAATATTAAGAAGACTTTACCTCGACATTGTGCATCCTCGGTCACGCTAAAAAGTCTGAATCTTTAATTTGACCACAGAACTCGTTTTTGTGGCTTTTTCGAGTTGGTTCACTTACTTGAGAAAGACGGCAGAGTACGCCATCGAAACGTCGTGGTTTAAGCTTCTTTTAACCCGGGTAGAAACCCAAAGACTTTATTCTGAATATACACCGGGAAAATCTTCGATCTTTGCTAATATTTGATCAAATATAAGTAGCATGTATTCTTAATTTACGAAGAAGATGACAGTGCCTTTATTCGTCAAAACGTCGGGCAATAACTGTTCGACCCGGGTGGAAACCCGATAAAGATTTTTGCAACAGATTTTTGCTGCCAAAGCCTTTGATCTTTGATTAAGATCACGATCTATGGACTTGTCTTATTTGAAATCTAGGGTTTTTCAATCAGGGCGGGTCGATGTTGAAGTGGAATAAAACAAGCAGTGGGTGAGGTATTAACGATCTTCTTTTTATATTTCAAAGGGAATACATCGACCTTCCAAATAAAAAAATAGTCTCGTTAATACCTTGTGATACGACAGCCCTTTTCCACAGTAATCCACCTTCTCCTCCACATAAACTCAGACTAAAAAGAAAATTACCCATGGATTTCAACGTTACAACATGGACCCGCCCTTATTGAAAAACCCTACGATTAATTAAAAAAAAACATTTAAGGAGCTGTGATTCGAATATTCAGAACACTGAGAAAAGAAGTGCGCGATCTTACAAATAATACTTCATTCAGGCGTGACTTCTTTATAAAATTACGTTTATTTATTTAAAATATGTGGAAAGGAAAAATAGTTTCCAAATCTGCAATGTTTCCATTCATCTTCAAAACCAATCATCATCTCACTCTATCATTCTATCTTTTTGGCTCCCAAATCCCAATAAAGAACTCCCATCACTTAACTAGGTCTAATTCTAGACTCGAAACTTTTCTGGAAAACCCAAAATTAACACTAAAATTAAATTTCTCTATTCACTCCTCAATGGAAACGCACCAATCTCCATCTCCACCAAAAGACTTATTTACCTCTCCCTAAACCGCCCCATATGGCCCTACGCATGCTCCATTTGGGGGATCTACTGCCAACTTCAATTCAAATACAATACAAACCAAACAAAACTGAATCCTTAGTATAATATCCAACTCCCCGTGGTATCATCGCAAATCCAAATTCCCCTGATCTCCACGACAATAAAATAATCCATATCATTCATTATATAAAGTTCCATTAACCACTTCAATGATACGATAGCCATTTCTACAGAAAACCACTTCCGCCTCAACATAACCGCAGACTAAAAAGAAAATTACCATTAGACCATCTTTCCTCTCTTATATTCCGGTATAACTTAACGTTAATTTCTCCACTAGTAAGTTGACACCTCATTCACCTTCTCTCACTAACTCTTCCTATATTTTCTACTCTTAGCTGATATCCAAATTCTGTGATAAAATTAACCACAACAGAAAATCCAAAGCAATATTAAAAACCATACAAACAATCTTATGTGCATCTCGTCTTTCATAACTGTCCTTTCTCGCGATTTTAAATTTAATGTTACTAGACATTACAATTCTTTCAAGCATTCATGTCAATTATTTATTCTATGAATAAATACTGTATTTCATGTAAAAACAACTGTATTATCTTCGGATAAATGTTCTCTTCTTAAAAGAGTATTAGGAATTGGTTTCAACTTTGTTTTAAAAACTACCGCCTTTAAAAATTAGTTCCTATAAGAAATTAGAAATGCACCGTATTAAGAATCGTTAAGTATTAGCAACACTGTAGCTGACGTACTATTATAAATGTCTGACAATTATACTAGTGAAAATTGATTAATGCTAATGCAGCACTTTAAAACTCACGAGCCAACACAGAGTAAGGCAATTTATATATTTCGTACATTCTGGAACATTTTCAAGTAAATCAATATTCATGAGATGCGTACACAGTCTACATGACAAATTAATACTTTTCAATATGATGGAATAACATTATTCAACGTATGTTGTTATAACCATTCTACACTGCGAATCTATCTTTATTAATATCGGGGCTTGTAATTGAACTCAAAGAGCCGAAAATCTTACGCAAAGATTGAAATTACGATTGAAGATAGACTATCTGCCAATGCATTGCAATGGGAATGCTTCGATGTATCCAAAAGTTACAGAAAGCTTGTATTATGGTAGCTGTAAATTTATTGGATAGGAAGGTTTTCATTTCACGTCAAACTGATGTGGACCTTTGCTTTTATGAAGTGTAAAGTTAAATTGGCTGTTCAGTACTTAATTGTTAGTTTTTAATCCAGCTTTTGGGGCCGCAGGTCGCGACGTTTCATACATCGATTTCTCTGCGTGTTTCGCATTCCAGAATGACACACCAAACGATAGAGGGGCATCGGCATTCACGCACTAAAACTACAAGGTTCTATTAAGCAAGAGGATTAAACGTGACGTTTTATAAGACTCCTGGGAACTAGTCTGTTCTCAGCAGAGATCAGCGATCTGCACAAGCTGGGAATTCGTTCATTTTATTTTCTTATACTACTGAAAGGTTTATAGTATTATTTCTCTCAACTCGTGGACTTGTGTCCTGCCATATCACTTAGCGGAAAATTATGTATGGGTTATGACTGTACTTTATGAACAAGAGACTTCTATCCTAGTCAAATTAGGAGCATTATCTCGTCCAATCGTTAATATTCTTAAAAAATTGTTCACGTGATACCCCCGATCGCCGTAGAAACTAAGCAGTTACCAACATGAACTACTGAAAAACTATTACAACTTCATCATTCCAAACACGATGTTCATATGTATTTATTTTTACTCTAGTTTCAGGTTCTATTCTTTCAATGAAGGGACTAAATTTGTTTACAAGCAGAAAATTTAATAATTTCTCTTTTCAGCTACCTATTTATTGCAACGAATGAATTACACACGGTTAATGAAAATTGACTTTGATAAGAGTACCATCCGGTGCCAATACTTGATAGTTCTGAACTTTACTTGAATAATATGTATCATGTGTTTTAAATTAGAAATAAATATACTATATTTTAGAACAGTGCTAGTATTTAACCACAAAAGTTACTTTTGAATTTTTTTATGCAAAAAACGTTAGATAAGAATTTGAGACTCCCTTTATTTTTAAAAAAAGTTTGTTATACAATTCTTCGCTTACTTATCGTCTTTGGAGCTTTTTCTTTCTTGTTATTTTGAACACTTTCGTTAACAACTTACATTAAATAATTTTCACTTACACCAGTCGTAATTTTCTTCTTTCTTGGATTTGATGATGTTTATTGGATAATCGTAGACATTGAAAGGCGTATAGAAGTTTCTACAAACCATGCTACTGTACTTTCAAGACAAAAACAGGCACTTATATGGATGGGGTTGGAATTTAAAAAATGTTCTAGAACAGCAATTATTACCGTCGAGTGGAAATTTTTCGGAGTTTATCAGTTTTATAGTGTCATTGTCGAAGCTGTCATGCCTAATTTCAACCCCTAAAGGGGAATTCTCGTAGGGGTGGGAGCGTAAGGGTTTAACATAAAAATGCAAAATAGACCAAAAATGCAGTGCATTCTATGGCAATGGAAGTTACTGGATTAAATTCTCAAATTCACAAACCTGATTAAGTTGTAGTTCACTCATTTAGTTGTAGGAGTAGATATGGAAGGGATAAATACTTTTAAATAAAAATTCAGCCAATTTGCCAGAAAAATATTAATATTTAATTAAGATGTCTACAGCGTTTCGTTCAGATTTGTGGACTTCCTCACGTAAATCATAAATAAATTTCCCTGGACGCAGTCCACGGCGCAAAATTATTAGCACATGTATATTTGTTTATACGTTTAAAATTCAGCCGAGGAAGCCCACAAATGTGGACTGTACAGTAAGTCATCGTGCCGGTTATGATAAAATTCACGTTCCGTAAGATTACATAGGGCCGAGTTTACTCGTGTTCACCAGGAAACTAAACAATATCGGAATATATATATATATATATATATAAGCAAATGCCCGGAAAACGCCGTAAACAACATTAAACTGACCTAAGGTTGGAGCATACATTCAATTTTTTTAAATTATACCTTTAAGAATTTAACTAAGATAATTAAGGAGAAATACGTGTGCACAAGGACTGCAAGATTACATAGGTCCAAAACATTCAAGCAAATTATGTCCAATTAATCTATGCGACCAAAGTTTTTTTTTCCATGTTTAAAAATGGCATATTTATTACAAATATTAAAGTAATTAAACTTACAAAACACCGAAATATCAATTTCAACAACTCATTTGGCCTGTAACACTATTGGCTTCTTTCTGATGTAATTCTGGCATTCAATACAAACTTTCTCAATACGTCCCATGTGTCAATTCTAACGGATTTTACCAAATTGACGGAATATTACATACCAACTTTCTAGTTTCTTTTCATTTATATCGTATGGTACGGCCGGCTTGATTACGTTTCCTACATGTGCTAGGTGCAGTGACCGCTAAGTTAACCGTGTTTGCAACATACAATCTTAATTAAATAAGTAGTATATAAAGAGACGAAATTAGTGATACAATTAACACCACACAACGTTCCTCAGCTTCTATGCTTCTACGTATTCCAACACGTACATGCCTAGTTTGAAACTGCGCCATTTGCTTGCCTCCTTTTTTGATGTGTGGAGAAAACCGTTGCCAGAACTCCATATACAACCTTCACCAATATGGGCCAATACAAGCCATGATCTTCATTGGCCCAGCTTGAGCCATGGTGTAGTGGGCCATAAACCGGTGTTTCCCAACATGGATGTTGAGGGGGCATTTTAAAATGAGCTAGCATAGAATTTAAAAACCAGTCGACCGTTACGATTATAATTGTTAAAAAGAAAAATATTGTTGCTATCTCAATTTTAAATAAGCGTTTAAGAGTTGCAGTTTTTGAAGAGCCTCGCTTGTAAGTTTCGAGTAATGTAAACTACAATTCACTCAGATTATCGTTTATTATGACTAATGATTGAATAGTACTGTATTGGTCGATTGCTAAAGCATGCGGAATGGGGAGACTTGAAACAAACTAAGTAAATTTGAGCCCAACATAGTAGAAGAGTCGCTAAATTTAGCAACTCGCACTGAATGTTGAAATTATTAAATATTTAATTAACATTAAATTATAGAAATATTTCATATTATTTTGTACTTTAATTTTAGATGTCTATTATATGTTTTACTAACTTCTTTAAAATAATTTCCTTGTGATTGCTTCATAAAACAAAGCATTTGCCCTGAACAATTGTAATTAAATTTTTGTTCCCGAGTAATTTAAATTGAAAGAAAATCTAAGTTACATGGGGGGGGGGGGGAGATTAGGAAACGCGGTTTTAAACGAATACAGACGTTAATATTTTGAATTATGGTATTTTCTTTACTAGGAACGAAACAGAGTCCGCATCAGCACTAGACATTTTCTTTGTTGGCCATAATTCAGATCAAGAATTATTCATATTTATGATTATAAAACTGATTTATAATAAATATTACCGTTTGTTTAAGACGCTGATTCAGGTACATAGCGGCCATTCTAATGTTTTGATTCATCTATATGGTGGGAAAGTAACCTCGATCTGCTATTCGAGGAACTTTATCTCGAGTCTGTAATGTGATACCATGGAAAATCTCTTCTTTCGCCAACTCCCACAACACGATACAGGTAGAAACAATCCCGTCAACCCTTCCAGATTTACACACACACACACCTGAAACGACCAAAAGAGGAACAAAGAAACCAGAGTTTCGAGACTGTCAGCCATAGTAGTAACACAAAACGTGATAGCAACTGTGCATCGTTGAAAGGATTTGATTCAAAGGTAGTCATGTTCCCAAACTATCCATAAGAAGAGAAAATTTTTATTAATGTAGGTGGATCGAATTAAAGAGTAGAAATAAACAAATAATATTGTGAACTAAGCTGTTTGATGTTGTGAATAATGAGAACTATTTTAGAACTTTGATTAGGGGTTTCGCATGAAATTATTTACGCAGACCAGGCCATGCTATGTAATCCGAAAAGCCTATAAGAAATCCAACAACACACATTAGGCCAGAATAGGTTCAACGTCGACATGGATTTTAATTAAAAAAAGAAAGACTGACAAAAGGGTTGAGTGACTTTCTAGCTAAAGTAAGAAACTTCATTCTTACCCACAAATATACAATACTACTTCTCCGTAAAACTATCTGTTAGCTTCAAAAATGAATTTGTGAACGAATAGTATTTAATGTTATGGCAAAGATAAACGATCTGTTGTACCGACTAGATCAATTGAATATATAGTTTATAAAGATCTGATTTGAATCGACAAAGCACACGTCAAGTATGTTTTTTCGATGGTGGATTGATGTACGTTAAAATACATAGTATTTTTATGAAAAACATTCTTCGCATTTCTTTTGCTAGATTATATCATTTTGTATATTCTCCCAGTAGACCGATTCAGAAGCTACACATAATATAAGTTTACGCCAGCTTTTCAAGTTAGGAAACTGAAAAAAATGTTAAAAAGGGGAAGTTGATGTGACTTGTCTACCACGAGCCCATAATTTACGATCCATTTCTCCAATCGAAACTTCAATCAAGCGCCGCATCAGATCTCTTAAGTTATTTCTCCAGTAACAAATGTTCTTGGACTTCAAACGCGTTAAGAAGAAGCTAAGGCGGTGACGTTTCGATGGCGGTCACTGCCATTGTTATCACTTCATTGATAACGATAGCAGTGACCTAAGCATACTCTTACCCCATTGGAAGCTCGAGAACAACTATTCCAGGCTTTACTGTACAATACTTTGATTAAACATTTCTACAAAATGTGAAACACCGTCCACTAAAGATGACAGATGTACGTTGCAATTATTTGTCAGTTAAAAGAAAAACTATTTTAAGAAACACACTTACCACCGCCTGCCACAATTTCGTAAAAATTCACGACACTTCTGAATCCATCGTCGTATATATATAAGCCTTAAAAATAATGTTGAGCACTGCTTTGAGGAAAGAAGAATACAACGTATAGACATGAATTTCACAAACTTAATTTAAACTGATAAACGTGAGGTTTCTTTTCTAGATAATTTAGGCGTGTGTGACTCACCTTCAGTGTATCTCCGAACTATGGCCGTTTTACCTGGAAGCAAAGAAAACCCGTCATTAGAACATAATCGGATTTAAGGACAGACGATCTCCTGTTATATAAAGCCATACACACTTCAGGTAATTTAAGAGGGGCTTCGACAGAGCTCTTTTTAACATTATCTACAAAACGTCTAACATTTCTCTAATTTTCGAATTAAGTTTGCTTTATCTCAAACACGTGACAAGCATTCAGAACGGTAGAATGATAGAACAAAATGACTGTCTACACCCGTGGTCTCTAAATGGTAGCTCGACAAAGGTTTATTACACACGTTCTGCTCAATCATCATATATACTATTTGTTTTGTCAGTATCAAAATTTTATTGTAACAATGAGAACCACGTGCATTGTTTACTAGACAGGTGTCGCCTAGAAATAATTACAATAATGAAATAGTTTCTGACAATTACATATGTAATAAATTATTTGTATCAGCCTCTTTGTCAGTTTTTTACATTTAAATATTACGTTTCGTCGTTGATTTCAGACTTCTTCAGGTAAAAATATAGCTGTATTCACTCCACGACTCCTTCGGAGATTCCATGTATAGCTAAATTTTTACCTGAAGTCTCAATTCGATACGAAACGTTGCAATATTTAAAATAAAAAAACCGACAAAGAGGCTGATATAACTCATTAATTACAGTAATGCTATCAGTTAATAGATTTGACTGGAAATCGCGGAGTAGAAACACGATGTGCATTCGGGGAGACAGAAGCTCAAGGATAGGGAGACTTACCCTGACCTTGAAGATATTGATTGGCTGCAGGAATTTTTAGTGGACATAACAGATAAGCTGAATGTAATTAATTGGAGGGGAAGTAAAATAAGTTAGTAGAAATGGAATCAGATATACGAACATTTTCACGAAAACTGGAGCTGTGGGAGACAAACCTTAGAAACAGAAATATAAGCATTTTCTTGTCTTGAAAAAGCAGCTTGAAAATCAGAGTTACTCTTAATTATATCGATTTCAGAGAAAAATTTCATCTCCGCTTCCAGAACTTCAAAAAATTTACATTCCTCGCACAATTTACGTCTTCACGTTTCTTAAAAGTGAATGTACAAGAATATTCTGCCTGTGTGACTGAACATTATAACGAATTAATTGAACTTCAAAATGATTTATCACTAAAATCAATGCCGACTGAAAAAAATATGGGCGCTTGACAAAAAGATAAATATCCAGTATTCCTCGGAGTGCCACTTTTTTTTGGGGGGGGGGGATTAAAAGGCTGAAACAGGCAACTCCCCTTTAATAGCATAGGAAGGGAATTTAAAAGGGGGGATGCTGAAGGTAGAGCAATGTAGCCAAGGGTTGACTAGGGTCCCCGAGCTATAGTTTAAGGATCCTACCCGGTGTTTCACCTAAAGAGATGCAGGGAAAACCATAGGAAAACTGCATCAGGTAGGTCGGGCATTTGGTACTATTCTCACGCCCTTCCGAATGGCGGGAGACGAGTTTGCTGTGGGGACGCAGCATTCCCTTCTCCGTGTCTCCACCAGTTTCAGGAGGCAGTTGGCCGACTGATCCAATGGGATTAGCGGACAACTCTTGCCATATGCCCAAGGTCTTTGACCCCAGTACATATACCTCCTAAAATAGGTGAAGGTGTCTCAGCATATGAGAACTTTGATAAAAAGTACCCAGAGAGAGTGCGAGGCATTCCCGACATGATCAGGTGAGCCCCGCAGTCACTCTGGGCTTAAGGATATGCCACAGTTGTTTTTATATGGAATATAGTATTTATTCGTCGAAGAAATAATTAACATGATTACACGATTTAATTTAATGTCCAGTGACAAACAATTATATAGCGAGAGAAATGACTGAGCTGTGAATATAATTTTGTTATAGCGGTTATCAATATTTGTTTAGCTTATAATTGGTGGTGAATATTATCAGAATTTAGGGTAGTAGAGGTACCAGATAACAGAATTAGATGAAGAGGTTTTTTTAGAGTCGGAGAAGGTGCCACTAGGGGGGAAATTAATGCTAGGTTATAACTGAATTAGAGAGTGGACTGATGTAGTCCATAGGTAGTTTTCGTTGAGTCTGCGGTTGTGTGGATGAGGAGGTAAACTGCTGTGGTGTCATTGGAGCGATTGATGGAGCGCCCAAATCATTAAACTTATAAAAGTATCGCAGTAATTATATTATATAAATGTTGAAGATCTACTAAACTCAAGTACAGGCAATTGGTTGGATAAAGAGCACCTAGTGCCAGCTGACTTATTTTGTTCTATGGTGCTTCAACACGACTATTTTAGGAATAATAATAGTATTTTAAGTGTGTGAATTTATGTTTAGATTTTTTAAGGCTGGCAATACCGAGTAGTTGAGGGGAATCTACTCACGGAGCAGATCACGTTGCACTGTCCAGTTGAATGAAATATGTCGGTAAAAAATCCCGTCAAATGCGAGATACATTCTGTGATCTGGTTCTTACTCGCGGAAGGACCCTAAAAAGTTCAAAAGGAGGGGTATGGTGACTCCTTATTTTAACCCCGTATTTCTACGACTTGGTGCCTTCAGATTATCTTTTCACCTACCTGAAGGCACAAATGGTGGAATTAAATTTTCAACCGACGAGTATGCGCAGAATGAGGTTTCCGAAGCGGAGGAAGGAGCTGGAGGGAGAATTCTTCGAGGAGAGCATAAAGCAGCTTGTGCCACGGCTCACGTGTATTGAACGCGATGGCGATTATGCGGAAAATGGCCAACAAGTGTATCAACAATATCCTGTTTTCAATTATAGTCTTTATTAAAATATATAAAAAAATGTAGTGCACTTGTTGAATGTACCTCGTATATAAAATTAATTGCGGTAAACATACTACTGGAAAATGTTATATATGATATAAACTAAACGTGCTCTTTTATGTAGATTAAACGAGCGCAATTAAATCATAAAACCTTAAACCATAATGTAATCACTTGGCACATTTTAGAAGAAAACCATGAATTTTGTTGGAAAAATCCAAATTTTTTAATTTTAAACATAATTGATCTGAATTGTCATTTAATAAAACAGTAAATGGCTCAAAATTGAGTAATATTTATAAACTTGTTTTTATAATTAGATATTTGTCAAAAATAATTTTAAAAACCAGTTATTATAGATTAAGTTTAATTATTTTAAGATTAATTTTCTTTGTTCGATTGAGGTGTTAGTTGATATATTTTATTGGTTTATTTGAAAAATTCTTTTAATGATTTAATTTTGAGCATCCTTATTTAATATCCCACTATTTCTCATTTTTAAGTTTTCAACGGTCTAGATTATTGCTTTGTATTCTAAATCACATTTTGGTTGTAAATATATTTTGATACAACCCAAGAGATTTTTTATATTTGAAACTAAGTTTTGTCCAAATTAATATTTAATAACAAACTTCAAAATTTTAAGTAATAATAGTAACAATTTGAAATTCAGGATGCCGAACACGACATCGCCCATCGTCAGTCTTAGCCGCTAAGCCAATCCAATCTTGGACTTCTTATTTTAACCCCGTATTACCCCGACTTAGCACCTTCATGCTATCATCTTTTCCCTCCCTGAAGTCACAAATGGATGGAATTAAATTTTCAACCCACGAGCAGCTACAGAATGAGGTTTACGAAATAGGAAACGTTTAGTGCATCATAGAAGCACGACGTTGAGTTCCTTCAATGGAATCTCTTCAGGTGCATATTAAATAAATGAAAAGCGATAAAATTTCGGCAGAAATGTTTGTGTCTCTAGCACAACCGAACTTTTATCAGCTTTACTCTTATTTTCATTAATAATTTATTAAACACTTGAAGAGGTTGTTAGAAATGCGACTTCGTGCTACTATTTTAAACTCATTTTTTTCTTGAGCAATAGGCTGTTTGACTTATTTGTAAGAAATTTTATTTATATTAATGAAATTAACTAACTGGGTATTTAAATAATTTATATTTAAAGAAATATTTTTACATTATTTTTTTTTTGCAAAATCTTTAATAAATCGACCTGACGATCCCAAATGGTAATAATGAAATGTAAGAATTTTAATAATTACTTACTTTTTCAATAATTAGTTTAATTTAATTTTATGAATAAAACCTTTACTTCGATACGTGTCTGTTTTGCGAATGGTCAGCTGATCAAAGAGCCTTTATCATTTGTGTCTGTAGCGTCCTTGAGATAAATAATAAGGTTATCTCGCACGACTGCAAATATTGTTCGATACAAGGAATCATCAGAATCCGTATAGTTTTAAGCAAATCATCGAAGTTCAGCATAGTTTCTATTTATACAAGTTCAGTAATGAATTAATTCAACCTTATTATAACGTTCCCTAATATTCGAATAGAGATGTTTACGAGATTTGGTTGGCACATATTTTACTACTATTTTCCTTCATTGTGAATGTTACATGTACTGGTTGGTTCTTGTAAAGATCTCAACTAGTCGCGACACAGACTACGTTATCACCTCAATTATAAGTCACTTGGTTAATATGAAACTTAGGTCAATAGTGGCTGTAATAGTCCCCGATTGCAACTAATGACTTCAGACAGGTGTTCTTTCATTAATCTGATATGACAGATTCTTTTGAATACACAGAAATGTTGCCAATCACTTAATACATCAAGGATAAGATTTGATGTATAACTTTCAAATGAAAAATATTGTACAATATATTCGCCAACATCATACTTCTTAATTAGCCGTTTAATTCGTCAACAGTATCGTTCTCTATACATAAATGTGTTAAGCGCCAGTAAATTTAATTTAGGCAGGTGACTTTGCCAACCTGCTATTCTGCTGTTTGAACATTAACTTAATCTCAAGTAAGCGCTTATTAATTCAAAACATCCGAATCAATACATATTATTACCGAGGACCCAAACTCAAAATTTAGAATATCTTTCGCAAAAGATTTCGTCGATATATGATTTGCTCTTACCGTTTTAATGATCGGTGGTTATATTCGAGACGTAGTTTAAATCCTTTAATTCTTCTTATACTTTAAATATACAACCATAATTTAACATTCTCTTCAAATTAATTTGTAAGATAAATTATTTCCAATTACTATACACATTTACATTTCACGCGCAAGTTTACTTTCTCAGTTACCGAGTAAACTCAGTCAATGATATTAATACTCACATTTTGTGGCCCCTCTACTGCTTGGCCCAAGCTTGACCAAGGTAGGTCATGGTCAGATTGTAGACGGGGGTTGGGTCTGTGAGCGGTTTTCAAAGCACATAAAAATATGCGAAATATAAGTGATAATGTACAGAGTCGGCGAAGACGTTGATTTCGTGTCATAACAGTGATATATTGTGCGATGTAAGAGAGACGGTTGTTGGGTGCATGTTGGTCACTGTGTGGGTAGAAGCCAAGTCACCAACGGTTGCCGACCAATGCATATCCCAGCCCATGCACTTCTTCAAAGTATCAGCCTAAAGGAACATCTGAACAAAACGCCGTGTAATGTTACATGATCCTCAATATATTAATAACGGCGCGAAAAATAAGCTTTAACGGCATTAATAATGTTAACTCCGACATTAACACATTTTAAACATACTAGTAAGTTACTTAAATGTTTCAACTACTTCAATGCTTTCCTTCCATCGACCATTTAACTCCGGGCGACTTTAGTTGAATCTCCCTTCTATTTTTCAATTTAATATTTGAACGGACAAAATCTCACTAAGACACTATTTCCCGCGTTTGTCTTCCTCCCACCCATGAGTTGCACGGAAATGAAAAGGCTTGCACAGGATAGGTAGGCGTGGAGGACTCAATAAAACAACGACAAAGTTCCCTTTCCCTGTAATTAATAATCATAGTCTCATTCATGACGTCGGTGTCCACATTAAGAGTTTTCAACACGAAACAACAACGAACAAACCCGACACTCATCGCAGCTTACACAACACTCTGAAATGCTAAGTTGGTCCCCGGCAACTGAATCTGAATCAACTTATCGTTAATGAGTAGTCTAATTTTTTTCACTAACCGGTGAATAGGTCGGCCCCGCATCCAACCAGTCACTTCGACTTTTACTTGCACTTGGCCGTCATTACGACACAATCTTATTTTCCATGTCCTCGCCGTCGGAACATAAATCGTCCCCATCATTAAGGTGGTCAGCAACTACCATCTCAATGGTTCCAATTTCGGCCTCTCATACTACTTCTCCCGAATCGTGCAAATCTTCCCCCGTTCTTCAGTACCACATTTGTGTTCGACATCTTCAGTAAAACAGTTGTCAGCCTCCAGTTTCTTCATCAATACCATGGAAACCATGGGGATACTGACATTTTTTAGATTTTTATCTTCTACATTCTGATATAGATATCGTATATGGGCCTTCTTTTTCCAAATTCCACGTCTATAAATTTCCTCATTCAGCGCATTTAATTCTCTAATTTCGTGTATACTACCGACGCCTCGATTCATGCGATTTTCGTAGTGTCGAAAGAAAACCATTTCCTTTGTGTGCGATACTATGCGACTTGCATAGGAAGGGAATTTAAAAGGAGAGATGTGGAAGTTATCCTAGGGTTGATTAGAGCCTCCGGGCTGTAGTTTAAGGAGCCTACCCGGTGATTCACCTAAAAGACATGCACGGAAAAAATCCTCTGTACGATTATACAGTTTATCTCGATCGATGACAGCATCATATCTTTCTAAACATGTGACAGCAGCTTGTATGGTTTTACAGTGACATAAAGGGAGATTTCACGGTTGAAATGGTTCCCAATATTTTCGACGAGGTTCTTTTTCATTCACTGGGAGATCCAAGTATCGATTCTGCACTGCAAATCTAAGGAAATGTGCCATACACTCTCCTCTTCCGTACACGTACAACTGATCATAGAATCCTCGGAGCACTTTGCTGAGAACTTCTCCAGAATTTATCCAAGAATAATTTCTAGTTTCGTGATAATTCGCATTATGACCTTACGTGCCATCCAACCTCTACCGACCATTAACATCCAACGACTGCAGAACTATGTTCGTTTTTAACAGTTTGTAATTCCTCTGGCTTTATAGTACCCGACACATTCTTTAAAGAAACTTTGAGGATTCCAAAGTAAATCACCACTCCATATTCGTCCATTCCAGCAACACCTTATTTTGACCCTGTAACGGCCATATCAATATACACTTAAAAGAAACAGTATTTATCTCGATTATGCTGCAATTTATCAAATATTTGCTCCAATGACCTCCGGCTCATACGCTAGAATTACCCTGGGCGACAGTGGTTGCTTCTCGTTTACCATCAACCAAAATCGCTCTATTACGTTTGATAACGCCAGCCACATACACGCACGCAACCTCTTTCTCAGGGCAGATTAGAATGGATCCTATTCCTTCAAAAATCTGAAGTGTCCGCGAATCCTGTTACGGAAACCAATATGCAGACGGCAACAAATGTTCACAAAATCTTGCCTCTTACATTTTCCGGACGTGCATACTTAATTGAAGACCAACATTTATCAAACCACTCCAATAATACAGTGATTCATGGAAGATTTTTATGTTCAATAAATTAAAAGTACAGATAATACCAGTTGTTAAATTTTGTCTTTTTACCATGGTTATAATACTTTTTTAATGCTTCCGTTGTGTCGATACAGACACTGATCTCTGATCTTCCCCCAAAGTATACACAACTACCCTGGATTCTCTCTGGATTTCAAGCCCAGTGCATACACCTCCTAGAAGAGATGAAGGTGCCTCGGCATGTCAGAACCTTGAAACTAGAGAGAACGAAGCGTTCGTGATGGTAAGCCCCGAATGTCCCACCCAATAGGGCAAGCTAAATGCTTGTTAAAATTGTTGAAACAATTCTGTAACAAAAAACTATCCATAACCGTGTGAAATTTGATGGAATATTTAGTAACGAAATTAAATGTCCGTACCGGCTTCATTTCGCGCTTGTTCAGGCAACTATTTATTTTAGAGATCCAAGGAGGAACGTTTCTATTTTGGAAAAATATATTGGGATCTGAAGCTTGCAAACAGTGCGCCACGCCACGGAAAGCAAATTGCAGTCAAGTCACAGGTCAAACATTTGTATTTAAGCTACAATGAAAGGAAGCGTGGAAAGAGATGCCTGTGGGAGTTTCTCTCCCATTGGATCAGTCGGCTAACTACCTCCTAAAACTTGTGAAGACACGAAGAAGAGAATGCTGCGACCCCACAGCAAAGTCGTTTCCCGTCATTAGGAAGGGCGTGAGAATAGTAGCCAATGCCCGACCTACCTGATGCAGATTTTCTAGGGTTTTCCCTGCAACTCTTTACGTGAAACACCCGGTAGGATCCTTAAACTATAGCCCGGGGGTCCTAGTCAACCCTTGGCTACCTTGCTCTACTTCCGCATCCCCCCTTTAAAATTCCCTTCCTATGCTATTAAATGGGAATTGCCTGTTTTAGGATCACCCTCATGTATCCTGTTAACCACCCCCCCCCCCCAAAAAAAAGAAAAAAAAGTAGCGTGGAAATGGCTCATGTATATTGTTCTCTAAATCATGAGTGTTCAATAGTTGCATTCAGTACATCGACTTTCATCACGGACGTCTAATTGTGAATTCTGCCAACTATAGTCCTGTGGTTTCCCACACAGCAGCCCTAATTCAACAAAAATAAAGAAAGTAAGCTGTTTGGCACTTGAATAGTCAGCATCCACTACGAAAAAGGAACGAGAATTTGCCAGGAGGACAGTATCTATATTAGCAGATAAAGTACAAAAATATTACAGTAGTCTGGGGATCGTAGTGTTTAATTCGACTATAATTTCTTACCAACACGTTCTCAAAGTAGAGGGATTCAAATTTTACAACATTCAATTTTTAACGCCCTCTGCTTAAGGAATGTCAATTTCTTCATAAACGACGTGATGACACAAAACTTTACATTCGACGGTAATAATTGCCGTTTTACAATGTTTTTTTTAAACGACCCCTCTCCCCTGCCACATACGGCTTGTAACAAGTGTATAAGTTTTGGTAGAAACTACTCTGCGAGTTTACGTTTGTATGGAGAACTTAGTTTGAGCCTCTTACAACCCACTCCTAGGGCTGCGCTGCAACTTAAGCCGCACGTTGAGCATCAGAATTCAACTCTGACTTCTAAATCCACAATATTGGTTGTTTTCGTATTATATTTATAAAGTGCTTTCAACCTCCCTACCCCCTTTATCCAGGACTCGCCACAACTTCGCCTATATTCAGAATGTTAGAATTAAACCCCGACGACTTCCATCTGGTTTTTGCGTTATTTTTATGTAATGCGCCCCTCCTCAGACCCCAAGGATCCTTCACTCCCAAACGGAATGGCGTTAAAAATAACCTCGGGAAAAACACTCAATTTTATTCTACGCAAATATGTTTTTTTTTCGATTTTTATTATACGTACTCCCCTCATCCCGGGGTTGTAATCGTGTCTTTCAGAATCGCAAGATGAATGAATACAACATTGTATAGAAAATGATTCACGCGTTTAAAAATATTTCCACACTACACCTAGGAGTTGAAATACATTTTAAGTCACGTTGAATGTCAGCTATAAATTCCAAAATCCCGGAATAGACACCAATTTCGTTTCGTGTTCTTTATATGTAACGCCTCTCCACCACACCCCTGAGGGTGGCCCAGATTATACTCCAAAAACATCGGAAAGAACACTACCAATCTAAACGGCGCCGAAAATAAATTTATTCGGTGCAAATATGGGAGCAATTCGAGACGCCAACAGAAAACTTCTCGGGCGTGGCATCAAACCTCACCGAAGTTTCATCGCAATCGGATGAATGGCAGAGGATCCATACGGGACATTCATATTTATATATAGTTTTTTCTTCAATAAATTTGAATAACTATTGAGGTTAATATTGGATAGCCCCTTGTTTAACGTTCACCAGATGCACTTTCATATGAAAAATAAAATTCTGCCTTTATATACTTCCCAATGTTATGATTGCGTTCCACCAAATTTACATTCGCCCCATAAGAAACTTTGAGAACAATACATCCGAATCTTCGCGGAACTAGCAAGAAATACATATTAACACACTTTGTTTCCTAGTTTTATCTTTCTTACCGCGGAACTAACATTTAATGATAAAGGGAAGCGAGTACCCGTTATAGGTATTTGGGAAATGAATACCCGTTAATTTTACAGAGACATTAAACTAAAAGAAAACAAAATTACGACCAAGTTCAAGGCTTGTGGGGCAACCACGTGACTTATTGTGCCAGCACACTGGGCAGAGATAAGCCTTATCTCTGGCTACAGTAATCTAGATTCCCCTAATCTAAGATACCTACTTCGATAGACTTTAGTCCATCGGAACTTAAATACGCCACCACATTGCGGATATAGAGCAGATTTTTCCAATAGTAAAAACTGGCTCTCAGAAATTTATTTACCAGTTTGCAGTTGACACTGACCTTTATCTCGTTACAACATTTGCTGAATAAGCAGGGATAAGTTGAAGTAACCAGACCGAATAATATTACGTAACCCTGTATGCGGCCTACTCATTGCTTTCTCCTCGACAAATATGATTCGAACAGGAGCCAAGACACAAAAACAAGGACAACACAACTTGTGTATTAAACAATTTGCCACAAATCTATGGACTACGGAAAACCGGTTTCTGAGAACCAAGAACCGACCGCTTCATCGTTCTAGAAAAGAATATTTTACTAAGGCAGAACATCAACTGTCTTCGATATACTATATGGTCTTAAAACCATAAAATTTACAGAAGTTCGCAATCGTAGTTACATGTCCGAGGGAAGCCATTTGGACGTATGTCTTTATTGGTAAAAAAATATTATAGGGCTGCACAATAAGTTTAGAAATATCACATTTGTGTGATTCATTTATAACGATCTTATGCCAGACATAACGAGAGCTATAATTCAATGGAACGTTTGAATAAAGCCTAAATAAAATATTACACATTTAAAAAACTTAAAATTGACAAGGTTCTTGGTAGATATTCGCACTAATCCGCAGGATTCGACGCTCGATTACTCGCATATCAAAGCAAATGTGTGCGTTAGTAGCTTCGTCGCGATTGACAATCTTAAAAACGTTTACTCATGTTCTAAATAAAACATATTTGGCAAATATAAGAAGTTTGCCGAAGACTAATCGAGATACACGGACTTCATACCAACAAAATCACGTGAATTTTCCTTCGTGTTAGCCGTAATTTCCAAAATATATTTACATATACATTCAATATAACACTTAATTATTCGTATTTATCAATGCAAATCTTTATCATTTAGCGTAGAATTTTCCCTACATTACACGAAAAAGTCTCGATAAAAGAAATGGATAGAGGTTATCACGTCAGTGGTGTATCCAAATGGTTCATTCAACTATTCGACTATATTCAACGCTCGGTCAGAGGGAGACGGCGGAAAGAAACAAATCGGATTAGAGACTTCTGTGTTGTGTTTTAACCGTTTAGAGTACGTTGGAAGCATTTTAACTTTGGACACCTGCTTCAATCTCGGAAGAATTTTAACTTGGTAAACAAGATTGCTAAATAGATAAACTTAAGAATGGACATTTGTCAGTCAGATGGTAGTCACGAGCGAACTCACCGACTCCGTAGTCGCCGATGACGAGTATTTTGAAGAGGAGCTCCTTGCGGACGGTGGCCGACGAACTCTCGTCGGAGGACGAGGATGAGAACGAGACGTCGCGGCCCGCGGGCGACATGACTTGGCGGCGCCGTCGCTCGTACTCGCGCCTCCAGGAGGCTCGGCCCCGCCCCCTGCACCGCCGCCGCGCGCCGATTCCCTCCCCGCCCCCGCCATAACCATCACCTCCAACGCCGTCGCTGCTCGAGGAAGCCTCGCGGGAGCGAGAGTCGGCGCTGCTGCTGCTGCTCTCTGTCGGTGGTGCGCTGTTAGCGTTTCTACTGACACAATGCCCCATGCTCTCTGGCGGCTGGCACGCGAACTGTCCGAGGGCGGGACGATCTTCTACTAAGTTGAGTGTAAAGGTAAAATTATACACCATAAAATTCTCATATCAATTTTCTTACGAGCGACAAAATTATATGCAATTGCAATCCTTCAAATTTATTTTTTAAATGCAGAAAGAGTCTAAATGAGCTGTGAATAAGTTGAGGAATGTTCAAAATAAAATGCCACTTTCTGAAACAAATACAGTAGACTCTCGATTAATCGCTTTGCGGGTTATCGAGTCTACTTGTAAACAAAGGGTTCAACAAAGACGCTGCAATACCTGTCAATGATTGCCCAAGTTTTTATGTGAGAAAGTACCCAATTAATTGTTTTCTTTTATCATTGGCACGGGTCCTTCGATACTTTAAAAAATAGAGCAGAAAATTTTTTAACATGAAACTCAATATAATTAAGAATCTTGACTAAATGCGGGTTACAACATACAATATGGTAGGTGAAACAGAATTCGCGATGGCCGAAAAAATAAAGATAAACTGATAATTACGCTAGTAATTCCGATTCATCGACTGACTATTGAGTCAGAAAAAACATTGAAACTGTCAACTAATGATGATATTGAAAAGGAAATATTGCAGTTTTACCAACAAAGGATACAAAACATTCCCGTTTCTGGAATTATCAGCGCAATAGTATATCTTACAACGGGAATGGGCGGTGTACAATATAATGCTATTAGATTTAATTGTTTCCGTGTTACGACATTAGGATATTAAGTGTGGTTAAAGTTACAGTGTACTTCAACACTAATAGTACAATAGTCTTTACACTTGACTTCAGAATAATGAAGAACATTGCGACTACATCACAAAAGGTAAGCTTAAATAGCCTCTTTTAACATAAAAAATTAACTTTTTTATTTTATTCCAACTTTTCTGGTATATGTGTACTTAAGTTTACCCGCTGTTTTTGATTAACCGCGCCAATTCCCCTTCCTTTAGGCCAGCTGGTGATTCGTTATATCTTAGAAACAAACATTACAAAACTTGTGTTATCAATTTAAGTAAACCCTTTTTTTGGCGGGTAACGGATTACATGAGGATGATCCTGAAGCAGGCAACTCCCCTTTAATAGCATAGGAAGGGACTTGAAAGAGGGGATGTGGAAGGTAGAGCAAGGTAACCAAGGGTTGACTAGGGCCCCAGGCTGTAGTGTAAGGATCCTAACCGTTGTTTCACCTAAAGGGGATGCAGGGAAAACCTTAGAAAACCTGCATCAGGTAGGTCGGGCTAGTGGCTACTACTCCTGCGCCCTTCTGATGACTGGAGACTGGTTTGTTGTGGGAACGCAACAATACCGCCTCCGTACCTTGGTCAGTATTCAGAGGCAGTTGGCAGACTGGTCCAATGGGACCTGCGAACAACTCTTACCGTATGCCGAAGGTCTTTGACCCCCGTACATACACCTCTCAAACTGCCCAAGATCGTCTCAGCCTGCATGAGTCTTAAATTAGTTAACTTGGCCTTGGACCAAGGGGGAAACCAGGTAGGAGGAAGTCAGCCTCCACCTGGCTCTCACTCATTACCCATCAGGATATCCTCATCCTCCGTCATTGTAATGCCATGTTAAGTAAACCCTTTATGCTTAAACTTAGTTAATTCTAACTGGGTGCCCAACGTTGCTCGAGTATTTATTTACAGTATTGAATTCGACAATAATACCTTCGTCAACATGTAATCATACCGGCATCGAGAACGTCACATTTTGAAACCTTCACATTTTCACGCTTCCTACTCCATCTTAGCTGACGGAATGTTAATTTAGTCAAGAAATCTACAAATCTCGGTTGATTTCGTAATATTGAGATTCACCTCTTTTACCTCCACCCTCAATCTGAGACTGAGGTACAACTAAGCTTTCATTTTGTATGTCAGAATCGAATTCCATAAACTGGTCATTTTTATGAAACACTACTCCACTCCTACCCTTAACATTTGGAATGCGGTTTAAAATATACACCAAGAACATCCGGAGAAACAGTGTCAAAGTAATTGATCCAGAAAGATATATATTCGACATGAATGGAAAAATGTCAGCTTACTTTACTGGGCTTCAATTGAAACATTTCCACTTACTTAGACTATATATTCGACAGAAATATTGGCCTGTTATGCATGTTTTTATATTAACCCCCTTCCAGCTCGCCCCTAGTAGTCGTGAACCCTCCCCCCCCCCCTCGGTGCTTACGCGTTTAAGATTGCACGCGAAAATGTTTTTTTAAACTGTAAATGAACCAGCAGAATTAAACTCAGCGACTCTTATAACACTGGTTTCGACACTCATCTCGATTGTTTTATTGCTATTTTTATTTAATGTAAGCCCTTCTACTTGCACCGCTATGGATTGTGCTCAATCATCTAAACTAGAGTTGAAATTATACAACCGAAAAATATTCATATTATAAATCTCCATCCTCTCTTCAAGAGGTGGTACGCGCTTATCCTTACACTGTTTGCGTTCCGGGTCGGAAACAACACGCGTTCATAATTTGGTCTAAATTTCTCCGAGTGTTTATATGTCACATTCTACATTAAGTGCCAAAGTAAAAACAGTTGAAATGTGCGGCTAATGAATGAAGGTAAATTGCACGGACGACGGTAACTTTGAAGCTACTACCGCCGTGGTAGTAGTTAGTCTGTAACGACTATTACCACTTCCTGCAATCCAGTGTTATTCAACAGCTTTCGGACAATGGTTTGCAGTCCCCAACTGTACCGCTGTGAGAAGATGCACAACACAATCCCCATATTCTGTCTTCTAAGCATAAAATTGGTTAATCGAGTTATTGCAAGTTTCCTAGGAAACCAAGCTTGAGATTTCTTATGGATATTGAAAAATTGGCATTATTTTCTTAAGACAAACCTCCACTCTGGGGTAAATGCAAAAAAGTTTTTATCAAAAAGAGAGGTCGGTAGCTACAGCCTTTGAAGAAATGGGTCACAGATTTAATTTTGATTATGCAAGGAAAGGGGAATCCTGTGTCCCCACAGAAAACTCATCTCCCCTTATCTGAAGAGTAGGATCTTTAAACCTATAGCCCTGGGACCCTAATTAACACCTGACTACTTTTCTTCCCACCTTCAAATCCCCTTCCTATGCTATAAGGTTTTTTTATATGTATCTGCAGTCTTGGGTAAATACACTTGTCCCTTACCCTGGTGTGGTAATTAGCACCTCTGAGATTGATGATAATTATTGGTTTTGGCATATCTTACTAGATGAGGATTCACAAGTGTTAACTATGTTTAATACTCCATTTGGGCCCAATCCAGTGCCACAATACTTCCAGAAGATAATGTGGTAAGTCCTGAAAGTCTTAGAAGGAGTTATTGATATAGATGACATCATAATCTATCTGCTAATGCACTGAGGAACACAATCGGGGTCTAAGGGCAATTTTAGACTGTCTACTGAAAACAGGAGTAACCGTCAGTGACAGAAAGGCCAATTTGAAGTGACCAAAAGTTTCTTGGTCATATCATCACAGCATAGGGAATAATCATTGACCCTGAGAGAGTTGAAGCAATTAGGAAGATGGATACTCCAAATAACATCTCAGAGTTGTATAATTTAAGGGGCTCAATCAACTATCTTTCATATTTTGAGAATGGTCTTTCTACAAAGGCACTACCACTAATTGATCTTTTCAATGTTAAAAATTATTTTCATAATAATCACAGCGACCATTAATAGATCAATATGGATTTAAATTGAACATCCAGGAAGGTCCTGTGTTCTGTCAACAACTTCCAGAAGTACTACAACAGATCGTGGAGCATTTGCTTACAATGCAGATTTGGAACTGTTTATCATTCTCAAGAGCTCATTATCAACTAGAGGGTTTTATGAACAAAATATGATGTGTAGCCATAAATATTTTGTGAATTTAAGATTTGAAATTAAGATACTTACTTGTCTTAAGGTTGTAGTACAGGTGGGGAACTAAACTGAAAGGTTAATTAAAAGATACTGGGAAATTTATTTACAAAACTAGGGAAAACAGTAATGATGGAAATATTTACAAAATTAGGGGAAACATTAATTAGATCCGGCAAAGCAATCAGATCTACTATAGTCTCAGGATAAAAACCCATGGGCGATACCCTACTTAAACATCAAGGATTGGCAACCTGGAGCTTATCTAATCTCTATATGGTGTCTTCTACACCGTCAATAGTCGCCCTCCATATACAGCCGGTACCTAGTGTCGATTCCTCTCTGCCTGCTTTAAGTTCCGACAGCTGAATTCTGCACTATAGTCTCACTGCTGTGTCCAAAACTTCACAATTAATCTGTTTTTAAACCATGAAACCCAATTGGTCAAGGTGAACACAGGGTATTTAAATTGGATGTTTTTGTGGGTCTCCCCCATGCTGCCTACATGCAGAAGTAACTCAGATCATATATGTACATGACCCGAAGTGATTACAGGCCCACCAGTCTGATGCCAGCTCCAACTTTCCAACCCTTGATAATTTTATATTAACAAATAATAAAATACTACCACACTGTAAGGTCACAGTTCCTTTTTACCCACCACACCCATAAGAGAAAGAGATCTTTAAACTAAACAAATAACACATTAAATTCAATATTTTAAATAAATAAAAAAACATCATATGAAATAGTATACCTATTAAAACCCAATCTGAAAGACAGAAAGCCTGCTGCTAGTCAGTTCATAAATTGGTTTTACAAAATATATGCCCTGCTTATGTTATCTGAGGGTACTCAAAATTAATTACAAGACCAAAAATGTTAAAATCATATCCTAGTGGGGTGAAATGCAATGTGTATGAGGAAGAGGAGGCTACTACTTGACACATTTGGTGTTGATCAATATTTTTATTGTTGGGGATGTATGTAAATGTTACTAAAAGTGTAGTCACAATGGAGAAAAGGAAATTGATATAGAAAATCTACATTAATTGTTTACAAAATTAAATACTTTATTCTCTCTATTCAATTTTGTAATTACAAGCAATCAGAACAATGCAATATACAACATGAATTTATTCAATGTACTAAATTGTGTAGTTCTATTTTTCATACATCAATTATTAATTATTTTGTAAGACCATCACAGATTGTAGGTTTCAGTCATTTATAATTAAATATTTGTAAACTCTTTTAAACATTTGGCTGCTATAAATATCACATGCAATATAGAAATAATTTTTTTAATAGAACGAGATATTCATTAGAATCAAAACCAAATCACATTAAAGTATGTTTTAAATTAATCAGCCAAAAAATATGAAAATTCTCAATAAATTTTAGAATTATAATTTCTTATGTAAATGGATGAGAAAGGGATATTTTTTCATCGATTATCAAGCGATTTAATATAGTCAATAAGCTACCACAAAATGAACCAATATGTTAAACTTCAATATATTTCACAAATCTGTTCAGTTTATTCAGTTAATATTCTTTTTACTGAAATCATATACTTTCTGTGAAACTTAATTTGACCACAGTTCAAAACTTAAAATGATGGAATATATATATTAACTGACATAACAATGTGGGTGACATAATACAAATTTGGAAAGCAGTTATTTAACAACCCTCAGGTGCAGTCAATTTCTGCCACATGTCATTATACTATTGCTTTTTTAGTTTTGGACAATGACTGTACCTTTGAAATTGAATGTGAGAAAAATGCTAGGCTAGAGAAAAATAAGTGTATTTTGCTGGAGCTGAGAAATGGAAACTTATTGACGAAGCTGAAACAGAAGTGAAAGTGCTTTAAATAGGAAATGTTTCTGAATCTATATGATTGGAGTGAAAATATTAACCAACTTGTCCATGGAAGGCTTGTCAAGTATAAGTGTGAAGTATCTTCCGCTTGAAGAAGAGGGTCTTGAGATATATTTTAGGTAAGAAACAATTTGGATATGCTGTATCCAAATGTGTCAGTTGAAAGCAATAGATGTTGAAAATAAATTGGGTATCAACTGAAAATATTTCAAAGCTAGCAGGCTATGTCTTTATAATAGATGGGACTGTCGGTTCAGTGGAGAACTACAAGAACTCAATGTATTCAGAAGCCTACGAAGAGAAATTAGTCTCTGCAGATTAAAAAAAATGTTGCATATCGAATGTCAATAATGGTAGCAAACATTTAATTTCTTCCAATTATACTGCTATTAACCCCTCAGGAATTGACAATTATGTTGAAAACCAATAAATGTAGGTAAGAAATTGGGTGATTATTTCATACTGCATACTTTTTATATTATACATTTTTGTACAGTGTCTCAAAAGACAATATTTCAAATCTGGTAAGCAAAATGAGGAAGGCAGAATGGCATACCTGCAATATAACTCTTGTGTTGATTGAATTATTATACATCTTAAGAATGTATTTTTTTCTAATTATGAAGTATTGCTAGCACATTTTTACAGCATAAGTTTTATTAATTATGTCAAAATAAGGATGATATTTATATAAGTAGCTTATTGTTACATGTGTTTTAAAATTAACTATAGGATTGGGTACATATACAATTTATAATTAAGGAAAACTGTAAAAATATTTATCTTGACAAAAAATACATACTTTTTTATATAAATTATATAAATTTTGAATTTATATATAGTTCAAACAATCTAATAATTATGAAAATGATTATTTGAAAAAAATTGTAGTCATAATTTTAAAAAATGGGATTATTATAGAAATAATACATTGAAATAAGATGTTGAAGGTTAAAGGTGTTTACATAGAAAGACAAAAGTATTTGGTTGAAGCCAGAATTCGGGAAGTATAAATATATTTAATCAATGTAAACGGCATTCATAAACATGTATTGATGTTTCTAAGTTTATCAACCAGGTCAATTGTTTATTAAAACACGATGTTTCAGCGAAACCAGTGACAGCAAAGATGAATTTCACAGAAACAGTGTTGTAATTAACAATTGACCAGGGGTTGATAAACTGAGAGACATTTATTAAATGCACAGAATACTTTACCCACTAGTTAATTAAAGCCAACCAAGTTTGTTATGCCAGTGAAGTCAGGTGTTGGCATGTTTAAATTAATCTGAGACTATGATAGAGGCAGAGAGAAATGTATAAATGTCAGGATAACAGAAATTTAAAATAGTTTTCATGGAATTATTATTCATTAATGATTAGTTACACTTACACAATCATGAGAACATGAATTAATTTAATTAAGGCAACTGAAATACTGTGTTAAGATATACTGTGTTAAGATATACTTTAATTAACATGGTGTACCCTATGAATTGAGTAATATGGATTCTATACAAAATATGATGTCTTCAAACTGAAAACATTTGCGTTTTTAATATTTATCACATTGCTAATAATATTGCATCATAAGAGTTTTGTAATTACAAGAAAATGAATTAAAAATACTATTCATTTTCATGTTATAGTTATGAATCACAAGTCATATTGAAAATTCAGTAACTCAACATTATAGAACATTATCAAAATTGTGGTCACCAGAGCACTTATTTTGGATTGCAGAAAAAATATTTCTCATAACTGGTGCCAGAAAATTCAAGGATAACTGAGGGTAGATTCTACACGAAAATACATAGCAGTTTTTCTTTTCCTTCTTTGAAACTTGGTAAAATAAGTTATATCTATAAACTTGTGTTCATTGAATTTCATAATTAGTTCCAAACAAATTATTATTGAAAACAAAAAATTCTATTAACAAGCATATATAAAGTGCTTAGCCATAAAAACATCTTTGCACTCTACAAACATGTTTGAGAGTATTTTATGACATGCACAGGTTAGTTATGAAATAAGCAAGAAAAATAAACATTTACACACAACTCTTAAAACAATGGCAATAATGAACAAATTAACATTAATCAATTATTTCCAAAACATTTGGTATCTTTTTTCCAATCTCATCTACCCTTCCTGAGGCAGTAATAGAGAAAAGTGTTTCCTTCGTGTAAGGAGAACCCCTATTGTGTTGCTGATGGTTGGAAGAATGGAGGGTAAAAAAGGCAAATGTCAGGGATGTGTACGCTGACCAACATATTCCAATGCATTATGCAATATCTGCTTTTCACAAACCCTTAACTCAATTGCCAACCGTTGACATGCTGAAGAGAAGTGACCTTGTTCAAGCAACTCTTCATCCACCTAAACAGAAATGTAACAAGATACAACTATTGTTTCTGTGCCTTAAGTAACATTAAAGGATATTGCTCGTACCAAACAAAAATAATGTAACTTTGACTAGATTCTGTATTGTTTCAAAGAAACAAAGCACATAATGATAATTCCAGAGTATCTCTATATATACATTCTTTTAGTTCGTGGGTAAAGATATATATAATGTAAAGAAAATAACAAATAACCCTATGTTAATTATTCACATTCTTCTAAATTTGTAGACATAATATTTTGTCTCAAAATAAAACTTGCAAAAGTACGCTCTCTTACTAATTTTAGATTGCACCTATTTTATTTTTCAAACAAAAATATAATTAAATTAAGTTTTATGACCTATTTCAGACTTTATTTTTTAATACAATTTAAAAATAACAAATCTTTGGTACATATGTGTACCTTCTTCAGGTTTTTATCCTGTGGAGAAATATTGATGGACATCATGTTAACCATGAAAATTACATCTTACAAAATTTACTTCGCAGCAAAATAGTATGAAACAAAAATTGAAAGAACACATGAACATTACAAAACTGCTAACCATAATGAGATCACAACTCATAGACTGGGAAAAATCACGAATTTAATTGGAGAAATGTAGAAATTTTAGATATAGAACCAAATGTGTATAAATGAGATTTATCAGAAATGTTACATATAAAACAACTGAGAACACAATAAACTCTCACAATGATACCAGTAAGGTAAGTAATATTTAATATATTTTATTCTCTTTAAACCTTATATAATCCAGAAACATTTAAAAACTTTTCTATTATTTATATATTAATGAGTTTAACTTTTTAAGTAGCCACTGAGGCTCCAACATTGGTTTTGAAGTACATTCCAAGGTCACAGGGACAGATAGTAAATCATTGAGACACTGGTCAGAATCTTGAGGGTCTCTGCACTCAGTTTTACCACAACAATGCAAGTGCTACTATTGTGGAGAAGCCTTGAATAGATTTTAAAATATTGAAAATTTTGTGTCATGTTTCTTAATATATGGTATTTGATAGTGACAACTTAATGGTGGCGATTAACACAATGTTCATCAATATTTATCCACAGAATAAAAGCCTGAAGAAGGTACAAATACAAGCTGAAATTTAAAACAAACATGTGTTAAAAAATAAAATCTGAAAAAGTTAATCATTAAACTTCAAAAATATATTTGCTGCAATGGACTTTGAAGAAGTTTCAATCAGCTAAATTTACCTGAAGTGATGTGGGATAAGCAGATAAGAGTAACTGAATGCGTGCAAGAAGGAAGCTCCAAGTCCGAGACTCAACATCAGTTTCAAGAGCACAATCTATGTAGACAAGATCACAAACCTTGGAACTAGTAGTCCAATGCTCTAATTGCTCTGAAATGTAATACAATCAGATTAAAAGTCATGTAAATATAAAAATCAAGCTCTTGTTGTAGAATAGCAGATCATCTAATAATGATTAGAGATAATGAAAGATTAAATTTAATAGTTTTTCAAAATGGTAGCATCTAGAGTGTAGACTGAGTATATTTCAACACCCTTCAAAAGCTTAACAAACACATATTTAATAGACTATTGAGAAATTATTATATATCTCAGATAAATTTAATGATTCAATTTTTTCCTCATAAAAAGGACACCAGCTTGCTAATACAATTGTAGTTTTAACCTTATTGAAATTTGTAGTTATTGTTGTAGTCTGTCCTCTTATACTGATCTGATGCAACTCTCCATTATGTTCAAGCCTTTTAATTTCCACACAACTACCATATCCTCCCTAATCTGCTCAGCGTGATCCACCCTTGTTCCCCCTCTGAAAGCACATAGTGACACCTGTTTTATTGGAGATCTTAAAGGTTTCCACTTGGTCCTGTTCCCTTCAACCTTCCTGCACATCACAAATTATGCCACCATTTCATGTGCTCTCAATAATTCCACTAAAAAAATCATAATTTACAAGAACTAATAATTAAGTAATATTAAAATTTCCTTGTCCATTTTGGCTATGCCTGAGGCTTTGTAAAATCAAACCTCAAAGTTCTGCTTTCACTTTTGTTTTTTTAAGAAAATACAGTTTACACTCTACTTGTTGTAGTTTTCAGTTCTTAGACAAGTCTGATGCAACCCTCTTACTGTCCATGTTTCGAACCCATACAATTACACAGGAACATTTTTAGTAATGATTTCCTATATTCGTACTTATATTAGCTGTAGGTAAATTGTTCTTTTTTTGTGAAAGCCTTTCTTACCTGTACTATTTATATCTACTATACTTTTATCATACCTAGTTATTATGCTGTCCAAGTACCAGAATTACTCAAGTTCCTTCAAAATATCCCTTCCCAACCTAACACCCTTTGCTATTACACTGTTTCCCATACTACACTCCATTACCATAGTTTTCCGTCTATTAATCCTCATGTTGTACTCTTTCCAAATCTTCTTCTGACTCCCCTAATACCACAATATCATCAGAAAATCTGAAGGTCTTTATTTCTTCTCCTTGCAGTATGATTCCTTTTTGACAATCTTTTTTAACTTTCTTCATCGCCTGTTCTATATAAAAGATTAACAGCATGGGCAACAATTGCATCCTTGTCTTACTCCTTTCTTGATTTCTTGCCCTTCAATTCTAATTACTGCTTACAGCCTTCTGTAGAGATTGTGGATAACTCTTCTTTCTTGATATTTTATTCCTGTCCATTACAAAAAAATTGTTATACTATCAAAGGCTTTTTCTAAATCTACAAATGGCATGAAAATAGGTCTGTTTTTCTTATCCTGTCTTTTAAAATTAGACACAGAGTTAATATTGCCTCTCTCATCCCTCCCTACATTCTTTGTCAAACCAAACTGATCTAACTTGCATTATTTTTAGGTACAATCCTCTCATAAACAATTTTCATTAATATTTTGCACACATGGGACTAAACTAATTGTCCAGTGCTGTTCATATACATTGGTGCCAGCCTTGTTTGGTATACGTATTGTTTATATTATATTGTTACTAAAATCTTGTATTCTTTCCGTTTTGTAAATTTTGCAAACTATCCTGAATCGACATGAGATTTTTGTATACACACAAATAAACTTACTAAACACACTTCAACTTATCAAAATAACCTACCTTTACCCATGCTAAAAACTCTTAAAAATGCTAATAGTCTTCCATCCACAGGTTCGGGTCCAGCTCGTAACACAAAGTCACCACTCGGTGGCAGACCTATTCTGGCAAGTAGTCTTGCTCTCTGAGAAGACAGCGGGTCTGCTTTGCTCACTCCCAATCGTACTCTCACAGTGTCATGTGCATTGTTGGGCAGGACAAAACCACTATGCACCAAAAAATCTGCATTGGAACGAGATCCATAATGAATGAACACTTGATCACCAGAACTGAAGTGTCGGAAAGCATAGCATTCACTTCTATCCTGAGTAGGGCTGAAATCTGTTGAAAGCTAAAAGAGGAAATTTAAGGATGTAAAATAAAATAGCAGTTAGATTAAACTGATGCAATTCTTTATGGCTGTAATTGCAATTCCAAAACATTCTAAAAATGTAGTTGTACAATCTTTACATTTATGAGGGCTAGTTCATAAGGAATCATTTTTATACAGCTCACAGATCATATTTAGTTTGTTTTAAATAATATAATACTTTTATTTTAAAGATTAAGGTTAAACCTGAGAAATAATTTCTTCATTCAAAACTTTCACATTATGCAAATTGAAAATCACATTTTTAAGATAGATGTGTTTGCACAACTATGTACTTATGAACATCATATTCAACATGTTCTTTTAGTATGCAAAAAATTACACTAATAATTTACCCAAAATTAATGATATTCTCTTGCTACAATAATTAATTTTTTGTAGTATTTCATTTGTCATTGTTGAAATTTAATGACCTGCATTACTTAGACATTGTTAAATAGCATTTCGATTGTATCCATGTTTAGACACAGTCCATGTAAAATGCAAATCTGTTTTATTTTCATAATTTAATTATAGTTTAACAAAATATTCTACAATAAAATTGACAATAGTTTTTTCTTTTAATTTTTGTCTATTTACTAGAGAAAGTCCACAAATATGGATGAAATGGTGTAAAGATTTTAAATAAATAAGCATTAATATTGATGGCTGAAAATTGGATGGATTTTTTTATTAATAAGCCATGATGTACTACACAACTACACATTTTGGTCCCTTACCTTCACAAGGTGAAAGAATTCCATTTCAGAATTATTAGTGTATAACATTCTTACCTTTCCATTATCATGATTGCTCATGTCCCAAAATGGAATAAGTGCATTAAGCATAGCTCCCCCATCAACAGATGGCACAAAGTTTTGGCGTGTCATTACAGTTGAAACTGCCCAACTGAAAAGATATAACGAGAAGGTTAGTCTAAAAGCAGACGGAGATGTTTAAATAAGCAAGAATTCTAATATTTGTTTAGGCGTAAGTTAAATAATTTTCGTTACAGAAATTACATTTGTTTGAATAAAACTATCATATTTAAGATATGAGCAAGCAGAATGCCTATCTTAAATTATAATTGAAATCTGTCACAATCATCTTAATGTACATTTTTGATTGTTGCAAAAGCAGCTCGAAATTTTAAACGTTTTTCTGCACCAACAATTGGGTCGTAATTAACAGACTTATTATTAAAAACACCTGAGGTAGGGGTATTAATCGGCATTGTCACTTTTGAAGTTCAGAAAATCCACGACGGTTTGCTGTGAAATAAACGCATTCACCAACTTGTGACTGGTGGGGGTTTTGGGCAGGAAGCAACAGCGGACAATTCTTCTAAAATACGCTTGGTGAGGCAATGACAGTTAATGGTACTTGCTATCACGACATGCTACTCCAGATTTTTATCCCTAAATTGCAAGATATGGTTGTTGAAGACACGTGGTTTCAACAAGCCGGAGCTTGTCATACAGTACGAGAAACAATTCGATTACTGCACGAGTCGTTTCCAGAATGTGAGTTTCCTGTTTTGGTGATCAGAATTGGCCGTTGGATTTTTCTTACTTTCTTTTTGAAGTCTAAGGTTTTATGCCAAAGGGAGTAAATTGAGCGATGTGCCAACGAAGTTCAGACACATTTATGTAAAACGACCATAAAAAATTTCAACAAAAGGAAACGTAGAAATAACCACACTATTGATACTTTAAAAAAATCAATGAAAAATAAATAGTTTTGAACTTTATTTATTGTCTTTATTTAGTTGTATTGAAAGTGTGTTCTTTATTTGCTTCTGACATTTGTTTTAAACGGTTTGCTGCTATAACGTGTTTTTTTTAAAGTACATAAACACAACCATTAAATTTATGTAGCAGGAAGGCAGTCAGAAAACCATAAAACACTTAGACGATTAAGCAAGATGAATCTTTGTTGCTACTTTCAATATAAAAATCAATGTCAGCTGAAAATAGTAAATAATGCATCTTCATCGTAAGTATTGGTTTTCCTGACAATAAAAATAAATAACGTTCCCAAGGTTATCGTAAAAACTAAACAAAGAAATTTTCTCTCCTTTCCCGAGTACTTTCTACTTCCTGTTACTTAATTGTGGCGAGAAAGTTCGGAAACGGGTCCAAACACATTTCAAATTCAAGAATTTTGATCATTCTTTGTCACTGTAAACACAATTTATCTCCTGCACAGTGTACGTTATTAACAGTTAACTTTCAGTGACTATATTAAGTTTGAATATACTGCGGTACGATTTCTCGGGATTATTATTTTTAACGCTGATTGCTTGTTTGAAAATTTTATCAGTTTCTTAGATCATACTTAAAAGTACAACCGGCAACTCGTTCGTGAGTCTTACCCTCACAACGAAATGTGCAGCGCTTCCCACTTAAAACTGTGGATCGCGAAGCTACTGAATGGTGATTGCACACACACACAATAAAAAAATAAAAGAAAGGTAATTATAAATCAATGATTAGAAATGATATACACGCTACGCAGAAACTATAAATTAAAATCAAGTACAAGGTTTTTGGAAAAAAAAGTAAAAACCTTGTGTTACGTTAAAGCATTTCTATGAACTGCAGGAATAAATTATATATACTGTTTTGAAGCATAAAATCAATTTCTCATGTTTCAAAGCCAAGAAAGAACGATCGAGTTATTCAAGCTTGCAACTCAGTTTTCCCTAAATACCATTAAATGAATTTTAGATTGAAATCAAATCGGAATATCCAGTACTAACTGCACTAAACATATTACTACCGTATTTATGGCAGTCGCCTTTTTACACATTAACATACTGAAATCAAAATATTGTTCAATTTAATAAACGTTGAAAATATATTACGACCTGCACCAGTTGAAATTAAGCATAGATTTAATTATTTATGTAAAAACTGTCAAGCTCATCCGTCAGATTAATATTGTTGGACTTTAAAAGGATTAGGATATCGTTATTGAAATGTTCCAAGAAAAATATTTACTTCTTCTAATAAATATATACTTCATAAAGAATAGGTTCATATTATGTATTCCTTAAATTATCGACATTTTGGTTTCAACAAAATATTAATTTTATATTGAGTATATTGCATATATTAATTTCATCACAAAGTGTGGTTTAAAATTATCTTGGCCGTAAAGAGGGAAAATGTTTAAATAGCAACGGTATATTGTAAGTCTGTAAAATATTACGTATATATTTCCAGAGTATTTTTAGTCAATTCAGGAGAATGATATTTTCTCAACTGGTTTTTCTGTTAACTAAATCATCAGGTTGAATGATGGGATCGATGCTGCTCGCCTCTTTCTATCAGAGCTCTTTGTCTTCGGTGACCGATTTACAACCTGTGACAGTTTCTCTTTCCATTTTTGTTTCCAGGGTTGACAACTGCCCTTTTATGGAAATTTCCTATCTTAAATTAGGAAAGGACATTTGTCTTTCTTTCAGATATTTTCAGCAAAAATCTAATGCATTTTATTGTATTTTTTATTTTCGTTGTTTTCAACCTATATTTATTATAGACATTTTGGAACCTTCAGATTAAACAAGTTTTGAGAAATCTGTTATTTAGATTTGTACTCTATTTAAGAATCCTCGCCATGTATTAGACACCACCATATCGTTATTTGTGTGTTCTGCAGGTGGTAGAGCAGCTACTGCCAGACAATGAGAAACACTGCTCCTCCAGGGTTGGGGTTGGCAACCATACCCCGTAAAAAAATTATCTGTAAGAACAAGGAAGAAGAGGAAAGGAGAGTTTCTAAGAAGAAGTACGTGCATTATATTCTTCCAGTCCGAAAAGTGATATCAAAATAGTATTTTGTGACTCAAATGCCAAGGTAGGAAGAGGGAACACGTTCCGGTCCACCAGTAGTGGGTATTCTTTCTTTCTTCCTTGACTCTGCAGCCCATTCAGGGCTCTGGCCTACTAGGTCGACTGCGTACTATGATTTTACATGACACATTTCGAAATTGGAGTGACATGTGGTCAGCATATCGATTCTCCAGTAGTCTTAATCCCAGTCTCCGTGACCATGACGGCCCATGTCAGGGTTCGAACCCGGGACCTCTGGGTTGTTAGGCAGGGACGTTAGCCATTAGACAACAGAAGGTAGGCATTGCTTACATAATGATTCAAACGATAACGGATAGAGGTTATTTCTTGCCTCAGAAGACGATATGGTGGTGTCTAATACTTGCTACCCAACTTAAAAGTTTACACTATATGACATGGAGATCTCCAGACGGGGACACTTTTAATCAGATCGACCATGTCTTAATTGATACAAGATATGTTTCAGACATACTGGATGCCAGGTCATACCGTGGCGCGAATTTCGGCTCAGACCACTACACGGTAATAGTGAATATCAGAACATGAATATCTAATGTCCGTAAACGTTAAGAAATTTAACGTCCGCAACTCGCGAGCCGGTCGGGTGGAGAAGTGTCTCGGAGCAATCCTTGGCTAACTCCACTAGGCCGGTTTTCAACAGTCGCGTGAGCACCTTCGGTGAGGAGCCCCTCGGGGCTCTGTATACCACTTTCAGCGCATTCGCCCCGTAAAGCCACTTGTGGCATACACGGGGTCAGGTGCTGGGCCCTTTCCCAGTCTTCCTGTGAATCAAAACTACCAACCTGTCAGCTGTTAGGGAGGGGGGGGGCGGGGCGGAAGGGGGATGATGTGTGTACAGCCTCTCATCCTCAAGTCGGAGACCGAACCTACCCGAGGTGCCCCTGTGTAATCTAATCGGTCGCGGCGTAAACGGGGAGCAGCGTGCATCTCTCGTGTGCCTTGGTGTCGGGTCCCGCCTGCCATTCCTGGGTATGTGAAACCTAGTAGTAGGGGGGCGGACCAGGGTGGCTCGCTGGGAACTAGTATCCTCTATGAGCACGGGGGATGGACTAAGACGGGTCGGAGTAATCGCGCGGTGGCTCTAGTAACTGAGCCCTTCTCAAGACAGTCATCGAGCCCTTGGGCTAAGGTGGCGAGTGCGGAAATTGCTAGCCATACTTAGTTATCCGATGATGAAACTGTCTGGGCGTAATTCCCCTATTATTGGGTGGTTGCGCAGATCATCCATAGGGGATAGCTGCAAGCTTCCACTTCCGAAGGAGGTGCGTCTGGCCTCGGAAAGCAGGTGCAGCAGTCCGTAAGAAGCGGGAAGTTTCGAATGTCGGTCTTAGGTGGTGCTCCCCGTCAGCGGAATTTTGCACTGGGGCTCCTCTGGGGGAATGAGGCTACCCTTGGCTGGAAGTGCCAGCGCTACCGTTAAGGTTGAACCCGACTAGTCGTAGGCCAGTACTCGCTCCCATCGGGATTCATCGTCCGGCCCTTATAGGTGAAAGAGGCTCCCTGGGCTGGCTCAAAGCGCGATACGGGGCTGACCTGAACCTTCAGCGATAAATGCAGGTAGACAGGGGTGAGCTAAGGCCCAGCTGTCGCTCTACTGGGCGGCAGCCCTGCTCACAATTGGGTCGGACTCAAAAACCCACGGTAGCGGTGCTAGCAAGTCGGTGCCTGGGCATGTGTAACTTAAGAGCAGGGTGCGGACCAGGCCCGCCAATGGTAGCCACCTGCCCTTGGGTAAGGCAGCGGCTCCAAGGGCACTTTTGCCGTTGCGGGCGGAGTGCATTTCCAATAGGTCAAAAACTCGGGTGTGGGAGCCGTATGCAACTTAAGCAACATAATCCGCACCTCGCGAACCGGTCGGGTGGAGAAGTGCCTCGGTGCAATCCCTGGTTAACTCCACTCGGCCAGATCTCAAAAGATGATTGAGCACCTTCGGCGAGGAGCCCTCCGAGGCTCTGTACGGCATATATGCGCATTCACGGCATACACGGGTACCGTCCAGTATTTCCTGTCATTATAACCATCTCAGCTGTTAGGAGAGACCGATCTAAGGAAAATATACTAGAGCGAGTTGGATACTCGTTAAAAAAATTTATCTAGAGGATTTGGAGAATGTTGAGAAATGGAACTCACTTAAAGTGACAAGTATTGTAACTGGCAATACAGTTATTAGAAATACCAATAACAGAAGATATGATGATTGGTTTGATCAGAAATATAAGGTAGCTACCGAAAGTAAACACAAGGCATACAAGAATATGCTACACAAGAAGCATACTAGAATTAGATAGGAATGTGCAAAAAAATAAAAACAAGGTTCACAGATCTAAAAAGAGGATTTTTCATGTGGATCTCTTCAGTGATGTCAAACACCTTAGAGGAGGAGAGGAAAGCAGAGCTTTCTTTCATGAAATTAATCATGGACTAAGAAGTCAAAGAACAAAACTTTGCAGAGGGTGAGATGGCAATATTTTGAGTAATAAACATCATATTTTTCAAAGGTGGAGGTAAAGTCAAAACGAACTGTTTAATTATAGAATAAAGTATTCTCGGGTTATTCAACAAATATGCCACGAAAACCTTCGTTCTTTGTTTAATCCTATACTACGTTCACAGGTTTGTTAATCAACGAATGTAAATCGTGAGCCTGTTGACTCCCCCTCTTTTGAAGAGGTAAAAATGCGATTAAAAACAACAGATCCCCTGGACGTTACAACATCCCATCTGAACTCTTGAAAGTTGCGGATCCCTGCTGTGTACAATTACTCTGGATCATAATTCTACATACATGGAATAATGAAACATTACCCACGGAATGGAGACTTTGTACCAACTGTAAAGTTACACAAAAAAAGGCGATGTGCTTGAATATAGTAATTACACTGGAATCAACCTTCTCTGTACATCTTACAAAATTCAGACATGTTGCATACTTCGAAATATCCTGATAGGCTACTATCAATGCGGATTTAGGAAGGGAAGACCGACGACTGAACAAATTTTCAACACAAAACAGATCATTGAAAAATGTAGAGAATTTGGAATCGAAACACTCAACCTTTTTGTCCATTTCAAAACAGCAATGTCTGCATTAACAGAAAATTTATCAAAGATATGCTTGATTTAACATGCTAGAAAAACTTGATGCCCTTGTAGCCTCTTAAGTAAACTTTGGTACAAATTCACTTTACAGGGAGACTTCGCACAACAGCTTGAAGTTAAGAATGGAGTGCGGCAGGGAGACTCATAAGAGAAACTATTTTTAATAAGTCACTTGACATACTGGCCTATGTTGATTACATTTTCATAGTTGCAGAGATAGAATAAAGTCGAGTGCACGGGGACATGTTGCGTCCGTCAAGGGACGATAATTAATATGTCTGAGGAGAAACGGAGATACGGTGATGCATATGGATTTATTTCTGGATGAAATTGTTTAAAGAAGTGACCATAGCATATCGTAGTGGAGGTTACGACTGCTTTAATAATTACAATTAATTGCTATTTTGGGGACTTTTGTCTCGCGCGCGTGGTTTGGAGCAGCATAGGACAGACATGCAAAGATGGATATTACATTATGTCTTGAGAACAAAATTGTTCTAAACGAGAGTGATCGACAGTTAAACATAGTAGACGAGTTTGCTGTTGGACAGTGCGTGATTCGAGCCTGGAGAAACGTCTGGGAAGATGTCCCCCTGATTCATGAATGAAACTTGTAGGCTACTATTCTTCAAGGATAAAATTTTTAGAATCCATTATTCGGTTTTCAGGTGGATCAGAAGATATTTGGCTGGATAAGATAAGAAGTGACTGGGAATATTACAACTTTGTTCTGAGATATCATAAAGTCTTCTTTTTGTGTAAGTAAATACATTATAACATCAACCAACATTAATTGAAGTTTACCCTTATACTTAAAAGAGCTCGGAGATTAGAAACTACTCGTGTGTAACCTTAGAGAATAGCCACGATAACGCAAAATTGCAGAAACAAAGTTCAACTACAGTCAACTTTTTGTGTCCGTGTGTGGGAGGGGGTAACATATATATGAGGATGATCCAGAAACGGTTAACTCCCCTTTAACAACATACGAAAGAACTTTAAAATGGGGAGATGCGGCAAGGAGTGCAAGGTAGCCAATGAAAATTTGTTTTCTTTTCCAAATTCTCCAGTTCAGTCAAGTTTTCTCGTACCGAAAAATCATTTTTGGATGTGTGTATTTCAAATATAGTCAAAACTTATTACATCGATTTGACTACCACCGATATCTCATTTTAATTATCTCAATTCATCACCGTAGATTTGAATGTATCTTTTTTTAACAACAGAAAGTTTCATCAAATATCAAAAACCATTTCATTTTAAATTGTAAATAAACAAGTCAGCTTTGGTTTGAAAAATATTCATGTTTTTCCTTTATAATTTATTTTGCATATAATTATATAGCGAAATATGTTTGATAAATAATTTTTCTGCTAATGTTAAGAATTTTTTCTCAGGCTAAGAACTTAATGTGTATACACAAGAAATGCACAAATTCGACTGGATTTACTCCCTTGCCGAATATGCTTTTATGAAGGATTTTAAATTGAAACTGTCAAATTGAACGTTGTAAATCATTATTACTGTTTATACTAAAAAGCGATTCATTAGATTTTACAAACGGAAGTGTTGATGATTTGGCCAGGTTTTCAATTAAAATTTTCATAATACATCTTGATTGTAAAGTTCTATGTTTCGGTTTCCTTCTCTTGAAAAACCTCACAAAAAATACGGGCAGGAAAAGAACTGAATACATCTAAAAAAGTTTTCTTTGTAACAGTATTTCTTAACTAATACTAAATGTAACAATCAGTAAAATTTTAGTTGTTATATACGTTGGTTCATGATGCATTTTTACGATTAGATCAAAGATTCGTTTGATCCAACTTACGCCGGAAATCGATGACGATTAAACTTTGACGAGGTGATGAGAATATTTAAAATAATATTTAATTGATCAATGTTTGTAATCAGCGGTAAATTAATTAAATCTAGAAAGTGATATTATTTGAGGGAACGTTTCTAAGGATCCATAGCCTCGTCCTGAAAACGGAACGTTTTTATTACACTGGACGTGTGAAGTGGAACTTCATTCACCGAAGGTGCATGCTGTAACTGGATTTTGATGGGTTGACTTTCCTCAATAAGTGGTTATACTTATGACTTTCTTTAAAATGTACTTTATTTCCTTTTGAGAAACTTATTTCCTAGTCTAATGTTGTAATGTTTGCGAAGTATATGTTCCTCTGCTGGGACCAAGCCATTCCTTACTATTACAGTGTGTTTATATAGAAATATATGTATCGTGACTCATATAATCATTGGAATACCCCAAAAGCAAACTAAACCTCGCATAGTTGCTGTATGTTTGTTTTAATAGACATATAACAAAAAATCTACTTTGAACTTCCGTTATTTACAGTTCTTCAAATTCTGTACACCTATTCCAGGCGCATGAGATGCCTCAATAAAATTCAGTGTTGAAATAAATATTAAAATGAAAACCCCAGTCTTATCGTAGAAAAAGTTGTAGAACTTAATTGAGAATAAATTCGCTTTCAAGGAGACTGTAAAATACAATCGTGGGTGCTACCCTATCATATCTTATAAAGTTGTAATTAATAAATCCGTACCCGACCTTACATCCACTTCGTTTAGAAAAATTCAAAGCTTATCACATGAGTTCTGGTTCCATTCGACTTCGAAAAGAAATTAAGTAATATTCTTATTTTTGACATTATTATTTCTCTTTGGTTATTATCGTTTTTTCTACGCCCGAGTTGTACTCCATTAGCATTTGAGTGTAGTCACGGGAATGTCCCACACCATAACTTAGTTTCGCGGACAAATCTCGGAGAAAATGGATCATTAAACTCGTATGTTACGACCGTCTTCAGGTATTAGTAGAAAGCGCGAAAGATAGAAATTGCCACTCTTCCCGCCACCTGTTTCCCCGGTCATCCATTCGCCAACACTAGGAACAGATGTATTCAAATCTCTCTGTTCTTCGCAACGGAAACAAAAATTTTATCTGAGACCTTATAAAATATATTTAGCCAAGAGAATAAATTGATAGGGTAGTTTAATAACTTGTTGATTAGGTGACCAAATTACAACTCCCATTTAAAAGTCCGCTAGTGAATTAATATCTTACTACGAATTGTTAAAATAAATAAGAAAAAAAAGCTTTCGCGAATACTTGTCATAGTTTGACCCCCTTGTACTTCTCACGATGCCCCAATCCGCAGTTATTAACGGCAGCCGGAACTACCAGGTCTGGAGTAAAGCCCAATCCCGGGAAATGATAGCTCCTATGGGAAATGCAGCGACGTGTGCTCGCAGTAAATCAGATAGGCTTGAGAGTCCATAGAATAGTAAAAATAAGGTTATTATTACTTAAAACTCCAAAGCTCCAGAGTACCTACGATGATACAATAGTATGCCTGAACAAGTAGACTTCAAAACAACAGCCATGTTTAAAGGTTTATTATCCAAAATCACGAAAACGTGTTTCAGCATTCCTTTGGGATAGTGGAATTACTGTACTAAAGTGACAGAGTTGAGCCATTTTCGTAAGAAAAGGTAACGCATTTAGTTGAAACATCTAGGGTTTGATAGAGTTATTTCCAATAAATAATTAACCTCAATTTGGGGCTGAATACCGGTGAAATAGATAGACAACATCTCGACCTATTAGGCGTGTGAAACCAATAAGTAAAAAGTGCGTATTTCCCCCTACCTTCCACAAGACTAAAATCTGAGATACGCAGGTTGACCCCAGACGTGCTCTTTATCAAGAACTGTTTTGGACTGAAACCAAAAATACTGACACTTCCTCGTGATGTCCAGATTTGTTCCTTATTTTTAACCTTTGGAAATCAGGTTCCGAGCAACAATCAACATACTGTCAAAATTATGCAACTTTTGCCTTGATTATTTTTTCACTTATCACAAGCGTCTCCCTAATTTTTTTAAAAATTATAATTACTTCGAAGTCGGTAAAATTGTTTAGTAAAATATGTATTTATTAAATTAATTAAAAGAATCTTAAGTGTCATTTTATTTATTTCAATGTATCAAAATTTACGTATTTTGGTCTCCTATTTTGAGGTTTCCTCTGGCAGATATTTAACAAAATTTAGCACTTTCATGGTGTTTCCTCGGCCGAGTTAGTGATGGAGACTATGAAGTGCCAATTTTTGTTAAACACTTGCCTGAGAAAACCTGCAAAGGGAGACAAAACGTCGCAAGTTTTGATAAATTGAAAAAAATAGAGGGGCAATGTGCTCAACATCGTACCCCTTTTTAAAATTTCATATATTTGTGTATTTTTTCAAGTTAACTTATTACTTTCACGTGACTTCACAAGATTTATCAGTGCTGTTCCATACCTAAAAAATCAATATAATACCTTAAAGAATATATATATTTTTAACATGTAAAACCACAATAAGTACATTTATACAGTTCCGAAAAACGTTTTCCTAATATCGCACCAGGGGTGTTCTTAATATCGCCCTGTGCGATATTAAGAATACTAGTTTCAATAACCGTAAAAAAGAATAAGGCAGGCAAAATAATTTAAAGATATCTATGTATTATGATATTCAACAACAAATTCAATTCCGTGTCCACTGCTTTCTGTTCTTTGGTGGCATCTGCAACAATTAATACGATGTTTCAGGCCACCAATAAAGCAAACAAGTGCGTAATATCGCACAGGCTATATTAGGACTACAATAGGGGTGCGATATTAGAAACAACATGACATTACAATTTGGCTGACTACCGGCTGAACTAACAACAGACAGAACATTACAGCTATATCTACTGAACTGCAAATCATATGGCTGTAAGTACGTTATAATGATTAAGAATAACGCTTACTTTTAAGAATATTGATCAGTGAATGATGAAGACGTCAAAACTTTGGGTTTGCTCTACACTTTCAAAATTTCAATGTAATTTTTAAAAAAATGTGACTGGAAAATGTACCAGTAACCATAAAGAAATTGCGCTTGTAGATCGAAGTGAAACTTTTGGTAGTAGAGACGCGGCATGCAAATTCAACTCGTATTTCGTTAATGTTGCTAACTTTCTGGCTAAAGATAATTCTGTATGTCATGATGATTTCTTAAATCTGCTACAAAATTCCACTCCGGAAATTTCGAATACTATATTTATGCAACCAATAAATAAAGCTGAAATAATTTCGGTAATTAGAAATTTGAAGTGTTCCTCAGCAGAAGATATACACGGTATAACTAGTATAATGGTTAAAGAATGTGCTGTTTCTATCGCTTTACCACTTAAAGTAATATTTAACAAATGTCTTTCAGCTGGAATTTTTCCGATGCGTTTAAATGGCCAAAGTAATTCCCCTATTTAAGAAAGGATTGCCATCTGATATATCTAATTACAGGCCCATTTCTCTCCTTCCTATTTTCTCTAAAATATTTGAAAAAATAATTCATATTAGATTACTTCATTTCCTGAATAAATTTAAGATTTTATCAACAGCGCAGCATGGCTTCCTTAAAGGAAAGTCCACAGATAGCGCAATGTACGACTTCATTCAAAATATCCAGAATTCATTGGATGAAGGACTAAGGCTTTCGACACCGTAGATCACCAAATATTAATAAAAAAAGATGGAATATTATGGAATTCGGGGAAATACGTAACTTTTACTAAGATCGTATCTTACAAACCGCAAACAACAAGTCGTAATTGAAACCAAAGACGGCCAACTTCACTTATCCGATTGGGAATTTATTACATGTGGAGTTCCTCAAGGATCAATTCCTGGGCCTTTACTTTTTATTCTGTACATAAACGATCTTCCAGGATACGTAAATCCTCTAAAATCGATTCTCTACGCGGATGATACAAATATAATTATTGCAGATAAAAACTTCGATAATCTGATTAAGAAAGTAGACAACGCTCTGAATGGTCTAAATATTTGCTTTAACGTGAATAAATTATCCCTCAACCTAGATAAAACTAAGTTAGTTCAGTTTAGTGCTGATGCTAGTAACAGACCCGTAGACAACTTCTCAGCTAATGCACCTTTCCTCGGCCTTCGGATTGACGATAAATTAAAGTGGAATGACCATATAGATCTGCTTGCCGGAAAACTAAGTTCAGCTTGTTATTCTCTGAGAACACTAATGCAACACGTTGACAAAAAGCACGTCAAAATGGTTTATTTCGCGTATTTTCATTCAATTATGAGCTATGGCATCTCTAATTGGGGAAACTGCTCCAGGAGTAATGAAATATTTAAGTTGCAAAAGCGTGCAGTTAGAATACTTTCTAGCACGAATTCTAGATCGAGTTGCAAACCTTTCTTCAAAAGTTTGCAAATACTTACTTTACCAAGCGTATATATTTATGAAATATTAAAGTTTGTAAAGCGGAACACTAATTTGTTTCAAACAAATGGTGAGTTTCATGAATGCGTGACCAACAGCTCTATGGTCGGACAAGCATCGCCTTGCTCTACACCAGAAAAGTATTCACAATACCAGAATAATTTTATACAACAGCCTTCGGCCAGAGGTTAAATATAGTACCTACAAAAGCTTCGTGAAGCAGAGTAAAACTATTCTTTTAAATGGCGCGTTTTACTCGGTACAGGATTTTCTTAATCGTCCTTATAGTATTTAAATCAAGGTTCCTGCAAAAAGTGTTGAATGAGCTGCCTTGTAAAATAGCACATCACATATCTTTAAATTTATATTCAGTTTTTTCTGCTCTTTTGTTCGTTTGTTTCATGTATGGCCTGGAGGTACGACGGAAGGACAGTTTCCTGGTCGCAGAGCTCCAAGTAGTTAAAACTCCATTGCGTGTTCCTCAGTGTGTGCTTGTTTGTGTTTCACAGTGTGTGTGTGACATCGTGTGTCCGTGCTGTGTTTATATTGACTTTTGTCTATGTACATCTCCTTTTATTAATTTATTTTAAGTTTATTTGTCTTTAATTATGTACTTTATTTTGTTCATTTTTAATTTTTAATGTATGACGTATCCTATTTCCTCAATCGATTAAAGGAAACAACAATAAATCTAAAATTTTATACACGCTAAACGCAACTGCTCATCTAAGCAACGCTCTCCACAAGGAGGAAGCACCTAATTGGCGAGATGAAGAGGGGTGCGATAATAGGAATACTATCCCTACTGACACTTCAGGCTGCTTTAATTAATTTATTTGTCAGATAAACCAATTATTTAACATGTATCTATATTTATTACTTTGTCCTTACAACTGCACCTTGATACACGACGCTGTTTATGCACCGTAATAAACATTAGGAAGGCAAGGGAGTGAATATGGAAAATATATTGGAAATCCCAGCTCACGCCAATAGAAAACTAAACTGAAAACAGGATAAAGTTCGTACCATTATGCAATTGTAACGAAGTATAGGCTTGGAACAGGCAGACTTCCCGTGTTTCAGCCGCAGTCTCCAGAGCTATCTTAGGGTTGCTACGAGTAATTGATTTAGAACTGACTGGGTGCATCCGTTTCCGTTTTCTTAGCTACCTTCCTTCTCAGCATTTTCATTAACATCGTGGATATCCAGAAATAACTTTCGGTTGACCGTCTAATTTTCATTACAAGGTATTTTATCGGCATTGACACAATTCTGATGATAAGTGTAAAGATTTCGGAGCTGAACACAGAAAATGAAGGAAAACAGACTACGGCACATGCTTTTGTTAGAAACACCATCAATCTCAATAGAAACTATCTAACAATATGAGTAGCACAAAACCGTGTTTCATTGATTAATGAACTAACATTAAACCGGTAAGTCATAATAACCAATGTAACTTTTTTTATATATATGTACTTATTAAAGGCATTCCCAACTTTACATTTTAGTCAATTACAGAAGAAAAGTAGAACATATTCCAACAGTAACTAAAAAGTTCTCATACATTAAGGCTTAAAATGCTAATGATATAACTTAAAATTTTGTTTAAGCGTTAGGTAATGATATCGCAATATCTGCACACGACAATACGTTGAGAAGGCAAGGAAAGAGAAAGAAGCAAGTGATTGAATAGAAATTTCCCAGTCCGATTATAAATGCGTTACGATATCAGAATTCGTGACACATATGTTACAAATTGCACGATATTATGGACATGTTCTGATCAAACATAGAAAATTGTCATTCTTATCACCGCCACTCGTTACTAAAGGACTGTTCGCTTCGACAACGCGGGTAGGAATTTTTCAGTGTAAAACTTATTGAGGTATATTGTGAAGCTTGTTTGTATGGCAGGCAGGCAGGGGGGTGGGGACCTTGACACAGACAGCACGCGGTGGCCGAGGAGGCGGAGAGGGGCGGAAGTGAAGTGAGAAGAGAGCCGAGGAAGCGCAGATCTGCTTCTGGAGACACGCTGCGTGCATGGTACGTACACTTGCTACTATTATGCTAAGGCAACGCGAAACATATCTCTCGCCTATCGAACAGACTTTTTCAACGTGTGTTTGACCCACTGCCATGAGCACGTCAACACCACCGTCCAGATCTGCCCCACACAGCGACATCTCCGAAAAGAATGGTTTGCAGCCTTCTACCTCGACGTGACTCACAATATATATATATATATATATATATATATATATATATATATATATATACGCAGGAGGCAATAACTTTTTAATAACAGCAAAAGTATTAACTATTATCACGGTTTACCGCTTTCTTTCGATCAATATAAATATTAAATTCTACATTATACTACGTTAAAAATATCAAGTTTAAAAATTAAAACATATCTGCAGTTGACTATCGCTATCGAAGAAGTGCCCTGGTAACGTAGAGTAGGGATTACGGTTACATTTTCAGTCACTACAGATCAACCACCGTAGTCCAAAATTTACTAATATATTTTCAGTTGGATGTGTTGTGTCAATTAAAAATTTAAATCTCATTTTCAATTAATCTATACGCAACGAGGTAAACACGACGGAAAGAACCTCAGTTTGTACTGTGATTGTATCTTGGTTTAGACTCCACTTCCATATTCTGCTATACAACAATTATTTGTCCGTCACTCTCGAAACACTCATACATAAACTATCGATAAGTCTCACAAGCCGACTAATCGGATGAACAAACACAACCAAGGCAAATTTACCACTTTCTAATGCTGATATCATTCAATTACAACATACGAATACATCTTTTATTAATTACATTTCGTATGTAATGTAGTAATATAGAATAATTCTGAAAATCAGATGGGTGGATAGAGTAACTAACCAGGAAGTTCTAGGCAGAATAAGAGAACAGAAAACGATATGGAGGACAATGACCAAGAGAAATGATAGATTAATAGGTGTTTTGAGACATGAGGGTCTTGTAAAATTAGCATTAGAGGGAAGTGTGTGGTAAGCACAGAAGAAGGACAATGATGGAATACCCTAAGCAGATTAGGGAGGTTGTCGGATGTGGTACTTATGTAGAAATGAAAAGGCTTGCATGGAATAGGTTAGCGTGGAGGGTTGCATCAGACCAGTCTAAGGACCGAGTACTCTTGCAACAATTATATTTCGGTAATTTATATGTAATATTTAGACGCGCCGTAAGAACCGAGAAGTACGTGTAGAACGGCAGGTGGGGCCCCCGCAGCCTTAAAGTGATCGAGACCAGAGACTTGAAAAGTAAGTGAAAGTGCGTTTCTGACCCCGATCAACCACTGCTACAGTCGGAGAAAGTTGTCGTTTGTTAGCTGGAATGATAAATTTCACAGTTTGAAGATTAATGTATTAAGATTTGCATGATAATTTAAAGAAACATAGTAAATTAATACTCTAATAGAAAATCGAAATTTGTGGATCTTTAGTGGCTGAAAGAATTACAAGATTCTCATTGGAACTGACAGCTTAACGATTCCCACCATATCCTCGTTCTCAATGCTTTCTTTTCGCAATAGAGCTGCTCTGTATCTGCGTTATATATGTATCTTAGCATTTACATGAATGGTTTATGGGAAAGCAGGGTAATCAAAAGTCAATCAGACCATAAGCGCAACATACCCTAAATCCTCTTGATATTGTTTATTTCTGTAGTGCGATTATTTTATGAGAATTGGCAGGATTTGTGGTAAATTAGGTGTTACGCCGTTTCGAATTGAAAATGATGCATTGTTATGTACGATATCGGTACAGTACGATTCATTCAAACGGACAACTTCATCATACATTCAATGTCCTGTAAATCTGTAATCGTGAATTTGTTTGTTAATATCTACCGATCCAACGGTCTTCAAGAAAAAAGATTCTATGGGTTGAACCATTCATTCCTTCATGAATCGACAGAAGTCATGAGTCAATGAAGTGCAGGATGACACACAAAAGCTCTCGTGGTATTCCATCATTTAGGAGGCTGAATCAGCAAGTTTAGGAAATTTCTTTACGATATTTCATTTCTATTGACGGAAACTTACTTAAACTCCTCAACAATGATGCACTTCTGATGTCAATCAAATAAGGGAGCACCAGCAGTTTTTTGAATAACTATTAGCTTATTACACTTCATTGTTAAGATTCATTTAGTCGCAATATTAACAGTATGATCATAAGCGTTTTATCAAAAGTAAAAAAGGCAGTGCATTGGGCTAACAAGAAGAAAATTCAGGCTAGCGGTACGTTCTCTTTGCTTCACCTGCTGCTCTCGCGGAAAACACTCCCGTGTCATGATGGGCAATATTAATTCGCAGCCCTACGTTTGCCTGCGGTTGCTTTCCTTCTCATTTAAAGAATTTCCTTAATTATCATATTTTAATTTATTTATTACTAGCTGGATGCTCTGCTTTGAACGAGAATGTAGTCATACCAATTTTATATTAGCCGGGAAAATAAATAAATTAGACACCAACCTCTCAGTCATTTTGATTAAAGATTTCACCAACTGTTCATTAATTTTATTTTATAATTTGATGTGTTCAAACACTTCTCTTTAATCACATAATTAAAACTTTACCCAATTCTGTACCTTAAGTGGTTCCAAAAGTAAAAGAAAGCTAATTAATATTTTAACTTTTAAGTATAGTAGCAAAATATTTTTAATTATATCACCTGAAAACATGAAGGGGGTTTAACACAACCTTTTAATCTACAGTCAATAAATTAAGAAGCACTGACTTATCAACTTTTTTTTAAAAAAAACAGCACGTATAGAATTCAATAATTTTATGTAAGTAGCGTTATTTAAATTAAAATGAGACGAATTTCATGAAATTTGGAATAGTGGTTGTAAAAGTATTTTCATTGAAAACCAGTATATTATTTCGGAGTTTTGAAACCTCGCAGAATGGGTTTCGTCTATATTTTATAATTCGGACATGCTGACCTGACCAACTGTCCCAATAAGATCAGAGAAAACGTTTTTTTAAATGGTTTATTCCATTATATTCCCAGGAAATCATCTATTTAATTGCAAGTCTGATGATCAGGCCATTAAAAAAACATAAGCTGAGGCAGAACCAAGTGCAATTGAGTGAAACTAGCCACAGGCTTTTTGCAATACGAAACAATAACAGCAGAGGTTGCATCTAAATTTCTCCCAATGCCATCACTTCACTTCATTTAAATGTTTCCAGCTTTAACACGCTTCCCACTTTCGTTTCAATTTTACAATCATACAGGCTTCAAGGAACATCCTATCGTTGAAGCTATTCATTACTCCTCCATATTATTGCCCCAAGTAGTCATTCGCTTGAATAAATTTAATATGTCACAATTCATTTTGGAATGTTGTGCACGTTCTTCGTACAATACACATTTCACTTTTCTCAGGTCGAAGCTTCATTCTCACATGTAAAGTTAATATTTTCCTCAATCATCTCTTATAAATTATCTAGTAATATTTAATTTTCAATCTTTTCATACATACAAGAGATTGACCGTTTGCCGATATAGAAATCGTAAAAGAATTACAATTATATAACGATAACTTCTTTTAGTAGTGGCAATTAAAAGACCAGATGTCACTCGTGCAGATATTTACTTTAACGAGACGTCTACTCTATAGCTACAGTGTCTGTAATTTATGAAATATATAAACTGTATTACTTTAGAATAAAAAATTAGATAATTTAGTAGCAAAATATAGAAAAAATCAGGCGATAAAAATAAATACCACACAAAGTTTTGCAATCTTTGTTACTTTCGCCAGGTGAGTCAAACTCGTAAGACTACAAGAACGTACTCGAAATGGTTTTCAATCGTAGTATCGGTTAGTACGTCAATTCATGTTAGATTTATTATCGGATATAATTCTAGAATAAAAACTGTTGACATCATCAAATAATTTTCAGGTGAATGTTTGACTGTTTAATTTAAAATACAATCGTCGCAAAACATTTGAATTGAAACTGAAGACATCTTCAAAATTATTAAAAATATATATTTTTGTCTTACGAAAGGTTTTTATAAAGCATCGACATTTTTTCTGGTGTAGAAGAAATTTCATAATTCATATGGTAAATTTATACCGTCAATCTTCGGTGCCTATTCTAGCATTATAACAAATATTTTTGTGATGGAAAAATCGCGCATAAGTTTTGTCTAAAGCATTGAATCGTTTTGAGTTCCTTACGATCGACTTGTTTCAGATGCACGGAGTTGCGGTGGCGTGCGTGGTGTTGGCGACCCTGGCCTTGGCTGCGGATCAGCCGGAGGACGACGCACAGCTCAAGCAGCTTCATCCTGACACTCAGGTAATTCGCGGGTCATAACATCGATATAGGTACAATAAACGTCTTCTAAAACGTGAAGTTCAGTCCTGCCTGGGTATTTCGAGAAAATACTGGTAGAAGAAAAGGAAAACTGAGCCACGAAGGTTATGTATTAGGCAATAATGTGACAGAAAAGCTACCACTCATTAATTACATTTTTCTAGATCACTCGAGCTAAGTAACATTCAAAGATCAACTAAAAGGTTGGTCCGGTAAAACTGAAAGTGACCATGAACTTTTCTTTTGTGATACGCGAGCTGTTAGGGGAGTAAGATTTCAAAGTCTTCACATTTTATTTCATACAACCACCTGATAGTACATCCGGTAATTATTTTTCGACATATTGGTTTGAACACTTGTCGCTTCGTGGGATGAGTTCGAATGTGGTGTAAAAATACTTTCCTTGCGCATTGTCGCTAAGTGTTTCACTTCCTCGTCTGAAGCGAATTTTCAGCCACCCAGATGCTCCTTCAAGTGAGGAAAAATGGTATAAGTGGCTGGGAACGAGGTCTGGACGGAAGGGAGGGTGGTCGATGATGTCCCAGCGAAATTGCTTTATGAGCATAATGGTATTCTGGGCTGTATGAGGCCGCGCCTTGTTGTGAAGGAAGATGACGTTCTTGAAGAGAAGTCCTGGCTGCTTCCTCCTGATTGCTTCGTGCAATCGTGTCGAGGTCTCGTAGTATCCGTCAGCGGTCACTGTGTGTCCTCTTACCCGATCAGTTCCAAAACACTGTGGCCATCACCTTCCCGGCAGATGGGGTCACCTTAAATTTCTTTTTCTTTGGAGAGGCGGGGTTTCTATTCCGTGGACGACCACGCACTGATGGGGGTGTAGTGGTTGATCCATGTTTCGTCATCCGTAACAATGTGGTGAAAAAAACTGTTCCCTTGCGTGGAGAATGGGTTAAAAAAGTTTAATACTTCTTCTTTTGTTGGTAAGTCATATTTCTTTCCATACACTTCTACAAGCTGCCGGTGAATTTCAGCAGTCGTTACACGTTTCGCCCACAGAAAGCGAATAACAGAGGATTTCTTCGCCAGACCAGTTTCGCAATGCGTCACCATTTGTGTTTACCTACAACTAAAGCTGTAATTGGCGGTTGGCTGAAATTCTACACAGTAGCCAATCGCACTCCACAAATTTCTTTATAACAGACAACTGCAGGATCTTAATTTCTAATCATCTCTCAAAAATTGCCAAATATTAAAAGGTATTCGTTATACAAATAAGCCAAATGGAATAACTATCAATACACCATAAAGTTTGCGACTACATACTCGGAGCCAATAAACTGAGATGATATGAAGTAGTGATGAAGGGCAAGTGCGTTTTGGTTGTGAGATATATGTAGCTGTTGGCAAGAGACGGTTGTCTGAACGAAATAAGAAGTGGCGAGAGACGATATCAGATGTTGTAAATATTTTTAGTTTAGTACAGGATAGTACAGATTATAAGTGAGAATGAATGTGAGCGAAATCGTGCCAAGCAAGAGCCACTGAGGAGCCCTGTGACACAACAGTGGCCGTAATTTGTAAATATCTTTTCTCTTCTAAATTAGATTCTTTGAAACTTTCAGTACTTTTATTGTATTATTAAGTAACCCCCCCCACTATAACTGATTAAAACACAGGTCCCGGAGAGTTTCGTGCTTGGCTCGACGCTTATTAGCAATCGACGTTTTTATGTCAATGCTCAATCAATTCTGCAAATGCAGTAGAGCCCGGGCCAGCATTCGTGTAAACTGATCCGATTGGGCGCGTAAGCATTACGATACATTAATGAGATAAGAAAGGTAAGCAAATCAGACATTAAAAATATATTAGAAGGCTAATATTAAAAATACTAATCAAAAGCGATTGGGGGAATAAAATAAGTTTAGTAGTCGTAAAGGAAAATTCTTTAATCTTTTCTGTGAAACATTCGTGGGCATGTATCGTCTGGACGTGTTTCCCAACGTGGGGTCCACGCCCCACAGGGGCAATGTGAATGTTCAAGAGAGCAATTCGAAAATGAGGTCGTGTAGAATTTAAAAACCAACCGCCTGGTATGATTTTACTCGACAAAAGGAAATATTTTGGTTTGTTAATTTTAAATAAGCGTTAGTTAACTGTTGTACTTCTTATAGAGCCGGAATAACACTACTATTTACTTAGAGAGTATTCTTTTACTATTCCTATTGAACAATTGTTATGGCACGAGTTATGCTCATTATGATCAACTCTCATGTGGGACACTTGAGAGTGACTAATTTTGAGCTCTATATTAAATCTCTCTCCAAACAGTTCACTAATCCACAAGTGACCTCACAATAAATGTTCAAAGTAACAATTAAATGATTATTACTAAATATGAAAATATTACAGAAAAATCTTTCATTTAAATTATTTTGTAATTTTATCTTTTAGTTATCTATTATGTTTTGAAAGTGTACTTGTTATTTTCTTAATAAACCCATAGTGATTGAGTGCCTCATAAAAAAAACTCTTTTTTATCATGAACAAGTTTTAATAAGGCTTCTGTTAAGGAATGACTCAATTTTTTAATATGAAAAATGTTCGTGTTACACGGCGGGCATCAAAGACTTATGTGGAGCATGGTAAACACCGAGTTAAAACGGTACACATTTATATACGAGACTACGTACATTCGTCAACATTCCAATTCATATTACATTTACGAAAGATCTCGTGTGCAATCACACTGAATCATCCAGGACCGGATGAACTATGTCTAAATTTTTATGATGAATTGTCCAAGTATCGATTAAAAATAACCACTGATTAGCGAAAATTTTGAATACAATATACTTTCTACACTAAATGTGTCGAGGAATACTAATTCGTTAGATAAATAGAGCCGAAAGACGATGAGGCATGGGCGTACAAGTTTGTTGACGAATCACTTATATGGAGAGGAATGGGATTCTTGAAGTTATCGTCCTCGTCTCGGTAGAAAGCCCGGAGGCAGTAAAAGTAAAATCGGCCGAGTGATTTACAGCATTGGAAATCTGGGTCTTCTTTTCCCTGGCAGGGGCTTTTCTAAAAGTAAGAGCGGCGTGAAGAAAGTGTGCCGCGACTTACTTCGCCTCGACTGACCTTGACCGTCAAATTTCTCCGTGCGCGCTTCAAGTAAAGTAATTGTCAATTGTGGTTTATGGAGAAACCGCATGGGAGACTGAATCAAAAGCGAAACTTGATAAATAAATTTGTCCTATATTATACGCTAATAAATCTATAATATACAGATGTGTTTAAACTTTATTACTTGTTGTGGTATTCAGCCCTTAGAATGGTCTGATGCAAACCTCCAGGCTAAACTATCTTGCGCAAGCCTTTTCATTTACTCATAACTAGCACAACCCACACCCTCCCTAATCTGCTTAGCGAATTCTATCTTTGGCCTCCCTCTTCTGTTCTTACCCCACGCACTTCCCTATAATGCTAATTTTACAAGACCCTCGTGCCTTAAAACGTGGCCTATTAATCTATCCCTTCTCTTAGTCAATGTTCTCCATATTGTACGCTTTTCCCCTATTCCTCGTTTGTGATTTTCACATTCGCCTATAGCACCACTTTTCAAAAGCTATTCTTTTCCTTTCCGGAGCTCCTATCGTCCACGTTTCGCACTCATAGATCGCCACGCTCCGTACGAACATTTTTAGCAACGTTTTCCTAATATTCACACTAACATTACCCGCAAGTAAATTCCTCTTTTTCGCGAAAGCCTTCCTTGCCTGCGCTATCCTACTCTATACGTCTACTATACTTCTACCATCCCTAGTTATTAAGCTAGTAGCAGAATTCCTTAACTTCTGTCAAAATATCCCTTCCCAATCTAACACCATTTGTTATTCTGTTTCCCAAACAACACTTACATTGGTTTCCTTCTATTAATCCTCATATTGAACTCTTTCTCTAGGACCACGTTCATGCCATTTATTATGGTTTCCAAGTCGTCTTCTGATTCTCCTAATACTACAATATCGTCAGCAAAGCGTAAGGTTTTTATTTCTTCTCCTTGCAGTATGATTCATTTTCCATATTCCGTTTTAACATTCTTCATCGCCTGTTATATATATATATATATATATATATATATATAAGTTAAACAGTATAGACGACAGCCTGCATCCTTGGCTTACTCCTTTCTTGATTATGGCTTTCTTTTCTTGGTCTTCTATTCTAATTACTGCTGCCTGTCTTGTGTAGAGGTTATGTATAAGCCTCCTTTCTCGATATTTTATTCTAGTGCTATTCAAAATTAACAGTGTGTTACAGTTAACATTATCAAACACTTTTTCGAAATCTACAAATGTAATGAACGTAGGCCAGTTTTTTCGTATCCTGTCTTCCAAAATTAGTTGCAAAGTCAATATTGCTTCTCTTGTCCCTATATTCTTCCTAAAACCGAACTGATCATCTCCTAACACGCATTCTATTTGACGTTCCATTCTCCTATACACTATTTTCGTTAATATTTTGCATGTATCGTAAACCAATTGTCCTGTGCTGTTCGCATCTATCAGCCCCTGAGAAAAAAAAACGAATCCATAAACCTAGATAATTAAAAGTTACTATGAAGTCTTCATGAGACATATCTAGTAACAAACCAAAAAAAAAATTTTAAGTGCATAGTAAAGTTCATAGTAAATAGGGAACTGAAATAAAATACAGCCGGAAATGATAGTAATTGATAAATTAATTTATGTGAAAACGAAATAATAAATATATGACAGAGTATAAGAATATATTGTTTCTAGATAACGTGTTTACTAGTGGACTTTCTCGGCAAGTGTACTGAATTCAAACCGAATGATATTATTCCTCCTAATCGGTTAATATCTAGCTTACGCTGAATTATTTAGGTTTACAACCTAATTGTGACTGGTGGTATATACTCATGTACAACATCACATAAATTATTAACTTTCGTTTTCCTTAATAGTATTTTAACAGTATGAATTTCTGTTTCGATTTGAAGACTAAACTGCTTGCCTTGCAGATTACTTGCTCCCACTAATGCAGCTAGTGGTCAGCACATTATTTGTATGAGATGAGAAATGTGCATGCTCAGTATATCGTTTCATCCCCCTGCACTACCAGAAAAAGTCAACAAACCTACATCTTTCGATCTGTAGGTCACTCAGCAAAAACAATACTGCCATCATGTGTAGCTTGCTCCAAAAATTAACTTTATTTAAAATATGTATGAAGGGAAAATTCCTTCATATTATGTGTTAACTAGGTACTCAATTATTTTTAACAGTAGACACTACTGGAAATTATGTATATGGAATTAGAAATGTAGCATATTACAATCAGGTCATTTGTAACTCTAATGCTGTAGTAGTTTTAACAGCATCTTACATAATCATCATAGTAAAATGGTTGCTCAGGGCGATGTAGCTCAAAAGTTAAAAAACTGTACGAGTGTTCTGACTCAAATAACTAACCCTAAGAATAAAATTAATTCTTAAAAATGCAGGTATTAGAAAATCAGAACAAAATCATCATCAGTTTAATACAATGTCACAGAAGTAACAGCTACATTCAAATTCTGACAAACTAGTAAAGATGAAATTGAAGAAATAAGTTATAGCTCTAGGGTTACAGATATTATCTAGCAAATGGATTCAATTTTGACAGTTATTTCATGTGACAGATGAACATTGCAGTTATTCTTCATGCACTTTTCCCAATTAGTTTATTAATTTTACTGCATAAAATATACTGTTATATACTCCTAGATTTATATGGATCACTTTGAGAAATGCATTTTCACTAATGACCTTACTTTTGATCAAGTTTTTCAGTAATATCTCCTGACAGTTTGTTATTATAGTACATAGTGAAGTTATATGATTACAAGCATGGTTTGTATTTATATTTATGAACTACACTTCAATAATATTTAATAAATTTAATCTGTTTGGTTAATTTATTACAGTTCTTAAGTTGGGGGGGGGGGGGGACAAGATTTTTGTTCACTTTATCTGTCACATTATATTTGCCAGTTTCTATTGATAATTATTAATAATAGTAGAGATAACACTCATTCTTTAATTACTTAACACTCTTGCTTTTAATCCCATTACAGATATTTGGACTTTTGTCTATATATTACAGGCATCTGGAATTTTTCACTCAATTTATATGAATTTAAAGTTGATTTAATACAAATACTTTCAGGTACAAAATTGGCACTCTTTAGAAGAATCACACACAGGAGATTTAACAAGCACACGTCACATTATTGAGGAAGACCTGGCCTTCAGTGATGATACACCTCCTCAGAGAACAAGGTTTGTATTGGTAACCAAGATTTTCAAGTAAAAATGAAAAGTTTTAATCATGTCTAATAAACATCTCAATGGTTATATATAAAATACATACTACTCTTACAATATAACTCTGCATTCCAGAATTATAGTAACTGTGTTTATAAATTTGTGTATGTATAAAGCATGTAAAGATAATGTGAACATTGTCAAATTAATTAACTCATTTAGGTAGGGAAGAGGCATAGAGAAACATTAATGGATATTTGCTGTCACCATACTGGGAAATAATAATGTGCATAATTTCTCTCCTTCAGGCAAGATTGTATACATATAAAAGCAAGGATATGACAAAATAATTAAACAATTGGTATGCCAATCGATTCATGGGTCAACTAGAACAGTAACACAATTCCTTTCCACTGAAACAATTGGTATGCCAACCAATTCATGGGTCAACTAGAACAGTAACACAATTCCTTTCCACTGAAAACCTTAACTTCAGTCTAGTTCATAGGAAACATTATCCTGGACCAGATGTCTTTTCCATTTTTCTACCAAACCTAAATGCTGAATTCCCTGTTAAGTTCACATAGAATCATTTCTCAAAGAACATCTCCTTCCTTGATGATGGAATACATGTCAATTGAGACCTAATCAACACATCTGTCTGCATAGAACCCACCAACACCTTTAAATACCTTCATTTCATCAGTTGTCATCCTGAACCTTCCTAATATTCAACATCATACAGCTTAGACCTTAGGGGAGCATTCATTTTCTCCATCTGGAACAATCTCTCCACCTACACCTACTCGATCCTCAATGTCTACATAAATAGACTGACTACCTCAAGAAGCAAATATCCTCTGTCCTATCCTCTGTCCAACTACCCAAACCAGCCTCTGACCAATTTTTTTCCCCACAACCTACTTTCCTGGACTACAAAACTCAACTCAATTCACTAAATAGCCTACTTGAACTGCAATCCAACTCTGATTTAAAAAAACATCCTTCCCACTATACTCCCCTCTGCCCAAAGGCTGACTTCAGGCTCCCTGTAGCACTCCTCTTCCACCCTTTTAGGCCCTAATCTCACACCCCGTCATTAGGTGGTTGCCAACCTTACAGTAGAAACATACCACATCTATCCTATCTTTTACTCTACAATTCTCCAAAATCCTCCACAAATAACTACCAACATAAGAAAAGAAAGCATTACCTGCCTCTCCTCCCATACCATATACCAGATGAAAGGCAGACTCTTCGAGAACACACTGATAACCATTTCCATTTTGAATGCCTGAAACCCAATTATCAATAGCTGTTAATGCCCAATAACACAACACCAACAATTGTGACCAATGCTTCTGCTCTAATCACATGAACTCGCCTTAAAGCCTTCATCAGATACTAAATTCCATCTTTGGGGACCCTCTTTCTAACACATCCAACAGTCCAGGCAAAGTCCTAGACTCAAAATCCTCTAGTAACTACCTTTCCTCATCAACATTCTTACTTCACTTTTACCTTTCACCTCTAATGTGTTGTGTATAACACAGGTTTCTATGTATTTTTACATTATTCTTCTGTTATTTTTCCATTTTTGTGACCTTTCCTTGACAGAGAGGGGTGTTTTTTTTTAGCCATTTATAAGTGTTGATTTTTGCCATCTTATGGTTGGGGTTTGAATGTGACACTGAATGGCTGGGTGCCTTGCCATTCAAACACACTGTCTTTGATAATTTCACGTTACTGTTTCCCAGCCTGGCAATGCCTACTATTATTGATTTAAGGTAAGTCAACAGCTCTCTGTCCCTCTTTCCTACCCGAATTAAATTTCCATTGTTGTATAAACACACAAATAAACACATTCATGCATCCATACACCTGTACATGCCAACACACAAATACTCAAATACAGTCATATATACACATGCAAACAGAGGCGGCCACAAAGAAAAGCACTTTTAAGAGGATGTTGATAACAGGACTTTGCCTGGACAGTAAGAAACATTGGAAGTTCCAGAAAATAAGAGTTGAGCTTCTGATAAATGTGAAGTTTCAGTTGAAATTGTGTTGTGGCTCTAGGCAGGAGCAGCTATGTGTTTTTGAAGGTGCTGCATTGGTTGGCTATGCAGTCTGAGGGAGGTATTTTGGTCTAGCCAATGTAGAATGCAGGGAAATATGCATTTAATTTGATATATAATACGGGAGGAGGAAGGTTACATTTTCTATTTTATGTATTTGGTATTTTCTTTGTGGGATTCTCCAGAATATTGTAGTGAATTGAAGGATAGTTTAGATATGGCACCTAATATTACTACAAGGTTTCCAATCAAGGGTAGATGGAAATGTAAAGTTTGCTGGGATGGATGTGTGTGTTCTGGAGGATGGGTGGGCATCTGAAAGAAACCTGGAAGCAGGTGGGAACAATGCTTATATGTACAGAGAATGTACAAAATAATATGAACACCATGCAAATAGTATGTCGTGTTGGCAACACGGCTTCTATGCAAATAATGCAACGTGAATGTCTTGCCCAGATAAATGCCACATTTTATAAGTTATATTTAGTCTATTTATTCTATGCTTTGCAATGGTTAAAAAAAGCGACCGGTGAAACCTGTGATCTCTGACTTTGAAAAAGGAAAAAAATTGTTGGTGCACAATTACTGCGAGAATCTGTGACAAAAACAGCTAAACTGTTTAATGTATCATGAGTGATAGTAACTATGGTAATGACAGCATATACAAAATATAGTAAAACATAATCAGCAAAGAGGAATAGTGGGCTCCACATAGCCACAGCTGACCCCTGGAGTGTGTGTCGTTTCTCCCAAAGAAGGAGGGTGGTTGCCTCCAAAAATTTATATAACACCTAAAACCTACAATGATGTCTGCCATTTTTAAACATAAAGTTGGCCACCACATTTTTTTCTCTCTATCCTCTTATTATCAACTGTGTTAATTATTTTGATGTCATGTCCTTATGTGCCCTATAGAATGCATGTACTGAAGCATAGAAAGAAATACACTCAAAGCATGTGTTCAAGGCTTAGAGGGGAAAGGAAGAAGAAAAGACTAACCCCCCCAACTTCTATAAAGAATACATTATATATTTAATACATACATCTCAATGGTTATATATAAATACATATGACTCTTACAATATAATTAATATACCAGGGACTTATTTTCTTCTTCATAAAAATTAATGAGATTAGATGAACAACGAAAGAATTTGTTAGGAAAAAGATTCTTAAAAATGTGAAGTAGCATGTGTATGAGTATTTGAAGTGGCCATACAATGTCAATTTCTGTAACACCTAAAGGATAAGACAGAAACAAAGTTCTTTAATTAGATTTGTAGGAAAAGTCAGTAAATCTCAACCAAGTCCAACAGATTAATCATTCTCCTTTTATTTCATTTGACATATGTTCTGTTTGGATCTGGAAGAGATTATGGACTTACGTCAAATCCACTCTAAATGTGTAAAATCGATTGAACTGGGAAAACAAAAAAGTATGTGCCTTACCTGAATGTTAAAGGTGGCTTTCATGAGGTGCAGATTTTCAAAATTCATGACAACACATTAAGGTAAGACACATACTCTTCCTTGGTTTTGTGCAACCAATTCAATTTAATTTTTCATGTATTATAGACATAACTAAATTTACCCCCACATATGTAGAATTCTAAGTATACAGATCAATAATACTATTTATCAATATTAGCATATTTGTGTATGCTAATCTTATATACTTTCATGTTGTTTACAGGCCTCATACTGGAAAGCGGCGTAGAAGGAAACGTCCACGTCCCTCCCCTCCTCCTGAGCCAGATTATGACGATTCTTTTGCAACAGTTCATTCACTCAATAGGAACCGCCCATATCGTAGTAGAGTGAGAATCGAGCAACCAGATGAAATACAAAGCAGACCAAGAATTTCAGGTCGACGAAGGAAACCATACAGAATTAGGTCAGGAAACGAAGAGGAAAATGTATCCATATCTAGAAGAAAACCAATAAGATTTGTAGCAGATGATGAGATAGTTAGACCTCGTTACCACAGCAGATACAGAACAGAGTTACCTCAAGACATTAATGATTTTTCTGTACATGTATCAAGGAAAAACAGAGTGAATGCCATAAATTTACAACCAAATTATTCAGAAAGTGAGGACCAAAGATTAAGAGGAATTGAAAATGGGGAATATGAGCAGGAAAAACTATCTCATGTAGTTTCATCAACAGAAGGAATTGAAGACATTAGTTTAAAAGAAATACCAAGCACACAAATGTATTATCAGTCTGAAAAGTATTCCACTGAAAAAAATATAATGCATAAAACTGATATATCTTCACCAAACACATACAATGGAAACATACAAAATCCTATAGATAGTGCTCTAAAGGATCATGAAACACCCAAGATCAAATATCAAAGGATGGAAGTTGAGTTAAATGGGGAAGTAATTGCAATACCAAATATAAAAGAACTGCCTAAAAATTCAAGTAAAGGACTTGGCTCAATTCAAGGTGAAATTAAAAATATCACGAAAGAAAAAGAACTAAATATCAGTGATATTTTTAAGAAAACTAAAACAAATCATAATAACTTTCACATTTCTGAGTTTCCTGTACCAACAGTTACCATAAACAATCAATCATTACCAACAATACTGAAATCAGTTAATTTAGAAAATAAGAAAACCCCAGCTTCTGGAAATATTACAAATCATATATTTAGAGAAACGAATGGCAACCAAACCATTAGTATTTCCACAAAATCAAAAGAAAAAGATACAAATTCAACACAGCCAATTTTAAGTAACTTCACATATTCAGCCAATTTTCAGGAATCTACAAGAAAAGATACGCCAGATGTTCTTACAATAACATTACACGAACTGTTAAAAATGAAAAATATGACATTACAAGATGTGATAAAACAGAATGAGGCAGCAAATACTAATGGGGCAGAAAATAATGAACACAGAGAAACATATAAATTTAAGTTAAGAGCAAGACCTTATGTTAGAAGGCTTCCAACACCAACTGAGTTATTTTCAAGGAAGAGACTTAATGAATTAGATAACACCGTACAAACAAACACAAATAAAACAGCTGCAATAAATGATAATTATATTCAAACAACATCTCCAAGAACAAAATACCTTTTAGAAAAAAAGATAACATTGACAGAAATATCAAATTCAAACATTTCAAAAGTATCTCTCAACACTGTAACAGAATCTCAAATGCCTTTATTGATGCAAGAAATTGATGCCATAAATCCAATTAATGAAGAAGAAAACAAAATGGGCAATGAAAAAGATGAGCATATGAACGTAACAAGAAATCGAGGAAAACAACTAAATAACCTTCTTTCTGAAAATAATTTCATGAATGAAACAATTTCAACACATGGATTAAAAATGACAAAATCTTTAAATATTACAGACTCTACTTATAATTTGGATACTATTTTTAGCCCGAATTTTCAAGACGCTGATGGTGACATTATTGACTTACTAAAATCACAAGGTGGGTCAATACATTTAGCAAGAATTCTTATGTCACGAAATATGACACTCAAGGAGCTTATTGACCATAGAGAAAGAGGATCTAGCCACCAGCACCTTTCAGATATTTTTGAAAATACCAAAGTCTCAAGCCAAGAGGAAAATAATACAGAAAACCAAACACAACATTCATTACAAACTGCTAAAAATGGATTCAAAGAAGAAGATTCTCCACTTCATATAAGTATTATGAATGATCAACAAAAGTTACAGTTAAAAATCAAAAGTACATCTACAGATTTACTGAAACAGAAAATTATAAATTCACCAAAATCAACAAACTTAAATTCAAGTAGTGATGAACAGCACTCTGACTATTCTTTTCAAAATATGAATGACAATGATCAAGAAAACTTAAAAGGCATTAAAAACTTATTACAATCAATGACTTCACAAAAGAATAATTATGATTATAATTTTCAACCATTACCAAGAAACAATTTTGATTCATATAATGCAGAGATTTACTCTCATTCTGGTGTAGCAACAGATATTACAGATGATGAGGAAGGTTTGCTACTTTATAGAGATCATCAAGGTATGAATGATATTTCAACAGCTTACGATATTGTGACAGCAGGAGTAACTGAAGAAGACAAAAAGAATTTACAGCACCGCCATGGAGCAACACCTAAAGATGAATCAATTTTTCCACCATCAACTAAGTCTGCAATAGTAGCTAGTTCAATAGTGCTGGGAGTTGGGATATCTGTATTCCTTGCAGTATTTATTGGATGCAAACTTCGCCAAAGGGCACTAATTCAACACGGGAGAAGAACTGGGAAGATAGCTGCAAAAAGTCCAATACTTGAAGGTCAGGTTAGACCGAGGAATGGGACTGTCATGTTAGTCAGTAACGGCGAACACAATTTCAGAGATGAAAGCTTTGTAATAAATAATCAGTTAAGTGATTTCTATGTTGAACCAAGAAGATATTATTTATGGAGAACTATTCGCAAAACGCTTAAGTACAAGTAATAATACATCACATTTGCAAAATAAAAAATATGCCAATAAAGCATATTTAAATCCTATAATTCAATTGTGTAATTTGTTTGAATGTATAGGAAATTTGCACACCAAAGCCAAACTTGATCAATTATTCTTAGCCCAAGTAAATGAATGTTTCTTTAAAACAACATTTTTTAAAGTTAAAAAAAATATGATGAGTAAAGACAGGGCAAAGAACTAATTAGTCAGATAAATAATAAAAATAATTTATTTTACAAATTATCCAAATATTATTATTTATGAGTGGTGATCTACTTATATATTAGACCAGTGAATTAGTTTTGTACGCAAACATGAAAGTGAACTGAATAAGAAAAACTACGAGTCCCGCTCAAAGCATATGGTCATAGTTTTATTTAAAATAATATTTGTAGTTTTTTTACATGAAATAATTTATTTTAATAAATAATATTTATCAGTTTTTTATTAATAATTTTTTTATCCATAGATAAAACCAAAAGTAGTGTGGAGTTTTGTGTTCAAGAGATATAAAGGAAACATATGTATCCAGCTAATAGATTTCAATTCTTAAAATGAATTTTTCTATTCCTTGGTGTGAAAGAATTGTTTGAAAGAAATGCTATAACTTTTTATAAAGGAAACATATGTATCCAGCTAATAGATTTCAATTCTTAAAATGAATTTTTCTATTCCTTAGTGTGAAAGAATTGTTTGAAATAAATGCTATAACTTTTTATGATGTTAAGAGAAAAAAAAGATATTAATTTGTCTAAAAAGAATTAGAAGAAATATGACCTTCATACAGACAAACATAAATTTGAGAAACAATTAAAGAGTCAGAATAAGATGCCAAGTTTGCATTGAAACATCTGACACTTCCAAATGTAATGGTATAATTATGGTTGACAGTGTGGAGATCATATTTCTCATTATTATTTTTATAATTTTACTCAAAGATCCTAGAGAGCTTCATGGCAAAACATTGAACTACCAAGTAACTGCCAGGTATACATAAATTAAATGAATATAATCAGAACTATATAATTAAACAAAGAAGAAGTTATTAACATTATTGTTCACCTCATTGCATAGTTAAAATAAATACAACAAATCTATTATAGCATGATTTCATTCATAACACTAACTCTTAACAATCCTAACCCCAATACAGTAAAAAATCTCATTCCACTATGCATAATCTATTTTTTGTTCTACGTAGATAAATTGTATTAAAAATTTGTGGTTCTAGCAGATAGTAGTTTTTCAATTTGTTTGATCTTTATATTTTAAAATTATTATGTTAATTAAATTATGTTACATACCAATACTGCTCATATGTAAAAGTGTCTCTCAGTAACTCACTCGCTGGATCAGTATTATTCTAAAAGAAAATAGACCACATTTAGAACAAAATGAAGAGAGAAATAATATGTATTTACATATATTTACCTGGAAAAGTTTGCTAAAATAAGCATATTGCCTGGCAATATTGCGGCACTGCTTTAAAGCACATTCTGAAATTTAAAAGAAAATTCTTTTAATTTTCATTAAAATGTAATACAATGCACACTTATTCAGATTAACATCAAAATAAGTAGAAAATTAATTCTTAAAATGAAACTAGTCATTTTGGCACTACTTAATTATGCTTCTCAGGATCAGCAAATACCCTAAGAGCGGTAAATATTATATGCCATAAATAAAATTATGGAATTTGTAGATTTAGAAAAAGCAATTGATAATGTGAACTGGAACACATTTCAGAGGGGATATTTTTATGGAAGTTAAGGAATTCTGCTACTTGGGAAGAATAAAAAAAGGGATTGTTGAAGTATAGTAGACATAAAGAGGAGGATAGCACAGGCAAGGAAGGCTTTCGCGAAAAAGAGGAATTTACTTGCGGGTAATATAAGTGTGAATATTAGGAAATCGTGCTATAAATGTTCGTATAGAGTGTGGTGTTATGTGTGTGAGAAACATGGACGATAGGAGCTCCGGAAAGGAAAAGAAGCTTTTGAAATGTGGTACAATAGGCGAATGCTGAAAATCTGATGGGTGGATAGAATCACTAACGAGGAAGTTCTAAACAGAAAAGAGGAGAAGCGAACAGTGTGGAGGATGTTGACCAAGAGAAGGTCACGTTTTAAGGCACAAGGGTCTTGTAAAATTAGCATTAGAGGAGTTGTGTGGGGTAAGAACAGAAGAGGGAGGCCAAGGATGGAATACACTTAGTAGATCAGGGAGGATGTGGATTGTGCTAGTTATCAGGAAATGAAAAGACTTGAACAAGATAGGTTAGTATGGAGGGTTGCATCAGACCAGGACTGAATACCATAAGAACAAATAAAATTATTTAAAACCACATACCTTGCAATAATTGAAACAAAATTATAATTTTTGAAAAGAAATTATCAGCTCTTAATCCTTTCGCACACATTCATATACAATAAAATCTACACTTATCTCAATTTCTTAAACATAGTAATTACGTCTTTTTTTATTTTTACAATCAACCTTTATATAAATGTTTTCTGAATAATATTCAGTTCAGTCACAACCCTTCTTTTAGACTGTCATGGATAGTTTTCAGTTACAAATGGATTAGTATTATTCTCCAGCAAAGTATCATGATATTTTATCAGCCAATTCTGACAGTAAACTTTTTAGTACGTAAATTAATCTCTTTCAGGTTAGCTTTCAAAAATGCATTACTTATTTGAAATGCTTGCATATGTTGCAATATTTCATACACATTTTCATCAGGAGGACTTAATATTAGTTGGCTTCCTGTTTCTTTAGTATGGTTCCTTACATATACACTCCACCTCACTGATTAATCATTTAACCCTTGTTAATAAGGAATCTTCTCTTTCTATATCAATTGAACTGTCTACTGAGTATACAATTTATAGACACGGTAATTACATTCACTTTCTTAAATGGGAATAAAATACAATATAGTTTTAGACACAAAATATTTCAATGTTTGGATAATTTAGACTATTTTAAAGTTGGATGTTTAAGATTCAATGAAAACCATGTATAGTCTGTGTATTTAGATACTTTAAATGGTAACATCACATGCTTATATCTGAAAAGTGTGTGGATACAGTTTTCAATAGATATCAGTGTGTACATAATGTTAATGTATTTCAATATCTTCAATGTTTAATGAAAACACGATTACATAGGATGAAACCAATTTACATTACATAGCTGAGACTATAAGTAGTTTTCATTCAATATCAATTATCTAGTTTATATTTTTGGAAGATTATGTATTACTTTTGGTGACATCAATGATATAAAGTTTTAACTGAAAAAAAAGTTCTCTGCTTACTTCCTCTCAACAACATTGGCATTGCTATATGCACTTTTTGAGCTGAGATCCAATCATACAGCATACATTAAAAGTTTTGGACTTAACTGATTTTAAAACTGCACACAAGGAGACAGTAATAAATTATTGCCTCTTGCAACAAAATAAGTTTACCAAAGAAAGCTGAGGAATCATTTTAACCCTGAAAACAGCATTACCTGCTACAAAATTGACTCAATTGCCAAAATGAAAAATAAAAAAGTATTCTATTTTCATGATGATGAGATTAATTACTTTAATTACATTTATTTGGTCATATTTCTATTATTAATTTATGTAATCTATGTAAACAAATTAATTAATCTGTTATGCTCTTCTGTTCATCAAAGAAGTAGCATTGGCATAAACATATTTTTACAATATTAAATAAAAACTCTTCTCAACCTCAGTGCCCCAAATATCATAGACTACAATGTACAAATTATGCATTTCTATTAGTGAACAAGTACAACATACTTTTATAAATGAAACACAGAGAATGGCCAAAAGTCATAATAATTCAGTTTGAAATCATGCTAATGTTGCAGCAGCATATATTATTTGTTATATTTTAATTAAAGAACTTATGCGGCCGCGAAATGTCTTCAAATTAAATTATTTCATTACTGACTTTTGGTCATTCTTTGTGTTTTATTTATAACTAGTTGGGTGCTGGATGATGCTGGGGAATTAATTCACGTTATAGTGACTATCTGTCTCAGTTTTCCAGGGTTCCAATATTTGTCTGTCCTATCTCTCTCTCATGCTGCCAAAGTAACACTTAAAGTTAAAACACAGTAAGAAGACTTTGTCCCTTTTTAATCATTCCACCTCCCCCACAGTAATGCCATCCTCGGATCAGTAGAAAATAATATGTCACTGTATTTATATTGTCACGTTTCTGAAGGATCATGAGATACAGATATAGATGTTTATTTAACACAGTGTTGTACAACAGTTCACACTGTGAAAGACTGCCCCTGCTTTGAGGTCCAGTACAATTTATAAATACTTTGAATATTCCAGAAACAGAACGTTCTCAAAAAAGAAAATACTAGAAATGAAAGATAAACAAATAAAACAGGGTTGTGTTGAGTGAGACTTGAACAAGAATCCACATTTCTGCAGTCTAGCTCTATACCCCTGGGTCATGAGAGCAGGTTTCCAATTGTATGATATAATGAGCTACAGTATGGAACCCTTAACTGCCCACATGGGAAATCAGTCACACAGGCACCAACCTGGAGTCCCGTGGACTCATGAAATTCAGTTTCAAATATTAAGCTATAAAATTGAATCTCAAGTGAGTATCATTGAAATTTATGGTAAATGATGACTAAAGAAAATATCTATTAGCATAAATTTGCGAACTAGTGTTCTGACGAAGGAAGATCATGTGATTAGGAATGGTTGAGAATAAATATTCAGACTTTTAATCTATGGAATGTATCTTTTACAAAGAAAATTTTTTGAACATCACAAAATACATTAATGAAATCTACTGTAACTATAGAATTGAAATTAAGGTTCAAAAATGTTAGTACCGCAAACACTAAAAAATGACCGGGATGGGACCATTCGGCACGGCCGTTTGGGTTCAGCCATTTGCGAGCCATTTCGGCGCAAAACTCGCATAACATTAATAGACGTAAAACGGCCGTTTCAGCGCGAAACTCACTTAACATTACAAGACATATAATTTAATGTTTATCAAAATTTTTAAATATATAACACTTAATCAGTTGCAATACCCGAGAGTATGTAAAACATTAATAGTAAAACAAGCTATAAGTAAGAAAAATTTACGATAATGTTTAATAACAGCAGCTCCTACAAGATGTTTTGTATCTAAATTTGGAACCCTATCTAAACTGAATAAAACTAAAAATACAAATTAATTATTTACAATATATTATATATAATACAATTTTCTTACAAAATGAAAATTTACTCACGGAATCAAGGAATTAAAATGGATGAAAATGCATGTCGCACAAGCGAAGAGGCAGAAGTAACAGAAACATAGATACAAGTCCAGCCAATTTGTTAGCACAAAGTTAATATGTATTAAATACATTTACGACCACGTCGCTGGATGGAGAACATGACACAAAATCATCTGCATTTAAATACACGAGTTCCAATTATAATTCACATGATGAATTTCACAAATATAGAAGAAGCATTGTAAGTTTATTTAAATAAATATTAGGCTGGTCTTTTCGTTAATATTTGAAGATGCCAAATTATTTATTTCTTGTACAATTAGTAACAATAACTCATGAGAATTTTGTGTTCAGAATAAAAATAAAAATATTTATTCACGAATGAAACAGAAATTTTATAAAAGTATCGATTTAAAGTTACTTGTATTTTTTTTAATGATAATAATAATAGCCGAATTGTTCTGATGTGATACACCTCACTCATCAGTCTAAAATAAATATTATATTTTACATCTGAAATTGTAATATTTTTCTAATAAGTTTTATTGTTGTTTCAATTTGCTTCCACAAAACTGAATAATTTTTTACATTGATTTTTTTTTAAGTCACATTAATTCTGATATTAAATATACATACAGTTTGACCAATATAACTGTAATTACAATCTTAACAGTTAGTTTGGTATATAACCTGAAAATTTTTATTTTAATATTTCAACATTAAGCTTGTATTTATTTCAAAATGGGGGATAACAATTAATGGGGAAAGGACAGAGAGATAGAAAGAAGGTAAGTCACCTTCTTTCTATCTCTCTGTCCTATCCCTATTAATTGTTTTAATTAACATGACAATGTCATTTCCTGACTCATATATTTTACAGGTAGTTTATTAATTTCATATTTAATCTTAGCCAACCTAATTTTAATATACTTGTAAATGAAATGCAAAGGATAAGTATTAAGAAGGATACTAACTACAATTTTGCCCAGATTAAATTTATGATAGCGCTGACGAGATAATTTGACATTCCTATTTACTAGATTATAAACCATAGTTTCTTATTGGATAATGGGTGATTTGACATGTAATAAAGAATCAATCCCAAGTAAGTACATCTTTTGATGGCAATTCCTAACTATCTTATTGATAGGAACAATATCCAAAACATCAAGAAAGTTGACAGAGTGATCTTTTTCATCTCAATTGTAAAGTTCCTTTCAGGGTAATTATTAAAAGTATTAAGCAAATGGTTTATTTGGAATCTGAAGATAATACAAAAAGAGGCACATACTTGAAATATCTTAGTTCCTTTAAATCTAAAGATGTAATACATAAGGCTTCCAAATCTCTCATAATTTGTGCGAAGAAAGGACAAAGAAAAATTTCCACTGATTTCGTGATAGTAAATGTTATTGAATGAAAAATAAATGGAATTTATATTTACATTTATTAAGATAAGATTTTTGTCAATTTAGAAAAGTAGTTATCCCACCTATTTTTAAAACTAGACATAATTAATACATGGGGTAAAAAATTATACATACTTAAATGGTCAAAAAACTTTAAAGATAATTTGACTGTAAAATTATTTTCCTCATTAAGACCTTAATTGAAGAGATTATATAAAAATATAGAAATGTTATGAAGAGGGCTGGTAGTAGAACAAACGATAATTCTGAAAGATAAATTAGGTTTATGTATTGTAGCTAGAGCATAGGTGGCAATATTAGCAGAAGTTAAAAGCTAGGGGTGAAAAGTGCTGCTGTCCACATAATTTTCTTCTTTAAGTTTTTTCAAATTAATCTAATTGATCCATTATTAAAGTAATGGATTTAGTTTTTATTGCAAATTTTATGTACTTTTTTGTTTCAACTTTATAAAACTATTTAGTCACAGTCCTTTGGCAGATTCAGTAAAGATTACATCAGGATTATTAAAAATGTACATTTTGGTGTTTTGCGCAACTTAAGATAATTCTCCATACAGAATTAACTCATTGTTAAAGTTTTCCATTGTTATTCTGAAACTAACAATATACTTATGTAACTGTTATTTCAACCTCGTAACTTGTGCGACATGCACAATAAATTTTTTATCCATTTTAATTTCTTGTTTCCGTGAATAATTTTTCATTTTATAACATAATTGTATTATGCATATATATTGTAAATATTCATTTTCATTATAATCGTACAAGATGAGGTTCTAAAATTTAGGAATGAAATGTCGTGAACGAACTACTGTTAATTACGTTTATATAACTTTATTCCTGATATATGGGCTGTTTTTCATTTTATTAATATAAGATGTGTATTTGTATAAAATAACTTATTTGAAACAAGTGTCCATGATATTGTTGTTTATCGCCACGTAAGGTCCCTGCGGCCTACTGGCCTGCGCCGAATCGTCCTAGACCAAAAAATGACACTAGTTTCTTTAGGTATCTTTTTCAGCTCAAATCTTGCACAACTTGTTAGTGCACTGAAGGCACATTGGTTCACAGCACATTTTACACAGATATTTAGTTTTTCTGTGAAGTGTTGAAGGATATAGGTAACAATATTTTCTTTTTGAATGCTCGATGTTTATCTTTCCTAGAATTCTTGCAACAGCTGTGCGATTATCAACTGTCACTCGAGGATTCACCAGTCATTTCTCCATATGATGATTCACTTGTGCAAATCTCATTGAGGCTGTAAAAACCACCTTTTGTGGAATTATACAAATTAATTATTTTGTGGCAAATTATTTTCTTCAATAGTTTTGGAGTGGTGCATAGGTAATTTTATTGCTGTACTGAGTCCCAGGATTATTCTCCTTTGTTATGGTTCCTGAGCTGTCTGTTCTCATATGTCCTTTCCGTAATAGTACTTTCAATTCTGAGTTATTTTCTCAGGTTCCTCTTTATAATCATCATCTTCCTCATATTCTAAACAATATTGTTTGTTTGATGAGTCATGGTCACTTTCAATTTGATTACTGAAGATACTCTCACTCTCACACACACAATCACTGTTCATTTCCCCTAACCATTGATCAATTTTTACTTCAAAATCATTGTATTTAACATTCACACACTATTAGCAGCCTAGAGATATATTCTTGTTAATTGCACATTTTCAGAGGTGACAAAGAAACTGTCAACTGCGATGCATACCCAGTGAAAGTTACCCTGCGAGTCTCTGGGTTTCCAATGTACCAAAAATGCTTGATCATTTCCTACAAAAGCATTTCACAAAAATAAGATCATGTACTGTTATTTATAACTATAGAAGGAAAAGATACAGGGAGTTTCAAGGTTTAAAATATAGAATAAATGCAGCTACTTAAAGTTGTGTGAAGTGAGAGGAGTCCCAGGGACTCCTTGTTAGCAGCTAAGGGTTGATTAGATCTGAATTTCATCATAACCTAGGATATTGAGTTAAGAAATCTCCTGGTACCTTAAATAAGAACAGTAACTTAAAAAAAGTCTGAAAAAATATATAATATTGAGAGGGGCACTATTAATCTCAGTACCACAAAAAATATTAATTCACAAGCATACGTCTGCCATTTATTTTTGTTTTAAATTTCTATACTCTCCACACCTGCCCCCAGGGTGGTAGTAGTGTCTTACCCCTGCAGTCATAGCTTGCTGCTGAGTCGCAAGGAATGGCTGTTTGGTCGAAATTACTCCACATGCTTAGATTAGTATGCGGCAATTACAGTCACTGAAACAGTAGATTATATTTGTAAGAAGATAATTCAACCATCTCTTCAGTCTAATTACCATGAAATGAAGTGCATACCTACGAAAAATAAAATAAAGAGTATGCTGCCCGGCCCTTTATATAATCAATCTGCATTGCAGCTTAAATTTTTTTTGCATTATTATTAATTAATTAAAAAGTATAATTACTTAAATAAAATGTTAGTTAAACTTAAGCATTATTTCACACTTAAGAGCAATTTAATTATCTCTTTTGACAGGTTTGAAACATCAGGGCATAATCTATACTGTTGCAAGTTTTATATGTCTTTAGGGTAGGATCTTTTCTGGTGTAAAAGGGAAGAAAGGAACATAAATCTTCAAATGAATAACAGAAAATTTCTCTGGGCTGATCAGCCCTAAACGCCAAATTTCACAGCAATCAGAACTACGAACTAGAGATGGGAACAACAACTTTCTTAGTGATCAGATAGGAACCACTCACACATCTAGTAAATATTTGAGTTTATAATTTTTATAATATTATATAAACTCAGCTATTTGTTAATTAATAAAGAAATAGTTATAAAATGAAATAAATAATTAAATATTTGGATGGTCATTAATGGATTCTTATTTTAAAGAGGAACAAAATTAATGGCAATATTCATACATAAGCTTATATTGTAATTGTTATATGTCACTGATTAGAAATTATTATACAATTCTACAGCAGCCAGGTAAATAAAACAAAAATATTTTTACACTTGTGAAAATTTATAAGTTATCTTAAAGATATCGTATAGCAAAATTAAGTATCAATAAGGAAATATAGTATAGAATAGTTGTGACAAAAATATATACACAGAAAATAAAACTCATTACTAGAATATTATTTCATAGATACCTGAAAATAAAAAGAGAAAATGTGATTGATTGTTTCATATTAAGATTAGGTATTGGTCAGTATTCTGCATATATTTTTAAGTTTCTATTACATGTTTCATTGAGCACACTGGTATTTATTGGTCAATTTTTGTCTTTGGCTGTCTTGCTCCCCCTCCCGCATCCCTCCTTATGCTATTAAAGGTTAATTGTGACCATGCTGGTCACTCAATAAAAAGTTATCTAATAAGAAAGCATTTTAAAAGGCATATAGAGCAATGACACCATCGGTCTTAAAGTATCACAATTTAAAAATGTCTATTGGGCGTATTAAGCTGAATTTTTTTTTCAGTACTGATCTTGTACACATCCTTTGTATTAATATTGTGATGAATTTAACGTAATTAACGACTAGATACAAATTCTACTTCGGTATTATAAGAAATTAAGTGATCAGTAATAATGTTAAAAGCATAGTATGGAGTGAAGACATCTTGAGAGGGTAATGCGAAAAGTTGCAGGATAACATTTAGCCTGGGTGGAAGGGATTATACGACTACATTTGCACAATCAAATAAGAGAATTTTAAACTAATTTTCAGTTACAATTTTTTGTGCATATGTCAGTTAATTTAACTTTACAAAAATAATCGCCACACAATATGTTCAGAAAGAAAAAGATTCTGATTTACTCAACTAAATGCTCTCAGATCACAGTTCCTGCGATGAGTGAGCAATTCAAAGTTTAAACCCTAGACAGCTTTGGGATCACAGTCTCGGTGAGTGAGTAAAACACTGGGATCACAGTTCCAGTAATGTGATTCCTGAGTGAGTGAATCAAACTCTCGGATCACAGGAGCAGAGTGAATCACAAGAGCTACTGCTCTTTTTTTCTGATTCAATGATCACTCACTCTGCAGAAGGAGGTAGTTTTTTTTTAATCAGATCGCCCACCTCTAATACAAACACCTAATAAGCATTACAACCCTCAGTTGATTTAGAACAGGTCCAGCCTCCCTGTGGCATTTCATTCAATTTACAAATGTTTAAATTAATATCTTCTGAAACCTGCAAGATATCAAAATGAAATAAACAGAAAAATTTTAATTCCTGTTTTAATGCCTCAAATTTTCATTCAAATCCATTGACTTGTTTGGAGACAAACTTCCAAACAGACACACTTATTTATTGGTATAGATAATAAGTCAATTTAATTACTTTATTTATAAAACATAATTTTATTTATCTACTAACCAAGAGCAGGAGATCCTTTCAATTCTTGAAGTTCTTGTGTTTTGAAATACAAGACAGTTGTGTAACTTTGTGGCAATGCCTGGATGTAAGGCATCCAAAAGGAATCAGGGTTGAACCTTTCAATTAGAAGCAACAATGATAATGCTACATTTGGCATGTGTTGGAGCATGGCATCCTTTTTCATCAAAGGCCCTAAGAGATTTTAATTAAATTATTTAAAAATAATAATTACTTCAATTAACACATACTTATAATATATACAATACAATGATAGTAGTATGACAAATAATGAAATCAAATGGTAAGAAATACAAACAAGATGAAATTTAAATGTGATTCACAATTTTTTTTAAAATTACCACTAATTTATTGGTAGGGAATTATTGCATTCTAATAAAGTTTACAGCATAGTGACAGACCCACAAATTTCTAAAAACAGATTCAAGATGAAATGGTAATGCAATATCCTTGGGTCTCATAGTAGGGATGGGTGGGTTTTAAATCTCAATCAAGTCAACCTGAATTGGGATTTGTCGTGACAGAACAGGACTCACTGGAAAAACAATCCTGGTCTGCCTGAGGAAGCGGGATTAAATCCTTGAAATTTTGACAGGTTTGTAATGATTTAATATAAATTCGGGGGGAATTATTTACATGCAGTTACTTTAGTTAGCCATAGCATCGTCTGGTGGGAAGGGGGAAATACCCACACTACAGATGTCTTGCGTGGGTAATGGTAAGGTGGACCATAACAAAGAGGGAGAAGGCGTCAGTCGTAAAATTCACAGGATTTAGTCAGGTAAAAGACACAGATGAGTCATGAAGTAGCTGTTTCGCTGCCAGCATGCAAGAAGTCTGCAGTTTGATCCTGGTAGCAGAGAGAGTCCTTGCCCAGGGTGAAGTCAAAGTCAACGGTCAATTGCTGCCCACCAGCCAGCGGATATAAGCAGGTCGGAGGATATATATATATATATTTAAAACCTGGATCATGTGAAATGTGTCCGCCACAAAAAAACCAAACCCCACACGAACCCTGTTTTTGTTTAAAATAAATGTACTTTCTTATTGAAAAATCAATTTAATTCATTTAAAGCTCCCCACCAACTGAAAAAGAGATTAGTAAAATTGTGAAATTAACACAAAAACAAAAGGTGTATTACAGGTTCACCATTATCTAGTCTAATGAAGCTAACTTGTAACATTTACCTGCTCACTTGGATTAGCTTACAAGAATACTGGCCCATGCGCCACCGTATATGCAGTATTAATATATATTGAAGTACAAAAAAATTACAATCATTATCTGCGAGAACCTTTGAGGGATCTAATAAGTGTCAAGCCAAGACATACACGAGTTCTTGAGCTGCACATGAGACTCAGGGGTCATCTATAATTAATTAATTATGGGGGGTTATTTAACAATCAAATGAAAGGACTGAAAGTTCCAAACAATTTAGAAGAAAGAAAAGAATAGAAAAATGTTGACCAAATCCAGGGTTCCAACCCAAGGTTCCCACTTTCTTGGCGGGCACTCTACAACTAAGCTAGTCTAAGTTGTCCTGAAGACTGATTCAACATCCCTCCACTTGAGTTTAATTGAAGGATTTCTATGACCTTTGCTTTCAAAAAATTTACACAAGAGAAAAGATATTAACAAATTATGGCCACAGATCAGTCACCTGACATATATCATTAAATGTTGCTTTTCACAATGACACATTCACTCTCACTTATAAACTATAAGATCCTTACATAAACTGAAAATATTTATAAGAAAATTATGGTATGAAATTAAACATTAGACAGTTCAGTGGCACATCTGGTCATTGTAGCCACAACCACACTAAATAAAATGGTAGGGGAGGGTTTACTTTTTGACGATCTTGGTGTGGCTGCTGAAGATTATGCACACCTTCCAACTGGTATGGCGACAGATGGAACCTCCTTCGGGTAAAATCTTCCCACCCTCGGCTTGTACAGTTTTCTGCCCAGCCCAACCACATGAACCAAACTCCAATATATTTCCTCACTCAACAGTTAACTAACCGCCCTCTCTGCTTCAACTAATTCACTCCACTCACAGTCTGTCCCCACCAATTATAAATATCTGATATAATCTTTCGCCATGACCATATCTTGCTGCTGCTTACATAAATCTGACGTCGATCATCAAAAAAATTACCCCCACTTCTTTGACATCATTCCCTAAAACTTTTCCCATTATGAACTGGCCCTCAACATTCTCTAAACACACGAACATTGACCTGATCTTGGTCTCACAAAACTGCAGCACCTACACAATGGGCAAGTGTTGCTGTACAAATGCACCTAACAGTTTGCGTATTATGAATTTCACTACAAGATCCAACATGCCCACAGCTTACTTACAAATACATAAAAATTAATGTAAAGCATGAATTCACTCATTAAAAACTATTGATTTAAAGTAAGTCAGTAGCTGTCTATTTTTCATATACATCAACAGCTGGCCGTCACTTGGAATTCTGACCAAAGGGGAGGTGGCCTCCAAAAATTCATAATCCAGCACTAAGCATCGTGACTTTGCACTTCAGGTAAGCCACCAAATTTTATCTTTCTGTTCTTATTGTTTAATTATAATTTTAACAATGTCATTTCCTAACTTGTGTGTATTACACTAGGTGACTTCAGCAACAAAAATAAGCTAATTTCATAAAATGTCAAGTTTTGCCTGGAGACCAAAACCATAAAGCTTGAAGATTTATCACCAAATGGCTATCCGAAAAATTGAAAACATATATATCATGGCAAATACAATTATACCAAATACATATTAATAAATTTAATAATAATCTTCTCACCTAGTATTGGAGACTGTTTTGCATTGTCTGTTGTCAACATTACTGATCTAGGAACTGCAATAATTAGTTCATTTTCTGCAATGTCATGTTCTGCCTTTAGGCCGAAACTATAGCCTTGAAATTGAGCAATTCGAACACCGTGGATTTCTGCTCCATTTTCCAACATCCACAATAGCATTTTTTGACAGTTGCCAATTCTGTCTTCTTCTATAGAAACTTTCATATCTATGGAATTAACAATGAGTAAATTTCTAAATAAACAATTTTAGATTAATGTTAAATTTAATTCTAAATCTTGTCATTTTAGGTTCTAACTGCAAGAACAATTTTGTAAGTAATATGGTAACATACAAAGTTTTCTCGGGCTTCCAACTGCGTGAAAACACAGTAGTTCCATGATGGTAGCAATGACAGCTGCCAAAACATCGTGAAAGCCCGAGAAAACTTTGTACATTACTTACACCAGGAAAGCCTTCACTCAATCAATATGGTAACAACCAGTTACTATTACAATCCATTGCAGATAGCTGAAAAAAATATACAGGCTGTTTCAGAAAGGACACTCAAATTTTCAAATGACATAAATGTTAAAGAGTGAGACATGAAGACGTGAAATTAGTAATATGCTGGACATACAGGTCTGGAAATTTTTGTACACCAGTTTGCAGAAATAGTTTCAATACTGGACTTTAGAGGGTGCCTAAGTCACAAAGCAGTGTCTGAAAGTGTGCGTCATCAACAGAGGTCAAATCTCATTACAATGAGTGAACTAGGCTTTCCTGGTGTAGTTGATGCATAAATAGTTCTCATTACAATGGTTTCAATATGTTCACGGCTCATGCCAGTAACATGATGCAAATAAAGGGTAAATTTCAAAGTCACTCATTGCAATACCTCTACCGAAATTGATGCACGTCTACACATGAATTGTTGAAGCTGTTCCAAATCGCTGAACTTTTCTTCAAGATACTCAAAACACAGAAGTAGTATTGTGGTTCTGCCCCATCCTTCATAAACCATAAATTATCTGGTGCATCCTATAGAGCTTTGAAAAGTGGCAACAAATTGCTGTAAAATTGTAATATATTGGAATGAGTTGTTTGTCATGAAAAAGAGCCCAATGATCCTTTTACTGGGCAGTACAGCCCAACCTGTAACTTGCGAAGAGTGCTTGTAACCAAATTATTGTGCATCAATCAATTATGTTCAGTTTAGAATATTTTGCAAATCAATAATCTTAATGAAAAATAAAAAATAATCATTATCTCCAACCACAGTTGTTACAAACTTTCTTATACATAACACCAGTTGGGGAAGTGTATAAACCAGTTTAACCTCACTATAATCCATCAAAACAGATGTTCTTTTATTTATTATAAAACTTCAACAAATCACACAATTAAGGATTAATTGTCAAAAAAAGAATTTAAACTCAAATGCTATTATGTACGTTTAAATAGGTTAATAATATACACAAGGAAATAAATAACTAAAACAAACCTTTTTCCAAAATTTTCACTTTCTCCAGAAGTTTGTCGGTATCTAAATGTATTTCCCATTCTTTGCTGGCATTGGTTGAGCTATGTATATTTGTAGTTACTGTAAATCATAATTAAAAACTGTAAGGCACACTTATATTACAATTCTTAAATTTACAATGAAATGCCAAATAAATTCTCTCTACCAATATCACCACACAATTGCAAAATTTTATAAAATAATAATGGTGGCTCCAAACATAAAAGTAAAAACACAGTTTGCAATAAAATTTAAGTCCAATATATTAAATAATATGGATCAGTCTTCAGAGTTTAACATATAAGGATCTTCTGGTATAAAATATATGAACATTTTGTGAAGTTACAAGATGTGATTTGACATTGTAAAATATGAACATAAATTTTAGTGCATATTTGTGAGGCACATAAACATTCTTAATAATCATAAATGAGACTTCAAGATAGGTGAAGCAAGTAATTTGTCTTAGCTATACTTGGTAAAATTCAAAGGCAAAGAAATACAACAAATCTAAAAAAATCCATATACACAACTGCTACAGACAGGAAAGAGTGATAGTAACGGCTTTGATACATAGTATTCTTTGAACAACTTGAATCATTAAATTTATTGGCCACTGCTGATTTAGTTAAAACATCTTTTCTTTATTTGAATATAATTGTTACATTACTTCTCAAGTTTACTGCACTCTAGCAATGATTATAGTCCTGTTTGACAACCCTTTGTGAATAGTTTGTGTGTTATACTGATAAAAGTCAGACTTTGTAAAAAATTATATACACTTATAAATCTTAGTTTTAACTATTTTCCATTTTGCTTTTGGTACTGTAGTCTTTCAAGCAAAATATTTCCCTTCAGGACTTCAAAATTTGTTAACTGTTTTTTATATATCATATATTATACCTCCATTAATCTTCCAACCCTTCATTTTACCCATTGTACATTATTTCCAATATACACTTATATTTTGTGTGAACTTACAAAAATTGTAATTGCTGTCAATATTAAACATGTTTATCATCTTGGCACATCATCATGCTCTTAATTTGTTGCCCAGTTGTATTATTTATGATTGTCTGATCCACTACATGTCCATATTTCTTTAACTGACTGCCTTTGGATGGCTACTTCTTGTTATGCCTACTTCAATAGCTTGTACTTCAATTTTTTTGGCTTTAAATGCTCTGGAATACTATTGCACTGCTTTTATGTCATATTACATGAGCATAGTTCTACTCGTGTAAAGGGCTCAGAGTTTCACCCATGATTTACTTTTATTTCCTCTCATGGTCCTGTAGACAAGTCCTGCATTTAACATCTGACACAGGAAAATCAAGATCTAACTTGTTAGCAAATAACATCTGACCCACTGTTTATGTGGTACAGATTCAGTTTCAAAGTCACTCCTACTACTTTGGTCTAATAAATTTAAGAGATTATTTACAGATGAAAGACATTGGGCTCCAATCCTGTAGAGTATAGTGATAGTTAATATGCAGAGGAACATAGCTAGCATAGGTAAGGAACACTAACTTTGAATGAGTAAGAAATCCTTTTTTCAGAAGTAGATTAATAACAGTCTAACAAGAATCAGTATTCAGACACTTAAATTGGATAGCAAATCAGAGATGCTTGTAATCACTAATGTAAACTGATTCACTTTTTATGTCTACATATAACAATCAAGGGTTATAAGTTTATTATGAGTCACCTAAATCAACATAACTATTAGAATATATTTTGAAGTTTATGATGTTTCTATACAAAGTGTGAAAAATTAAATATGGGTATAAAACAAAATTTTAACAAAGTTTGTATGTCTCCCATAGAACAAAATTATATTTGATCAAAATAATTAACGTTCAAAGTATTTCCTTAACACAGACAAGTCTATGACAACAAAATGAAGGAAAAAAAGTTTAATTCTAATCAAGAATTCAGAAGACAGTGAAATCCTTGGGGGAACAAGTGACTTTTGATATACCCAGCCCCTCCCTCCTACCACACTCAACACACAACCTTACCATAGCAAATACAATCTATCTACCTAACATAACTATCAAACCTACCTGTCTAATCTATGGGAGTCAGGTTGTGACATACAGATAAAGAGGAAAGTTATCCCCAAAACTTAATACATCATGATTAAGCCTCTCCCGACTTTGTAATTAATTTATAGCCTTTATGATTGACAATTTTGTAATATAGTGAAAGTTTTCCCTTCTTTTTATATAGATTTTAAAACCCCATTAATTAAAATGTTGTAATTAAGCAGCACCAATCAGATGATGAGGAGATAACTCTCCACCAGTTTCAAGATAGGAAATAATAATTGATGTCAATAAATAACATTTATAAGGAACACATTAGAAAATATATGCAAGCATGTACAAGAAAATAAAATGCAACTATGTTGAACTTCCACAATGTCTAAAAAATTGAGTAATTTTCACAATCAGAACAAGTGGCACCTACCTAAGACAAACTAGAATTATATTACCTACGAGTAGAAGCAGCGATTCATTAAGTGCAATGCTATTTATTCAACCTGAATTAAAGTTATGGTACAAACTGCATTATGAGTAAATATGGGAAAGGATCATTCACACATCTAAAAATAGAAGCAATCAGATGAGAATTCCAATTTGCTGGTTTACTTTGAAAATTAAGTAAGTTTAATTATTTACGCGAAAAGTTGCAGTAGTTAATCAGTTATTATTGTGTATTACTAAATAAATACAATTACATGAGTAAAAGCATACCATTCAAATTCTGAGCATGCTCATTTAAAAATTTGCTCCGAACGTAATGCTTTTACCTTTAAGAAGCTTTTCTAAAATTTGGTTTAATTCACTTCTTTTTTGCTTAGATAACTTTTGTGGCGCTTTTGCCAGCTTATTATCTTCACCAGGGAGTTTACTTCTCCCGCCAGTTTTTCCGTGGTTCCTTTTGCCCATTCTCTATAGGGTAAACAAATATGTAGCATTCTTTTGTTAATTCAAGTTAGTTTAACAATGCACATTGATTTAAAATGAAAGCCAGGTGTTATTGTGATAATTTAATTTGTTAACATGTGTATTTCAGGAGTATGGAACCTGTAAATCAGTGTGTAAAAAATTCCAATGCATATTAACGGAAAGTAGTGGTGGTCATTATCTAATGACAATAATCGATAATTCGATTATTGAAGACCATTCGAAAACTATTCTGAGAAGGTGAGAACCGAATGACTATTATATTACGAATGACAAGTATTACGAATACTTCAACTGACGTGCGATGAATGAATCATTCGATTATATCACCCAAAAGTCGTATAGTCGTATTAAATTCAATCATTTTTCATGAATACTAGGTTCATAAACAATAAAACGTATTCTCTTGTGGTATTCAGTCCTAAGACTGGCCTGATGAAACCCTCCATGCCAACCTATCTTGCGCAAGCCTTTGCATTTCCACGTAGCTAACACACCCCACATGATCCCTAATCTGCTTAGCGTATCCATACAAGACTCGTCTCTTAAAACGTGAGCCCTTCTCTTGTTCGCTCTTCCCTTATTCTGTATAGAACTTCCTCGTTAGTGATTCTATCCACCCATGTGATTTTCAGCATTCGCCTTTAGCACCACATTTCAAAGGCTTCTATTCTTTTCTTTTCCGCATCTCCTCTTGTCTACGTTTCGCACCCATATAACGCCACGCTCCATCCGAATCTTTTTAGCAACGATTTCCTAATATCATATATATGATAAGACATATAAATTCAGTATTTTTTTGATATATATTAGTGTATAGGAATATTATTATATTTATGTTCATTCTGTTGATCCTGCTTCTCAGTTCGCCGGGTTTATAAAATACCCATTCTGATGGCACTGACTGTGTTACTTCCAAAATATTAATGTATTGATTCGTCTGACAATTACTGACATCTCTAAGATTTGCTTTATCTGAATCATTGCAGGATGTGAAACGATTCTATCATATTTAGCCTTTTGGGGGGGGGGGGGACAGGCTACACGAGGGTGATCCTGAAACAGGCAACTCCCATTTAATAGCAGCATAGGAATGGAATTAAAAATGGAGGATGCTGAAGGTAAAGCAAAGTAGCCAAGGGTTGACTAGGGTCCCGGGGCTATAGTTTAAGGATCCTACCAGGTGCTTCACCTAAAGAGATGCAGGGGAAGCCCTAGAAAACCTACATCAGGTAGGTTGGGCATAATCGTGGGTCATAAACTGTTGTCATAGTACACATTTTTGATGTCTCTATAGAAACTCTCGAAGATTATTTTGTAAATTTGATTCTATGGTATTTGTAGGTTGAATTTTATTGAGTGTATAATACCAAATTAAAGAAATTACTGTCGACATGGTTGCCTTCCCCAGTGTTAGTAAAAACCCCTTATCCCATATAAATGAGCCTACTGCATTGTGACGATCCCTTTACAAGCAACGCGTAGCTATTTTAAGTACACGCCGACAGCACTGTTAATTTTGTAAATAAATGTTGATGGGCGTTAAATAAAATTAACTTACCATTCAATATCTCAATTTTCCATAGTCTATGTTTGTGGAAAAGTGGAATATCAGGTAGATTTTTAGCACCCGGAAACAACTTCTGATTTTAGACCTATCCTGTTACTCAAAATAAAAGGGGGAAGTAAATTTTTTTAAAAAAAATATATAAATTAGCACATTTTAATCAAATAAAAATTATTGTTCCTGCGTGTTAGAACCTCTTCGTGTCCACAAATATATATAAAAACTGGTAGGGTGATTTTAACAAGTCTGAATGTAATACAATTATGAGGAGAAATTTTTAACCGTGTGTGCTTTACACGTACCTTGTAGCTTACACAATGCTTTAGGACGAATTATTGATTGCTAAATAACTTATCAAGTTAATTTATAAAAAAGTATCGAATTATTCGCAGTGGCGGCTCGTGAGATATTTTAAGGCTATGTTTACACGGGCAGTGATGACTGCCAGAAAACGAGGGGCAGTGATGTCAGTGGCGTGTCAACATACGTCAGTGCTGCACTGACAACTGCCTATACATCGCTGACACGAGAGCACTGCCTCACTTTTCTTGGAGCGTGTCAACAGTATGTCAGTCATGACTGACGTTCCCCCTCCACCGACCTAGACGCTGCCCTCATGGGAGGCCAGTTAGTGGCAGTTACGGATGTCAATTATCGATTGTGAACGGTGAGACAGAGCTGACTATCGATTGCGCAATGGAAAACAGTTTGTATTTTTCATTTTCAATACGCGTGCAGTTTGTTATAGTGTGCGATTGGAGTAGGCGAATCTTAGTTGTGAACAGCGGCTAGAATTTTGGTTCAGAAGCATTTAGGATAGAGTTCGTTTGTTGCACCTATGAGCCTATAAATTTTTAGGTTAACTTTCCAAAAATAATTATTGTCCACCCTCCAACGGCACAAATTTTAACTAGAAAAAAAATACGCAAAATAATGATGTATAGGTATAAACATTCTACTATCACACGTAATGAAAAATAATTCATTTCGTTTTGTCCAGTAATTGACACCTTCAAGGGGAATAAAACAAGTAAAAGAAACCGAGCCTATTAAACAATGAAAACCAGCTTCAAAGTACATGTACTGTTTTTATTATTGCTTGATTTCTGTAGTAATAATATAAAACAATATTAGTAAACAACTGTTTTCATTTTTATGTATCTATAGTACAGTAGCGTGATACTGAGTTTGACTTTTTCGTGAGAATTTCTGGAACCCTTCCTCGTTACGTCTATTCTATCACAAATACAAAGTGATTAGTTCCTTTTTATGGATATTATGCGAGCGCGAAACACAAAGGGGAAAAATATTCAACTTGATATAAACAATATATCGACTCTATGCAACATCAACAATCCAACCGGTCGTAGTTGCCAAAAAATAGCAGAGAAGTATAAACATGCATCAGAGTTCTCTGCCCGTTCTGTAGTGAGGGCAACACTTGCACAGAATTGTCAGTGAAGAAGTGGGCAGTTATCTGCCTAAGATGTGAACGGTAGGCAGTGCACAGCCAACCCAACTTCGACGAACATCACTGCCCGTGTAAACCTAGCTTAAGTAATGTGCTGCATCACCACTAGCAACAATTTTTACGAATATAATTAGGTAAGGTAAATAAAAATATTTATTTCAAGTCGCATTAACTTAGTGGTAAGATTTTAAAAACACCACAACAGCGATAGTTACCCATATTTTGCGGCAAATGTCCGTGCCTATAATTTCTAATTTCGTCTGCATAGCATGTAATCTATACGAATAAATATCTGTATGTTTGTCTCGAATAGGTTCCGAAATAGCTCAAAAGATTTCAGTGAAAATTTGAGGGTTTTAAAAAAAGACCATTTAACTTAAATATTATTGCATATTTCATTTCGATAATGATATATATATATATATATATGTGTGTGTGTGTACATATATATATTAATTCTACGTGAAGGTTTCTTTTCCATACGTTAAAATCCCAAAGTTGGTGCGGGTAGGCTATACTCTTAATCTGTTTATGCTTAGAAACGACGGATTTCAATGAAAATTTCAGGGATTGAAACAGGAATTTTAACTTAACTTTTCGTGTAAGTTTCATTTCGAAATCTTGAAGTGTTCGTAAGATATATATATATATAAATCCATTGAATTGCCGCTAATTTTTTTTTGGGTAAACAGGATACATGAGGGTGATCATAAAACAGGCAACTTCCCTTTAATAGCATAGGACAGAAAACTCCCAGAAGCACCCCTACTGTTGAATTGCTGCACGAATTGCTCATTTTTATTCGCTCCCAAAAGTAAAATACCAACTGCGAGTTATAAGGTTCGCCTGAAGCGAACATAAATATATGATACCGTACTTTTTATATACATTTGATCAATTCAACTTTATGGAATTTCTGTATCTGTTGTTTTGTTTTTAGGGCAAAATAAAAAGAACTATTTCGGAGTGAACGAAGTCATGGGGGTTAGCCAGTAGTAACTAAATTTTAAAAGCAAAAAAATTTAAACCAGTTAGGCATACATTTGTAACACAAAAGTACTTTTATTCATACATTTTTTAGATTTACTGATGGCCATATTATTTGCAAGATCATATGATGAAAGACTTGACTTTTTAAAAATATTTCCCAAAGTGTAAGTTTATTATTTTGTTTTTAAAATATAAACTACTTAAAAATTACTGACTACTTTGAATTTATTTTGATTTTGTTACTTATGCCATCCCATTATAGCACTGCACGTCTCCTAGTCTTTGTCCTAAACAATAACATAACACTGGAAAGAGGCAGTTTGTTGGGCTTTACAGGTGTAGCAATGGAATGCAAAGAAATACTGAACATTTCTCAATACAGACGGAAAACCTGTGCTGCAACCATGTATAACACTGACATGACTACCTGTCTATATTAGCAAAAGCACCACAAGGAGGGTTACTTAATGTCTTCAAAATGCAAGCATAAATTGACACTTTTAAAATGATTCTTTATATTCTAAACTGGTCACTAATGGGTTTCAGATATAATTACTCTTGGACACAATGTATTGCATTAAATGAAAAAGTGTTTTTAATAATGAATTTTAGAGAAAATAATTGAAGACGGTGTTTATTCACATTTAATTAAAAAGATTAAAGTTACAGATTGTATATTCTTTCCCTTTCTAATTAATTAATTAGATTTTTTTAAGTTTATGTCTGTATGGGATTCACTGGTTGCAAATAATGAAATGTTTCCCAGATCTGGACAGTATTGAGGATATCAAATACTCAGAGTGGACAAGAACTAGCTGTGTGAAGCAAAACATCTCATTATTATTGGCCTGAACATAAGAGGAATTATCCAGGACTGGTTCAATGCTGGAGAATCACAGATATGGCTGTGACAGTAATATAGACTATGATACTTTTGTTCAGCTGATACAAGAGAAAACTACGGTCATTATTTTATTCCTAAGTACACATGCAGAAATCATGTTATGGACTGCAAAACCTTCCAAGGAGCAGATGTGGATTCTGACTTTTATTTGTTGGTTTTGAAATGCAGGTTAAAAATTAAATTAGTCACAAGGCCAATTTCTCCAAAGAGTATATCACGAATGGAATAATTGAAAGCAGAAAGAGAGAATGTATAAGAAAAAGTGGTACCTAGCATGACTAAAATAAATGGTGCAAGCCACTAGGAAGCCATGGATAAAGCAGGAAATACTAAAAAAAAGTGATTGATGAATGGCTTAAGTAGAAAACCTCAAGAGATGCAACAGTACATATGTCTAAATAATGAGATAGGAAATGTTAACAAGGAGTAGCTTAACGAGAAATGTAAAGCTATAGAAGATTGAACAGTTTGGGGAAGAATAAATGTAGCTTAAGGAATAGACAAAGAATCTTTCAAAGAAAATAAAAAATATAATTTTCAGGAATTCAGATGCGCAAGCAATCTTAGAAAAAAGGGCTAAAAGAATGGATTTATCACGGACCAGTAAATATACAAATAGAAGAGGCTGCCAATAAGGAGTTGGGTGGCACAATATTTACTTCAGAATTTAACAGATATTTGCACTAATAAATGACCCAGAATAGATTAAGTTGTTGTTGTTGTGGTATTCAGTTCTAAGACTGGCTTGATGCAACCCTCCATTCTAACCTATCTTGTGCAAACCTTTTAATTTCTGCATAACTAACATATTCTCACTAATCTGCTTAGTGTATTCCATCCTTACCTCCTGCTTTCTGTTCTTACCCCACACACATATTGCTCTTCACTAATTCCTACTATATAAAACTTTAACCTCTCCATTTCCGTTTTTGATTTTCTTATCTACCAGCACAGTTTAAACTTCTGACATTCCATGCTCCAACTTGTAGAATGTCTCTTTCTGATGACATCCTCCCAAGTAATCCCCACCCGAAGATCCAAAGGGGGACTTTTACCTCTGGAATATTTTACCCGAGAGGCTGCCATCATATTGTTATGCATTGCATGTATGCAAGAAATTAAAGACACGGCTGTAGATTTCCCCTTGCTTTCAGCTGTGAATAGATTATATCAGTGCAGAATGGCGACAACATGCAGTAGTAGATTTATAGTGTTGGTTGGCTTGATTGAAGAAAGAAGTGCTATGGAATAAGACTGTTAACCATCTACAGAGAAAAGTTTTAAGCAAATTCCAATGATTATTCAATGGTAAGACTATTTAAAATAGTTAATAAAATACTAGGTAGGAGAAGCTCCATCAGACTTTGAGTATGACACAATAACAATTCTGGAGGAGGTAGCTGCTGACAATTGTGAATTTTTTATTTTAGCAAAATTTGCATGGAAAATAGTTTATCCGCCACAAACACTTGGGCCAAGAAATGTATAAAGCTGTACAACTTGCAGTATATGTCTGTAAAATCCTGACATTTATTTACAAAGGAATGGAAAGTCATGTAGAATTCAAGATGGGAGAAAGGTTGGGACATCTGAAGCCACATTGACTCTACTTTTGACACTAGAGGACAGGATAATGAAAAACAGGCCCACTTCCATTGCGTTTATAAATTACAAAAAGTATTTGATAATTAATGTCAGATATAATTTTTTTAGGATATTGAAAATGATTATACAGAGAGTGAAAGGTATCTACAAGCTTTACAGAAGACAGAAAGGGAAATAGTCAATGAATGAAAGGATCAATTGTGACACTAAGGTTTTCTGGCAATATTGTAAATTTATCAGTTAGCAGATTTGGAAGACTCATTAAATGGCATGAGTATAGTAGCATGAATAGAAATAAACAAAACTATAGTTTAGTCAAAAGATGAGTGGCAATACAAGTAGTATCAGTAGTAGAAGTGGTAGAAGCAAAGCAGATTTAAAGTTTTACAGCACAATCAAGGAAAGCTTTCTAAAAAAATGCTTGCAGAAAGTATATATTTGGTGCTAGAAAATCATGTTTTAAAGTTTTGTGTGGAGTGTGATGTTGTATGGGAGCAAAACTTTGAAAATCAGCAGTTCATATATGAGATGCTTCAGAAGAAAGGTTGACTTATGGGCAAATCAGAGCAGATTTGGTGAGAATATTATTGAGGACTCTGTAAAAGAAGGAATTATTTCCGACTTGTGCGTTTATATATATCTATCAGGAAATGACATTGTCAGGTTAATTAAACAATTAATAAGGACAGGAAAGAGAGATACAAAGTTAGTGACTTACCTGAGGTTCACAGATGGCAGATCTGAAGTTCTTAAATTTTCGGAGGCACTGCCCCCTTCATCAGAATGTTAGGAAGACATCTCCAGTGACAGCCAGCAATCGATGGAAATGAAATGTTTTGATTATTTTTCATGAATATTAATTCTGAATTATAAATCACATTTTTGCATATTGGTATGATTTATTAAATTTCAGTTTTACTTTTAATTATTGAATCAGAACAAAACAGTTTAAAATAAATAAGGGGAACTGAATAATTCATTTAGGATAATATATGTTACAAAGCCCACTATCCATTCTATCTACAAGCATTGAATCTATGTTACACAACTTGAAGGTACCAGTGAACTGACAAACGTAATAAATTAGAATAACTCACACAAATTCATTAGCAATCCCTAGAATTTAAACAAAAGTTGGACGAACTGGAACATGAAACTCGAAATCAGGAAAGTATATTTCAAAATAATTTAATGTGTTATCTGGCAAGTAGAAAGCTGGGTGATCAATGGAAGTCAAAAGTTTGCAGATTTTTTCGAGTAAGTAATTAAACAGCATGATGGGTATATCAAAATATTTAATTAAAATGAAAAATCTAGCTAATGATGTTGGCCTTAATGAACAAGAATGATATTTCCAAGAGTAAATTCCTAAATGTACAAAGAAAAATTAATTAACAAAATCTATTTCTCTGAATGATCTTTCTGTTTTGATACCTTTTAGTTCATGTGAATAAATTTGTTAGGGTTAGTAAAATAGATTTATGGCTGGATAATTTCCCCTAAATTTCATGATAACCTTTATAAATTTGCGCTACTGACATGTAAACATTACAATTGATTTCCTGAGTAATGTTTACATGTCCTCAATCAACTAGTCAGTAATGAAAATTTATAAAGTATGGTGGGTGTGTGTATGTATGTATGTATGTATGTATATATATATATATATATATATATATATATATATAACAATTAATGGGGAAAGGACAGAGAGATAGAAAGAAGATGACTTACCTGAGGTTCATAGATGGTAGACACCATCAGTCGTCGGCTAGCCGATCACTGGAAATGTCTTCCTAACTTTCTGATGAAGGGGGTGGTGCCTCCGAAAATTCAAGTTCTCTAAACCTCACAAGGTGTCTACCATCTATGAACCTCAGGTAAGTCATCTTCTTTCTATCTCTCTGTCCTTTCCCCATTAATTGTTTTAATAAACATGACAATGTCATTTCCTATCTCATATATATATATATGGGATAAGTGACGAAGTCACGCATTTGATAATTGGATAGAAAGAAAGATAGAAATATTTGGGAGAAAGGCAGGAAATTCGCTCATTAAATCATATGTACGGCATGGAATCATGCACAAGGAAATACATATGTCAAGCGTAGAAGAGAATGGAAGAAGGAAGAAAGACTGAAAAAATTCGATGTGGCCAGGACTCGAACCTGGGTGCACGAAACAACAGTGCATCACCCCTAGAGCCGGGGCGTGCGTCTATCCACTCCGCCACCACATCGAGTATGACCAACCGAGCATTTTCAGTCTATATATCTTAGGTTTTCAAGTTAGGATGGATAGAGAAGAGGGATGGAAGAATTAGGAGCATCCGTTAGGATAAATTAAATATATATATATATGGGATAAGTGACGAAGTCACGCATTTGATAATTGGATAGAAAGAAAGATAGAAATATTTGGGAGAAAGGCAGGAAATTCGCTCATTAAATCATATGTACGGCATGGAATCATGCACAAGGAAATACATATGTCAAGCGTAGAAGAGAATGGAAGAAGGAAGAAAGACTGAAAAAATTCGATGTGGCCAGGACTCGAACCTGGGTGCACGAAACAACAGTGCATCACCCCTAGAGCCGGGGCGTGCGTCTATCCACTCCGCCACCACATCGAGTATGACCAACCGAGCATTTTCAGTCTATATATCTTAGGTTTTCAAGTTAGGATGGATAGAGAAGAGGGATGGAAGAATTAGGAGCATCCGTTAGGATAAATTAAATATATATATATATGGGATAAGTGACGAAGTCACGCATTTGATAATTGGATAGAAAGAAAGATAGAAATATTTGGGAGAAAGGCAGGAAATTCGCTCATTAAATCATATGTACGGCATGGAATCATGCACAAGGAAATACATATGTCAAGCGTAGAAGAGAATGGAAGAAGGAAGAAAGACTGAAAAAATTCGATGTGGCCAGGACTCGAACCTGGGTGCACGAAACAACAGTGCATCACCCCTAGAGCCGGGGCGTGCGTCTATCCACTCCGCCACCACATCGAGTATGACCAACCGAGCATTTTCAGTCTATATATCTTAGGTTTTCAAGTTAGGATGGATAGAGAAGAGGGATGGAAGAATTAGGAGCATCCGTTAGGATAAATTAAATATATATATATATGGGATAAGTGACGAAGTCACGCATTTGATAATTGGATAGAAAGAAAGATAGAAATATTTGGGAGAAAGGCAGGAAATTCGCTCATTAAATCATATGTACGGCATGGAATCATGCACAAGGAAATACATATGTCAAGCGTAGAAGAGAATGGAAGAAGGAAGAAAGACTGAAAAAATTCGATGTGGCCAGGACTCGAACCTGGGTGCACGAAACAACAGTGCATCACCCCTAGAGCCGGGGCGTGCGTCTATCCACTCCGCCACCACATCGAGTATGACCAACCGAGCATTTTCAGTCTATATATCTTAGGTTTTCAAGTTAGGATGGATAGAGAAGAGGGATGGAAGAATTAGGAGCATCCGTTAGGATAAATTAAATATATATATATATGGGATAAGTGACGAAGTCACGCATTTGATAATTGGATAGAAAGAAAGATAGAAATATTTGGGAGAAAGGCAGGAAATTCGCTCATTAAATCATATGTACGGCATGGAATCATGCACAAGGAAATACATATGTCAAGCGTAGAAGAGAATGGAAGAAGGAAGAAAGACTGAAAAAATTCGATGTGGCCAGGACTCGAACCTGGGTGCACGAAACAACAGTGCATCACCCCTAGAGCCGGGGCGTGCGTCTATCCACTCCGCCATGATTCCATGCCGTACATATGATTTAATGAGCGAATTTCCTGCCTTTCTCCCAAATATTTCTATCTTTCTTTATATATATATATATATATCTGTGTGTGTGTGTGTGTGTGTTGAAATCAGTTCTTAAATTTTTTGAGGCACCGCCTCCTTCATCAGAATGTTTTCCTAATCTTCTGATGAAGGGAAAATGCCGCTGAAAATTCAACTCCACATTCAACAAGGCACTTGCCATTTGTTAACATCAGGTAAGCCAACAATTTTCTATCTCTTTTACCTGTCCTTATTATATATACTGTGTATATAAGGACAGGAAAGTGAGATAGAAAGTTTGTGACTTACCCGAGGTTCACAGGTGGCACGCACAATGTAGGGTTTGAAGTTCTTAAATTTTCGGAAGCACCAACACCTTTTGTCCTTATTAATGGTTACAGTATATATATATATATTAATGGGGAAAGGACAGAGAGATAGAAAGAAGATGACTTACCTGATGTTCATAGATGGTAGACACCTTACACCAATTTTAGTCAGTAACTGTTTTGCATCCCTCTTTCCTAACCAATTCAATTAGTTATTTTTGCCTTTGTCACACACATGTGTGTTAGGAAATTACATTGTCAGGATAATTAAAACAATTCAAAAGTACAGGAAAGAGAGATAGTAGGTTGGTGACTTACCTGAGGTTCACCATCTAGGGTTTGAAGTTCTAAATTTTTGAAGGACATTGCCCCCTTCATCAGAATGTTATTATTATTAATAAGGAAAGGAAAGAGAGATCGAAAGTAGGTGACTCTTTCCTTTAATTATTAATTATTTTAATTAATACGTCTGTCATTTCCTGACACAAGAGATAAAGAATATAGGTTGTATAATGCATGAATTAAAATAATGAATAAGGTCCAATTAACCAAACTTTTGTTCAACTGTTTAATTATATTTGGTTACCTAAGTATAAGAATATAATTAATCTTTTGGCCAAAGTAAGGTGATTCATAAAGAGACACAAGGATACGGGTTATAATGCAGCAAATACAATCATATGCAACAAATTCTTGCTTCTTTTATTTAACAAAAAGCCGGGAAATTTTTTTATTATTTTTTTTGTTTTGTTTTTGGTGATCTGCCTCACCTATATTTAACCGATGATAGGCCACCCATTTCAAGACTACAGAATATAAATTTTAAATATACGAGAATTGTTATATATATATATATATATATATATATATATATATATATATATATATATATATTTACTGTACAAGATTATTTGACTATTTACTATAAAGAGAGTATTTTCATTTAAAAATATATATTATTTAAATTAATCATTATATATATATATATATGTTTTCTTTATAATCTACATAAATGTCTTCGCCATATAACCTCTAAAATAACTGTCACATGATTTAGATAGAAGTCAATACAAGAGAAGATATGCAATCAATAATAAATTGATGAACATTTCTCACCACATATTTACAACAATAAATAACTATTTCGATCCTTTATTTAATATATATTTATATAAATTAAAAAGCATAATTTTGCATCCTGTAGACTTGAAATGGTGATAAAGAGCTTATTATAATATCTTCTTTTCAAAGCAAATATCCTAAAAGCATTATGATCTATTTTTCTTTCTAAATCTACTTTTTCATATAAATAGTCTAAAATCACAAGTTCTTTCTTTCATTTTTTTTAATAAATTTTCTTAATTTCTTGACAAAGGGCACAGTTAAAGAAATGGCATAGCAACAAATAAATTAAAAATAAACTGATTGAAAAAATTTACTGAAGGCAAGAGTGATATATTGGGTTGAAGAAATTAACTAACAAAAGCAGAAAAGAGACTTCTAGGAACTGTGGACTATATAAACACCCCTTGCTTGACAATTACTAAATTTAGCATAGTTATATTACTTGATTTATTATTTATATTATTGGAGAATGGCAATATGTTATACTTATTACACATTTGGAAGATTCTGGGATATTGCATAATTCACCTTTTCCTCTTAATTTCAACTTTACGTACTATTAGTGTTAATTGATTTATTTATGACTGGCATTTACACACATACTCTCATACACATTTACACATATACCAATCATATAGTCACTTATGCCATTTCTGTAACAGTTCTCTCTTCACACAGAGCGACACTATTTACAATCACAAGATGTTTCACATAAATTAAAAGACATTTTGAACAATGTGGTATACACAAATGTTTTATAATTTCAATATATTCATATATATATATATATATATATATATATATATATATATATGTGTGTGTGTGTGTGTGTGTGTATAACAACAGTAGTTATAAACTGCCCCCACCCTCCCAATATCCAATAAGTTACCCAAAAATTGATTCCTCTGATTTGTATTTTAAAAATTGTGCCTATATTTCCTATATTAAACATACATTGCACATGTATTTATATGTATGCATGTATAGACACATACACACAGATACATCTCTCATTACCATTGTAGTTATATTTTTTGAATAAATATCAACATTTTAAACAGAAAGTACATTTTTGAAATTAAATTATAAAAGTCCACTATCACATACTTTTAAACTGCTAACATTTCCAGTCATCTGAAACTTTTGTGCACCAGAGGCAGATTGTATAACAGAAAACAAATGCCATTGTTCAAAATGCCAAAACTGAAATATTTTTTTTGACAGAATTTGTTTAAATTGTCACATTTGGAGACTACAGTTTTTGTTCAGCACATATTAATAATTATATAATTAATGCATAGTCTATAAATGAATCCAACACTTAGAAGTTTTTGTCAAGTTTATATTAATTTGAAAATATTGAATTTCTTTATGAGTAAGAGTAAAACATTGTTTTAAAAAAATAAAACCAAAAGATGTCATAAATATTTTCATAAAAATGTATTTAGTGATTTTTGTCCATTATAAAATAATACTTCTTCATACATTGTATTTACATTTACAAAGCATACAGCTATTAAACCTGTTCGAGTGAGGAAATATGAGGCCGATAAGTAACTTTTTAGAAACAGACCATAAATGCTTGAAACAGTATTTCCATACAAATTTTGTAAGTTTCCACTAATCAAATGTAATTACAGCATTAGATCCACCATATACTTAAATTCAAACATTACTCCAAGTACTATTTAAACTGAAATAGTTACAAAAATAGAAGAAATATGCTGAAGAAACATTAATACAAATAATATTATGTGCTCATAAATTTGAAGATATTGGTAAATGAATATAACATACAAATATTGATAATTTAATTTAATTGGTTATAATAACTTAAATAAATTCACAGGAATTTTGTCTTACATTGAAAAATATAAGGAACATGACAAAAATCATCAATCAAATAATGTTAAATATCCCTTCATTAAGGGGTGAATTTAAGGTATTTGGATTAAAATATTAAATTCAATAACAAAATTATTAATAAGCAAAATAAAAGATAACAAAAATCGAAGTTAAAGATTGACTGTGCATTATAATTTCTAATGTTTTGTAAATGGGAAGTATATGGAAATATTTATTTATAGCTGCCAGTAAAATAATGAAAGAAAGAGGTTAGAAAAACAAAACAAGAAATAACAACAGTACTTAAATTATTTTGAATTTCTTGCTACTTTAAATAACTTGAATGTAATGTCAATGTATCAGAAAAGATTAACTTCCATTATATTCCTTTATTAAATCATGCAATTTTGAAAGTTTGTAACTCTACAAATACTTAAATTAATGTATGAGTAATGAATGACCTGAGTTTGATAAATGTAGAATTATGAAATTCCTTAAATTTTACACTTAGTATATGAAACCATAATATATTAATAACTTACAAATGTACTTCCTGTTAATGATTGTTATTTAAAATATAAATGTATTTGGTCAATTTTATGTTCCATGATTTTAAATATTTCATTCGTGTGAAAACGACTTAAAATTTAAAAAAATAAATAGTATACACAGCTAAAAAGTGTTAAAATGAAATGTTTAAATGATAATATAGTATTATCGTGCAAATAGATCAAATAAGGCATACAAAAAAAATTTTGAACATTAGAAGGGATGAAACCAAATAATCAGAAAATATTCTTTGACAGTGAAGTATTTAGTAAATAATAAATAGTCAACGTCCATATCAAGGAAATAAATTAAATATCATGTTAAGTAATGAATTCATTCAACAATAAATTGAACATTGTATAGAAAGTGTTCTTGTCAATACATAAAACTTCACAAGCACACAAGATTGAAACTACAGTTTCCAAAAAATTAAATTTGCTTTATATGTTGGAATAAAATGTCCAATCAATTGCATCACTGTCATAAAAAGCCAAGACTAAATTTAATAATTGAATATTAAGCCATTTTAAAAAAAAGTTATTACACAATATAGTTTTTCAATTTTTACCCAAAACTGTTTAAACATTTAAATACATCTGAGTATTGTATGATATTATCAAGGAAAGTAAACAACTACCAACAGTCACAACAATTCACAGTACAAAAATCAATTACTTTATAAATCTTATATATCATATATACTTATAATGTGATAAAATTAGCCTGTTTCAATAAATGAATATTATAAAATGGTTATGGACAACTGAAATAACCTTTTACATATGCATAATGAAAAATATATTATAACAATTTTATAACATATTAAAATAGGTACTTTTAACAGGTTCACAATGATCAAAAACTAATATGAAAAGCTGAATGAACAAATATTTTACCCAAAGAAAAGCATGAATAAATTCATTGTTTTTTTCCTGTATTCATTTTAAAATAGTAATGTTTTAAAGGAGCTACAGTAATTTTATTTAAGAATATCTTAACAAGTGAATAGATGTGACTGTATGTGAGTGAAAAGATAATTTGAATGATTTTTCCAGACAAGTGTGAGGAAAATAAAATCTAGTCTTAAGATATTTTGATATAATAAGCGAACAATATATGATAAAATAAATCAGTCCTTTACATAAAACTTTTCAAAATATATAACATTTCTATAATCAGATTCCAATATACTACACAACGTAAATTCACACTTCCAGGCTTGCTGAAGAATACTTAAATTTAATGGAATTCTTAAAAAAAAAAAAAACAAGATGCATGCCATAATTTTATTATTAAAAATTAAGACCTTTGTCAAGTACATTTATATTTTCCTTTTTGATTTAATACACTGGGTGATGAGGCGTCAAGCAGATTGAACATGTTTATCCTATGATACTAAAATCTCATTATTAAAAAAATGATCATATGAGCACAAAATTGAGGATAAAAGGTGTGGAAAAGAGGACCTTGTTGTGCTGAGAGCCCAGAAGACTGTTAACAAAAACAAACTCATAATAAATTAAATCTGTATACCAAATGTTCTCATGTAAACAGTCATTTAGAGTTTCCACACCTGAGCAAAAGGACCCAGTATAAATGCCATATGCAAGAGGAACTGATTAGGGAGGACATAACGGAAGGAGGGAGGGGGAACAACACTTTACGGAGCACAAGTCATTTCAGCATGGTAATAACCAGGAAGGAAAACACAATTCGGAATTCTGGAGATAACACAACTCGATTGTCATCACCAGTTACATCGAATACTGTCTGTGTCTTTCCTCCCCCAAGAAAGAGTACATGTTCAAATTTCACTTCCCTATGTATGTATGTATGTATATATATATTATATATATAAAAAAAAATATATATTTATAATAAGCACAGTTGTGTGCAGCTAAGTGGACAGTCACTGTTAATGGCTGGCTACTGGACTCTGTTGGACACACACACCCACCATAGGGCTGTCCTCTCGATCGCTTCCACCACCAGATGGTTGTTGCTGCTGCCGTTTGCTACTGCCTTCGGAACTGAGTGACAATGGAGCAGCTGAAGGTGGGAAGCTATATCCAACACTTGCAGTGTGATGATAAAACAATGGAGGAGGTACAGACTGCAGGCCTCCACCTCCCAGTGGAACACCTAGACTTCCAGCTTGGGTACACTCCAACATGTAAGGTGGTGGTGGAGGTCCACGTCGGGGCCCTCCAGGCCTTTGGTGAGGGTGAAAATGTCCTCCGGGTCTTGGAGGTGGTGGAGGTAAGACACCTGAGCTATCACACTCCATTGCGGTCTGAGTGGAAGTAGCAACATTTGGAGGATGGTGATGGACAGGGTCTGAGCGAGCTCGCAAAGCGCCTATCACACCTGTAATACAAGTAACCAAACAATCATTTTCAAAAGTAAATTAAGAGATACAAATGAAATTTTTAAAATTAAAAGTACATTTTCAATTCTACTTTAATATATGCAGAATAATTAATGCATAAAGAGCATAATTTAACATTTTTATTCTTAAAAATTATTAAATATAAATATTTCATCCATGATTTGGTTTTAATTTCCATTAACTTCAGATAATTACAAAAGATTTTCAGTTTTTTCTTTTTCTCCCTTTCCTCTCTATGCTTTTAACACCAATCCTGAATCCCGAGCATATGCTTTCTTTATAGTGCATTCCTACCTCCCCCCTCTCCCCCTCCCATTCTCTCTCTCCCCCCCCCCCTCACACACACACACCCACGCACGCGCGCGCCCCGACGCCCCCGCGCACGCACATATATATATATATAAATTATATATTGGATAAGTAACGAAGGCACGCACATTTGATAAATTGATAGAAAGAAAGATAGAAATATTTGGGAGAAAGGCAGGAAATTCGCTCTTGGAATCATATGTACGGCATGGAATCATGCACTAGGAAATACATATGTTAAGCATAGAAAGGAATGGAAGAAGGAAGAAAGACTGAAAAAATTCTATGTGGCCAGGACTCGAACCTGAATACACGAAACAGCAGTGTATCGCCACTAGAGCCGTGGCATATGTCTAACCACTCCGCCACCACATCGAGTACGACCAACCGAACATTTTCAGTCTATATATTAGGTTTAATCGTACCTTCGTCTCCCGCATTTCCACACTGATCCTTTTGTCTCCCACCTCACTTAACACTTCTCTCTCACTCTCTCTGTTTCGGAATACTAAATCGCGGGACAATATCCAAAACCCACGATACAAATGAGCTTTTCCTTATACATATATTTAATTTTTATATATTTCTGAAGTTAGATTTTTTCCTTTTCCATAGTAGATACTTTTTTCGTTCCCCCTACTAACATTTCCAAAAAAACTACTAACCTTCATGAATCACTGGGAACGACCCCTCCCCCCAACCAAGTCTCACAAGATGAGTTCTGTTCCTATACTTTTGAAAAATCTTAAACGCGGAATGGCAATCCTCACAAAATTACAAATCCACATAACGCTTCTGACCTGCTGCCTCGAGGTCGGCATGACCATAAAACTGCCTTTGTCTGGCTCTGACCCTCACATCTGTCACAAACTGCACGTGTACGCGTTTCGCCAGTCCTTCCATCTAACAAAATTAATCCATGACGAATATTCGTCCCACACTCGAAACATTTGCATCACCCACAACAAAATTATTTCACGATTCCCTGATAACGACCAGAAAGCGGTCGCCATCTTTATACACGCGACCAACCTGCAGTCAGGGTTGGCAACCAAATACCAACGCAATTCTGGCTACTCCAAACCAATAACACACCCCTTATCTTAACAAAACCCTGCCTTCCAAAACCAACAATCCGGCTCCCCCAAACCCTTGATAACAAGCCCATCCAGACCCCCAAACCCTTAAACCACAGTGTCCTCAACCTGTCTTCAAAAAATTTAAATGAAGATAAAATATGAATCCTCAATAAAGGCCTCACCTTCTCCCCCACCCCAATACTGGACCCATTTAGACTTGCCCATGATACCCTTAAATTTTGCCAAATAGTCTAGTGGAAGAACCACTTTGCAAAAAATCCCACAGCCAACCCAGAACCTCTAAACACCACAGCCCCATGCCTGGTAAAATTTAATTCTGATGAAGGGAGCGGTGCCTCTGAAAATTTAAAGAACTCCATACCTTACAAGGTGCCTTCCATCTGTGAACCTCAGGTAAGTCAGCTACTTTCTCTCTCTCTCTCTCCTGCATGCACTTATTAATTGTTTTAATTAATTTCCTGATGCATATATATATATATATATATATATATATATATATATATATATATGTTAGGATGGATATATCATATTTCTTTCTTTCAGCATGATACTATGCCATACATATGATTTAAAGAGCAAGTTTCCGCCTTTCTCCCAAATATTTCTATATTTCTTTCTATCCAATTATCCAATGCGTGACTTCATCCCTTGTCCAATATATAATTCATTTGTAATTTATCCTTAACGGATGCTCCTAATTCTTCCATCCCTTTTCTCTATCCATCCCAACTTGAATACCTAATATGTAAACTGAAAATGTTCGATTGGCCGAACTCTAAGCGGTGGCAGAAACAGTAAGCAACACGTCACAACTCTAGTGGTGGTTACACTGCTGATTTCATGTATCCAGGTTCGAGTCCAGGCCACATAAAATATTTTCAGTCTTCCTTTCTTCTTCCATGCTTTTCTATGCCTAACATATGCATTTCTTTGAGCATTATACTATGCCGTACATATGATTTAAAAGAGCAAATTTCCTGCTTTTCTCCCAAATGTTTCTCTCTTTCTTTCTATCCAATTTGTGACATTGTCACTTGTCCAATAAATAAATAAATAAATATGTATATATATATATATATATATATATATGAGATAGGAAATGACATTGTCATGTTTATTAAAACAATTAATGGGGAAAGGACAGAGAGATAGAAAGAAGATGACTTACCTGAGGTTCATAGATGGTAGACACCTTGTGAGGTTTAGAGAACTTGAATTTTCGGAGGCACCGCCCCCTTCATCAGAAAGTTACAAAGACATTTCCAGTGATCGGCTAGTAGACTGAGTCGTTGACTAGCCGATCACTGGAAATGTCTTCCTAACCTTCTGATGAAGGGGGCGGTGCCTCCGAAAATTCAAGTTCTCCAAAACTCACAAGGTGTCTACCATCTATGAACCTCAGGTAAGTCATCTTCTTTCTATCTCTCTGTCCTTTCCCCATTAATTGTTTTAAACATGACAATGTCATTTCCTATCTCATATTTATATATATATACTTATATTTATTTATTTATTTGTGTCTACAAAAAGATTAACCTTAGAGTTTGAAGTTATTTATTTTGGCAATTAATTTATGTATGTTACAAGTAGACCTAAAAGAGATCCCTGTAGAACCTAATCTGAACTTCACTCATCTCAGAAAATTCTTTGCACCTTGAATCTGCTTTTCCTTAATAAGTAGTAATGAATTGAACTTGTATTAATGCACAATGAAAACAGTACAATTTTGGTGACGGTCAGCCGTCCAGGTGAGTTGAGTGACAGGTAATAAACTTGAGGCTCATTGACCAGAAAGGGGGTGAAAGTTGACAGTAACGTTGGGTAGTCATTTCTAAGAGGAGATGCGTAGTGGACTTGAGTGGAGGAAGCCTTGCAGTGTTTCAGTTAAGGAGATTGAAAATTTAAAGAAAAAGTTGTGGTTATTATCATTTCCAAAACATTTTCCACCCAGGAGCACTTTCAGCTTAGTGGGAAGTCACTGAGAGGAATATTCCATATTCCGTACTAGGAGAATGATCAGAAACTTACCAACCAAATTCATCCAGCAAGTTTCAGGTTACAGCAGCTGTGTGAGGACAGGCATTATCATAAGGCAGGATGAAGTGATTAGCATTAGCTCATTGAGTGTTTATATTGATATGAGGCACCCAGGTTTCACCACCAGTAACATTAAAGTCATTTTTGTCTGCATGAAACAGGACTGGTGGCAGCAGAGTGGGGATTGTAAAGGTCATGGGCAGATATGACAAATATCTGAATGAAGATAAGTAAAGTAAGATTCTCTTAAGCAGGGAATTAATTTTTTAGAATAAATGTTTGTTTGAAAGTGTTTTTATAGCCAAACTGTTGTTATTTTCTTGATGACCCACGTATAAGCATAATAAATTTGAAATTTTTAGTGTGTAAAAAAGTATATCACTAATCAAATAAACTGTAACCATGTATTTTATGAATGTTTAATATTAATATAATAATATAGCGTCATAGTCATATAACTAAATAAAATATAGTATATCTAATTAGTTTTTTTTATTTCCATTTGTATGTGTAGAAGGCAGTGTATGACTCTTTTTTGAAGTGTTTTTTTTGTATTACCTTGACATTCTACCTAATCTTGAAAAGCCCACATATTCAAAGTTGGAATGAATTTTTCACAATTCAGTATAACTGCCTATATTGATTATAATTACACCCAACACCAATTGTTACACTAATCATTTGCATTTTAATAGAAGAGCATAGCTAATATAATAACAACACAAAACTCATAATTTAATATTTCGAGGTCACAACACAAGTTTGGGATAACACAGAAGTTTATTCTAAAGAAAATAAATCATGATAACCAATTACATAAGTTTATTTAAATTGATATTGACACATTGTACTTACTTGTATCATCAAACACAACCAAATATCTCTTTACATAACAATAACTATCTAAAATAAACGATTTAAAATAAATAAATATGCTAAAGCATCAATTTGTATTTTATTTTTAAACCTATAATAGCAAGACAAACAGTAAGTAATGAGAGAATACTTATATAAGAGAATAAAATAAAATTAATGTTTTCTTCTTCACTATTTCATATTTATATTCTTATTTTAGTTTGAGATGAGGTCAGAAATAAAATTCATTTCAAAGTTGAAATTTCATTAAATATATTTCTTAGTTATGATATTCGTTCATATACTTTTCCTTCCTTCTGTTATTGCTAAAATTGTCTCTTTTTCAATAAAAAAAATAGCATTGCTCTTTTCTTTATGTCCTTTTGGAGAAAAAAAGAAATTTTTAATTAAGACGAAGTTACATCAGATTGAGGACAAATAAAAATGGAAAAAGTTGTTTTTGTCTGTCGATATCTGTGAACAGGTTCTCTCTTCCAACAGTTTGGAATAACAGGAATGATCAAAACCTCCCAGCACCTTCCAGTAATTTGGATCAGTTGTTTCTTACAGTTATTGCCATTCAAATGTAATATGGATAATATTATATAATTAAATAATAATATAAGTAATTACATCATCAAAAACAAAACAAAAAATTATATTAGAGGAATATGCTGTCAACTATTTTGAATTGCACTGACCATATGCCCACTTTATACATACAAATTACAAAAATTGATAAAGATCAATGAAAGTGTGTGAGCTTTTCCAACATCCTGCAACAATGACATGTTTAAGGTGGAAAAGTCAGGTTTCTCGAAGAAGGGCTATACATTATTTCAGTGACAGGTGGCTGCAAAAATTCTAATTGGTTGCTGTTATAGGCAAAAGGAACTAAACTAAGAAATAGTCTGCATCAACAACTTCAATGCTTACTTAATGCGGAATTTATGCGCATAAAGAATCGTGTCGATGAAAGGCTGGACATTAAGGACTTTTGTCATAGAATATTCTCTACAAGACTTTTAATGCCAATGAATAATGACTTTTAAGGGAAATAATTGTCACTGTGGAAACATACTGCAAGGAATGTAAGACTTTTTCTTGATAACCAGTGACGGCACAGAAAAGTTTATGCTATTAACAATATGAAAATTGGCAAATTCGACATTTCAACTACATAAAGGAACTCTAAATGAAATTCAAAAATAGCAAAACCATTTGCACCATGACATGAAAGTATTTTTGTTCATTGAGAGAGCATGAAAACATTGGTGTACAAAATATAAAAATTATAAACAGTGCATTGTGTTTCCCTCTGACAATACATATTGTGAATCTGAAATTTTTAGCCCCAAAGTGTTCAAATGGATTGCAGCCATGAAATTTATGAATATAAAATCCAAGCTTCACTGGAAGATGCTGGTGTAACACACATGTTAGTCTTCAATTCAGGGGGTGAAAATAACACATTTAATAACAAACTCAAACAACAGCCTTAAATGAATGATTGCAGTTTTAGGAAAGTCATGTTATTGCTTCATCAGAAAGTTAGGAATACATTTCAAGTGATTAGCAAGCCGACGACTGTAGGGGGAGGTGCCTCTGAAAATTTAAGAACTCTCTCTCAAGGTGTCTACCATCTATGAACCTCGGGTAAGTCACCTACTTTCTATCTCTCTTTCCTTTCCTTATTAATTATATAAATAATACATATGTATATATATATATATATAGCCCATAAATAAATATAATGACCAAACAGTGAAAATATTTATTGGTTATGTACAATTAATGTTATCATTTGAAGTTTCAAATTTTCAAGCAAAAAGTGGAAATAGACTCTGAAAAACACAAATGAACAAACACTTGTCAATATTCTGCAACATCATACACACTAGAATAAACTAGACAGACAAACATGTTTTACACAACTATCAACCAGTGTAGAAGCCTGATTTACATAAGAGAGATATAAGAATGTAAATAGGTAGACAAAGAAAAAGAGGAAACTGAAGACATTAAAACATATTGAAGCAAATCGAAAGAAAATTTTGAAACACTAAATATTTATTGAAAAGGAACAGAGAATCACTATTATGAAACAAAATTTTTGTGTATTTTTCTTACCTTCATTTAAATATAGTACAATAAAAATATATAGTAACTTTTAGAAGAAAGGTTCGGTCGACATTTTTCTATTCTTGTCTTTCTTCTAAAATTGACTATATACTTTACTGAGCTTCATTTGAAGTATTTCCACTTCCTTAGACATATATTAACATAAGTAAACTCTGTATTTATTATAGTCATTAATTTTTACTAATCATTATTGTGATTCTTAACAAATTTAAAATACTTGTATCAGTCAAATATGCATGTAATGGCTAATGAAAATCTATTTACTGTTAAGAAAGTATATAAATTTTGGAATCGGTAAAAAAGTGAGTTATGAACACTGCTTATTTTTATAATTTCAGATAAAACAGAAAAGCACGATTTCTTGAAACATTTCACCAGTGGCACCAAAAACCATATTTTTAATGATGTTGAACTTTTGCATAATCTTATATTTATCTGTGATTATAATTAAAAATATTGATTTAATGGCACCAATAATTATCTGGAATTGCCCTAAGATGCAGATTTATCTTAACACATACCAATTGTTTTGAGAAATGTTAAAACTTTCCAAGTTCATACAAGTGGATGCCTATATGAAATTCATATGGTGTTTTTACTTAATGCTGATGTGATGTTCGAGACAATGGACTGGCACAGAAAATTGTAAATGGAGTTCTCTATTGTTAGAATTGTACCCTTAATTTGTAGAGTCATTCATATAGAAGAATAAGAAACAGAATTTACATTTGACATTATAAGTAATTGTTAACAATAAATGTAACAATAGTAGGGCAAAGAAAGTCTACACAGTAATTATGCATGGACCTTAGTTCAGCATAATCTGAGAGAACAATTACTACTCCAGCTCTTTGCTGTTGTAGGGGCGAGGATGTGTTAAAAGACAAGTAAAGTTAATGTTTCAACAATGTGCAGACAGACTGCACAAGTTGCACACACTCCAGAGAATGGAGGATAGTGTCTCAAAAATTAAAAATATGTCTGATATGGGAATTGGTCTATAATTTCAGGTAATCCATTAACTTTCAGTCTTTCATATGCCAAGAATGATGTCAAAATAATTGATATGGATATGATAGAGAAATGAGAGAGGGAGAGAGGAGAGGAGAGAGAGGGGGGAGAGGAGAGAGGGGGAGAGGAGAGAGAGGGAGAGGGGAGGGGTGAGGGAGGGAGGGAGAGCGGGAGGGGGGAGAGGAGAGGGGTAGAGAGAGGAGGGGGAGAGGGAGGATTGAGGGGGAGAGGGAGGGGGAGAGAGGGGGGGAGATTTGGTGGCTCACCTGAAGTGTAAAGTTGGCAGGGACTATGCTGAGTAAATGTTCGGAGGGTGGCACCACCCACATCATCAGAAGATTAGGAAAACCTTCCAAATGACTGCCAGCCATCAATGGCTCTTCCATACCTTCACATAAAAAAAGGAGGAAGGGGGGTTGCCTCCAAAAATTCAAGAGAACTACACACTTACCATGGTTTTTGCGAGCTTTACACTTCAGGTATGCCACCACCTTTCCTGTCTCTCTAGGTCTCAACTTGCAGTGAAGTACGGAACTATGAATATTCGACACCTGAGTTCCTTTTTTTAGACTGAATGTCAAAACAGCGAGATGTCCAGCTATACTTCCATGCTAGGTGACACCTACTATTATTTCCAATACAATTTATTATATATATAAACATATACTTGTTTGTATAAAACAATACATAGCAGGTGGAAAACCTTAAATTGACAGTTGAAATTGAGTCAGTTCCTTTCTTTCCTGTCCAAAACGAGTTAATTAATTTGACATTGCCATGTTACCTTTAAAGTATGTATAAGGAAAGGAAAGGAAAGGAAAAAGAAATAGAAAGTAGGTGACTTACCTGAGGTTAATAACAGTCGGCTAGCCAATCAGTGGAATTGTGTTCCAAACTTTCTGATGAAGCGGCGACACCTCCGAAAATTTAAAGAACTCCAAACCTCACAAGGTGTCTACCATCTATGAACCTCAGGTAAGTCACCTACTTTCTCTCTGTCTTTCCTTTCCTTATTAATTATTTTAATTAACATGACAATGTAATTTCCTGACGCGCGCACACACACACACACACACACACACACACACACACATATATATATATATATATATAAATTTTATGTAGGATAAGTGACGAAGTCACGCGTTTGATAATTGGATAGAAAGAAAGACAGAAATATTTGGGAGAAAGGCAGGAAATTCGCTCTTTGAATCATATGTACGGCATGGAATCATGCACAAGAAAATACATATGTCAAGCGTAGAAGGGAATGGAAGAAGGAAGAAAGACTGAAAAAATTCGATGTGGCCAGGACTCGAACCTGGGTGCACGAAACAACAGTGCATCGCCACTAGAGCTGGGGCGTGCGTCTATCCACTCCGCCACCTCATCGAGTACGACCAACCACATAGAATTTTTTCAGTCTTTCTTCCTTCTTCCATTCCCTTCTATGCTTGATATATGTATTTCCTTGTGCATGATTCCATGCCGTACATATGATTCAAAGAGCGAATTTCCTGCCTTTCTCCCAAATATTTCTATCTTTCTTTCTATCCAATTATATATATACACACACACACATACATACATACAAAAAATCTCTCTCTCCCCCTCTCCCTCCCCCCCTCTGTGTGTGTGTGTGTTTGTGTGAATACATTGTTTATGCAAAATTTATTTTTTGGGTATAGATTCAAAAAATGTATTGCATGCAAAACACTTTGGTCATATGGTATTCCATTTAGTATTCTGACAATGATTGAAGTATACCAGACAATTTAATATTTTTAAAGAGCAAATTTATTGGTACTTTTAACTTCTACAACTATATAAAATTATGTAGTGGGGTAAAATAATTAATGTGACAATACTTGTATTCAGTTGTGTGTTCTAAATACAGGATGAAAACTTTCTAAAATGTGATGTTTGTGTTTGAATGTCTACAGGGTGAACCAGAATTCCACAGACTATCTTTCAGAGAGTACAGCTTGAGCATTTTGGTATAAGAAGCACACAGTCTCCAGCGGCTCATTACAGAGTGACTATTTGGTTTGTTACAGCAAAATATCTTTACAACAGTGAAGTCCTGTGATACGTATTAACCAAAATGTAAAACACACAATCTATAGTAATTCAACAACCCTTGGATGAAACGCATACACATTTACCACAGTGTGCTCAACATCTGCCAGTGTATAGTACATCATGTAACAGATACACAACAGTTCCCTCAAAGGTATTCCACAAAATGTCAACCACCGTTATAATATACAGTGACACACCAAAAACTCCCTTACGTGATCAAGAATTCCAGGAGTTTCGTGTACAATTTGCATAGCTGTGATAATCCTACAACCAGATTGTAGGCCGCAGTCTTGTAAACTAGGTTCTTCACATGTTCCACAGTCCAAGCTGTATATGGAACAGGTATACTGAAACTAATCTATTGTCAACCAAACTTATTAAAATGTGATCGCCAGAGGGTTGATTGATGTTGCACAACTCAGTATTGTGTGATTTGATTATTGCATATTACAGTCTTCTTCTCTATTGTGGAGGTATATTCATAGAAACAATCCAAATAAATCAAAATAACATTCATAGTCTGTAACAAGTCGCCAGAGACCCTGGGTGTCTAATACCAAAATGCACAGAAAGTATTCCTGAAGTATCCTTTGAAAGTTGATGATGGAGTTCTGGTTCAGCCTGTATACGTAAACACATTCATTCACATCATGACACAAGAATTGTTTGTGCAGGATTTATAAGAAACATACAGAAACCTTGGTGAAGAGTGACATGATGCTACAGGCGTGCGAAGGTAATACCTAGTGTTAAAGTAAGAAAAGATGAGGTAAGCAATCTTTTCCATTCCATCTAAGTTCTTTAATCTGATCCTTTCTATGAGAAAGTAAATGGAAACAAAAGGCATTCCATACTGAAATTTGACTACAAAGATTATCATTTGAGAAAGAGTGAGGGATACAAACATTCCAGGTAGTTAACACAACAATTCAATCTATTCTTGACTCCAAAAACCACTTTACTAGCTGGCAATCAATTGTCATGCAATACATAATTTTATTTGAATTATTTCCATGAGCAGCTAAACAATTCACATGCCTGCTTTAATTATGGTTAAATGGAGCAAGTCTTGTACAACAAGGTAAGGGGTGTGAAAACTGCAGGGTATATTTATTTCACACTTACGGAGCACATTAAGATGAGTTTGGAGCGCCTGAACCAATTGCGGGGCTCCCCGATAGAGTTAGTCATCGAGTCACAAATTGTGCTGGTATTACATCTGTACATTAAGAGACAGGACAATTCCATAGTTATACATATGTAAATGATATTCCTTGGACTCTTGATATAAAAAACATGTAACCAGATAAGATTAAATCTTTTCAATGATAGCAAAGTATAGCAAATATGTTTCCAAGATAAACTGAATAATGTTTTTAACAAAAATGCACAGGATGAAAGGAATAGTTAACTGGAAACAATGCAACATTATGACACAATCTTGTAGCAGCAAACCAGACCAATGTTTGGAAAACTAGATGCCTCCAAAATATGGATGTCAAATAAGGAGTGTGTTGAATAAGGAGAGGTTAGTTTGGTACACAACTAGAGGGGGGGCTTGATAAAATAATAAATGATGTAATAACTTTAAAATGCTAAATTGTTATTAGTTTTCCAAATTAATTTTCATCTTAAAATTTCACAAAATATTTTGAAAAAACAATTATATAGCTTAATTGATGTTTTATGTTTTGTTCTCACATTTAGAATTTCAACAGGAACAAATAAATTTGTTCAGAGTTTTGCTACTTTTCAATTTCCTTCCTATGCTATTAAAGGGAAGTTGCTTGTTTCAGGATCACCGTCATACATACATGTATGTATGTCGGCTAGCTGATCACTGGAAATGTCTTCCTAAGTTTCTGATGAAGGGAGTGGTGCATCCGAAAATTCAAGTACTCTAAACATCACAAGGTGTCTACCATCTATGAACCTCAGGTAAGTCACCTTCTTTCTCTCTCTCTTTCCTTTCCTTATTAATTATTTTAATTAACATGACAATGTAATTTCCTGACGCGCGCATATATATATATAAATTTTATGTAGGATAAGTGACGAAGTCACGCTTTTGATAATTGGATAGAAAGAAAGACAGAAATATTTGGGAGAAAGGCAGGAAATTCGCTCTTTGAATCATATGTACGGCATGGAATCATGCACAAGGACATACATATGTCAAGCGTAGAAGGGAATGGAAGAAGGAAGAAAGACTGAAAAAATTCGATGTGGACAGGACTCGAACCTGGGTGCACGAAACAACAGTGCATCACCCCTAGAGCCGGGGCGTGCGTCTATCCACTCCGCCACCATCAAATTTTTTCATTCTTTCTTCCTTCTTCCATTCCCTTCTACGCTTGAAATATGTATGTCTTTGTGCATGATTCCATGCCGTACATATGATTTAAAGAGCGAATTTCCTGCCTTTCTCCCAAATATTTCTATCTTTCTTTCTATATATATATATATATGTCATGAAATGACATTGTCATGTTTATTAAAACAATTAATGGGGAAAGGACAGAGAGATAGAAAGATGATGATTTACCTGAGGTTCATAGATGGTAGACACCTTGTGAGGTTTAGGGAACTTGAATTTTCGGAGGCACCGCCCCCTTCATCAGAAAGTTAGGAAGACATTTCCAGTGATCGGCTAGCTGACGAATATATATATATATATATCATATAAGTTAAAACCGGGGTAATTGGTGGCATAGGCGGCTATTTCCGGCGGTAATTTGAGCAGAGTTTAAGAGACAAGCGTCGTGATCTTATTGGCTCAGAAGGTATGAAATGCCATGTTCGGTAAGATGGTGTAAGCGATGAACACAAGTTAAAGTCAGTCAGAGGCATGATGTGGTGACAAGAGGACATGAATTTGGTAGCTCGCTCAGTGTCGCGACCACGTTGGAGTAGTCGTTGTCGGGGGAAGGGAATGAAAGGTTGTGTTCAGGGGGTGTCACTAAAATCACAACCACAAGCCTACTATTAGGCTAACGAACCGCTACCAAAATACGGTGGTGTTAGACTGAAGTAAAGGCAGGAGCTATAGAAGTGAACAGAGATTATACTTTGTTTTATCTTGTGCTATTGAGTGTCTGGCAAGAGGCCGATAAATGATAGGAACTTTAGAATTTGTGTGATGACCACGCCCTGTTATAGATTACTTTCCTCATGACTCTGATTATTAAATAGTGTTGTTGTTTAACAAAAATTTTGGTATTATTTCAGGTAAAAATACCTGGCACCCTATCAATAAATTATTGTAATCAAAATATCGTTGTAGAGCTGAGCATCCATGGTGGAAAAAACAACAGAACGAGGCTCTTGTACAATAAAACGGGACAAAGTCACACACATTGGATATTAGAATAGTAAGTAAGGATAGAAATGAGGGAGAAAGGTAGGAAATTGGCTTTGTCACATGTTAAAAGCTTAGAGAGGAACGGAAGAAGAAAGAAAAACAAAAAATTCAGTATTGCCGGGATGTGAACCTGAATTGTCACAGTATATTCAGTTGAAATATATTTTGTCCATTAATACACTCCAGGCCAAAAAGAGTTACATTCTGTAGACAAATTACATCCGTTTGACTTTGTTGAGTTGGTAATGTGTCAGAGGTATGTCGGAAATGGGAGAATGAAGTGTGTATTCAGTGTTTGACAAGTCAAGTCAGTGCCGGGTGTGCTCAGTGGGTATAAAAATGCCTCAGACAACAATAGTAAAAGTACAAGATTAATGTTTAATTACATACTTCAACATTTCAAAATGGAATAAGTTTATTTGTTTCTGATGAATTCCCAAATGTGAGGACAACATAGCAGCAATTGAATAATACTTATTTTTTGTCTGTAAATGGGTGGTTTTAATTTATCTTTATAAAAAATTAATATACTGTCTAAAACCTTTTTACACATTTAAAGTAAGGCAATTTTTGGTCAATATTTTGTATAGAAAATGAAAAAACACAAGAAAATGTGTCATTTAAATAGTGGAATACTTAAAATACTATTATATTTGTTAATTCCATGCAGTTATAGTTATGTTAGAATAAGCACCATTACCATATCCAGGTGACAATGCTAAGCTATTTGCTATAGACTACTTTAGTAACATAATGTAAAAGAATTAGAATTAATTGTAGATATTAGCCTCTATATTTCATCACTAGTGACAATAAATAATGGAATTCCACTAAGCACTTTCAAAGATTGTTATTGTAACACAAGCTATCTATTATTTCAAAATTTTCTATTAAATGTTGCTAAGAGTGAAATTATTGTATCACAAGCTTTTGTTTTAAAAACTTATATAATCCAACACATTATGATGATTCATTATGTTGCTTAATTTTCATCAAATTTAAAACAAAATCCTGAAGACAACTCAATCATTTTGCACTTTTTTTTACCAAGCATACTATATTCCAAAATAAAGTTAACACACAATATATATCAATGAAATTTTTTAATATGACAACATCACACATATGGGATGTTTGGATAGTAAGTAAGGATAAAAAATGAGGGACAAAGTTAGGAAATTTGCTTGAAGTCATATGCTCTGCACAGAATGGTGCTCAGAGAAACGCATGAGTTCAGCATAGAGAGGAATGGAAGAATATACAATTTAAGATAGAAATATTGGGGAGAAAGGCTGGAAATTAGCTGTTTAAACCATATGTATTATGCTTAAAGAAATATATATGTTAAGTGAAGACAGGAATGGTCGCATCGAATATTATTAGTTTTTCTTTCTTCTTCCATGAGTTGGCAAGAAAGTTACAAACAATGGAGATCACCATCTGGTGAATCAAATGGTATGGCTTTCAGGTTGAAGGTAATAATAAAAATGGCACCTGTTGTGTTACTTCTTCTCAGCATGGTGACACTTACTATCAATTTGAGGTAAGCGAATGTCTGTTCTCTGTCAGTTACTTTTCCATTTTATTTATTTCAGTAGGTTTTTTCCAGTGGAATAGTTCTTGAGTCTCCATCCGGGTAGAATTTGCTAAACACGACTTTCGGCAACAATCAACACAGTCAACATCTTCAAACGCCACTCGGTTGGAAAACCAATAATTCCAGCATATATATAAACAATTAATGGGGAAAGGACAGAGAGATAGAAAGAAGATGACTTACTTGAGGTTCATAGATGGTAGACACCTTGTGAGGTTTAGAGAACTTGAATTTTCGGAGGCACCGCCCCCTTCATCAGAAAGTTAGGAAGACATTTCCAGTGATCGGCTAGCCGACAAGTCGTCGGCTAGCCGATCACTGAACATGTCTTCCTAACTTTCTGATGAAGGGGGCGGTGCCTCCGAAAATTCAAGTTCTCTAAACCTCACAAGGTGTCTACCATCTATGAACCTCAGGTAAGTCATCTTCTTTCTATCTCTCTGTCCTTTCCCCATTAATTGTTTTAATAAACATGACAATGTCATTTCCTATCTCATATATATATATATATATATATATATATATATATATATATATATATATATATATATAAAACAATTATACGTAGAAGATGACTTTTTCATATGTAACATTGTGTTTAAGAACTTGAATTTTCGGAGGCACCGCCCCCTTCATCAGAAAGTTAGGAAGACATTTCCAGTGATCGGCTAGCCAACGACTGAGCAGCCAAAATTTGCTGCTCTGCTAACTTAGGTCGTAAACAATTGACCCCACCAGGTCACCAACTTTCTCTCTCAATAAGGGTCTGGGAAGAGGCAAGGACTGGATGGGGGTTGGGGAGATGCATACTAACACCCCCATCTTGACACACATTCATTCAGACACATCCACCCTTAGAGGTGTCAATATTTAAATATTGATACACACTCTCATACATACATACATACATACAACCACCATTCAAACAAAAGGCAAGGTATACACACACACACAGAAGGTTTTATTGTATGTACAATTCAATGTACTCGTGCTTTGGAAGGGGGGGGGGGGAAGGTTGGAGATAAAGTTATAGGATATTGAGTCCAGGGCTTTGTCTAGACTGTAGGACATGCTGGAAAGAAAGTTCCCACAGATGGAGTTCAGCTTCTGATGAGTCGGGAGGTAGGGTTTTGAGGGGGGTCAGTGTGAAGCACTGGTTGAAGATGTTGGTGTTGTGGCTATGGGCATGGGCGGCTATGGGGAATTTGGTTTTGAGGAGTTTTACTGTGCTGCGGTGGTTGGCAATCCGTTCGGGGAGGGGTCTCTTTGTCTGACCGATGTAAAAGGCTGGGCAGAGTGTGCAGTTTATTTTGTAGATAGTGTGGGAGGACAGACAGGTTATGTTTTCCTTAATTTTGTAGGTAGTGCTGTTGGTGGGGCTCTGGAAGGTTGTGGTAGGTGGGAGTATTGGGCAGACATAGCATCTGTTTCTGCCACACAGTTTTAATAAACATGACAATGTCATTTCCTGACTCGAGGTCGGCCTTCCACCTAACGGCCTGACCATAAAACTTCCTTTGTCTGGCTCTGACCCTCGCATCCGTCCTAAACTGCAAGTGCACGCGTTTCGCCAGTCCCTCCAGCTAACGAAATTAATCCGTGATGAATATTTGTCCCTCATTCCCACACACACACGAAAAATTTGCATCACCCACAACGACATTATCTCGCGATTCCCCGATCACGACCAGAAAGCGGCCGCCATCTTTTTTCACGCGACGAATCTCCGCCGCGTCACCGCACTAAAGCACTTCAATAAATTCTCCCACCTGGTCAAACAGGCAGTCAGGGCTGGCATCCAAATACCAACGCAATCCTGGCTGCCCCAAACCAACCACACACCCCTCATCTCAACAAAACCTTGCCTTGCCGACATCTTCAATCTCCCTAAACCAACAATCCGACTCCCCCAAACCCCCGATAACAAACCCATCCAGACCCCAAAACCCTCAAACCACAGTGTCCTCAATCTGTCCTCCAAAAGTCTAAATGATGATGAAATATCAATCCTTGATAAAGGCCTCACCTTCTCACCTACCCCAACATTGGACCCATTCAAACTTGCCCGTGACACGCTAAAATTCTGTCAAACAGTCCAGTGGAAGCACCACTTTGCAAAACATCCTCCAGCCAAACCAGAACCCCTAAACGCTGCAGCCCCATGCCTAGTTAAATTTAAAGAACCATCCAAATTGCCACCTCCCAAACTGCCACCCAACCATCCACTTCAGAATTTCACTAGTATTCTTGTAACCCACGTGACCTCGCCAACCTTCCTTAACTCTCAACAATATATATATATATATATACATATAATTCTTCTATCCCAACTTAGATAATCTAACTACCCAGACTGATGATATTTGGCGGGCGGGCATCATGGCCGAATCGGAAAAGGTGTCTCGTGGCTAAAGCGAGGGCTCTGTAACGATCCGGGTTTGAGTCCCGGCGATACCTAATATTTTCAGTCTTTCTTTCTTCTTCTATTCCTCTCTACGCTGATCACACAGCTTCCTCTGAGCATATTTCTATGTCGAGCTTGTGACTTAAAAGCGAATTTCCCAACTTTCTCCCACATGTTCTATCCTTACACCCTATCCAAATATACAATGTGTGTGACGTAACTTGAAAATAACCATTTTCGTACTTCCCAGTAAGTATATATATGTATATATATAATTATTATTATAGCGTACTTGAAAATAACCATTTTTGTACTTCCCAGTAAGTCGATCCCTTCAAACAAATTAGATTAAGTCAGAGATTTTCTGTCATATTCCCTATCCAATTATACATATATCGAAAGATATATAATGATGAAAGTGGCAAACATAATGTAGTTGGATAGTGAGGAAAGTGAGAAAGGAAGGAAAGGACTCTACAGTATGTGTATGCATAGACATAACAATACAAACAAAGAAAAGCATAGAAAAGACTGATAACACTGAACACAGCCCAGAATCAAAACCAGGACCTTAGATATAGCCACAAAGTGCTGTTAACCTCAGACTAGAACAAATATAATCGGTCTTATTGGCTACGGATAGGTGGAATGAAGATGGAATGCAGACGCCATCACGGATAAATTATAATGAGAAATTCGTACTGAAGTCACACATTAGATAATTTATAGTGAGTAAATATAGAAAATTAATTGTTTGAGGGATTAGTGATTATAGCAAAGGAACCAAGTTTGATTCCTGAATTTTGAAAATTTTCAGTCTTTTTCTTCTTCCTTTCATTTCTCTGCTTTGAACATATCTTTGAGTGTATCACTGTGCCCTAGCATATGCATTCTTTAGAGCACATGCCTACCTTTCTCCCATATTTCTTATATCTTTACTCATAATCCAATTAACCAATGTGTCTAATAAAAATACTATATTTGAGAAGGTCTGGTGGTGTAATTGGTTAAAGCACTTGGAGGTTATAGTGAAAGTTCTGGGTTTGAGTCCCAGTTGAGCCAAATATTTTCAGTCTTTCCTACTTTTCCTTTCCTCTCTACGATTATAAAATATGCTTTTCTTTGAGTTTATTTCTACACCTAAGCATATGCATTCTACAGAGCACATTCCTACCTTTCACCATTATTTCTATATTTACTCACTATCCAATTATCAAACACATGATTTCATCACAATTATAAAGCAGGCAGGCACCATTATGGATTTCTTCAAATTCCTCAGGGGAAGGACTTGCAATCTCAGCATTTCTGTACATGCTGTTGATGGAGGCTGTTGCCATCAAAAATTCAAATATTTACAATCCACAATGATGACTTCCATCCTCAACTTCAGATAAGACACTGCCTTTCTTTGTCTCTTTCCTGTTCTTTGCAATTGTGTTAATTATGTGTGTATGCTGAAAACTATTCTCCAATTTTTTTAAAATGTTATTATCAAAATGATAGATGATAACACAAAAAATTTATTAATTTGTACCAATTCTTCCGAGTGTGGCCTAAATGTGAAAGAAAGTAATTTTATTAGAGTTGTCTTCTCAAACCTTTGTTATCAGAAGGCCCATTTTATATGACACCTATAATATTCTTGTTAGTCTTTTTTAAAGTGATTAATCTCAGTAGGGAGACTTCCCATATCCGAAATAGCCTTAATGAACAACTCTAAAACCACATTCTTCTGTGGTAAAAGCTGGTATAATCTCTTGGTGTTAATGCATCAATCATTGTGTTTTTGATTTAGGATAGACGCTGTCTGCCGTCAAGTTTTCTTTTGACTAGAATGAGAAGAAAAGAAGGATCCCATTCTTTTCCATCTCCATAGTGAATTTAATATTTTCGTGGATACCAATGAGATGGTTAATTATTCAGGAAGCCATGTGACCAGATAACAAATGTATCAACCATACTGTTGTAGAAACAGCCAAGTTGGTGGGAAGCTGTATCCAATGCCACTAGATCTGTCTGTTGGTAAAGGAAGTATGTGGTGGTGTGGACATGTTTGTATAATTTCACCAAGCAGAAAGACTGTCTAGCAACAGATAGGTTTCTTTAATTGGTACACTAGTACTTTAGAGATCCACATCAAACTTCTATAAAATGTCCTTGGGTTCTAGTTCAAGTACAGTAAGTATACCAACAAATTCTGTAGTGTGTATAATATGGTGTTCACACTCTATGTGTAAGTTCAATTTCTTTTAGTCTCAATTTCTGTCAAAGCTGTGTCACATTAATACGTGCCATAGTTTTTCTGATACTGCTGGCAGTCGGGTCCTGCTGTAACTTCTGGTAGCTATTCACTTCAGGAACAGATACACTACACCCTTTATGCTGAGATTGGGGATACTTTATAGACAGATAAGTACAACATAGTAATAATAGTTCCTGGGGTCAACAGTCCAATTTGGATGTCACCAAACACAGTATTATATTTCAAAAGATGAAGCTTATGAATAGGTAGGACTGGAGTATTTAGGACAGCATAATTCTTCAAATAAAGGAGAAAAATCCTTAAATAAATGGGAGCACATGCCACCAGCTAAGCAGAGGACGGGACCTCATGATACAACCTTAGTAGAGGCTTACATAACCAAGCATGGATAAAAGGCAGCCACAAACCTGGACTAGACACATCACTTAGATGTCAATGAAACATCGTGTCTATTAAATGACACACAGTAGGAAACGTGAAAACCATTCTAGTAGAGATTCTAAATTCTAGTTGTAATTTCAGTAGTAGTAAATCCAATATAGTTTTTATTACAACTAAGGCAAAGATATTACGTACTATGTAGTTATCTTCCACTATTTTTACAAATCATTGATATTTTTTACAAAAACAATTATTTAGGCAAATAATATAACAAATAACAAAAATTGATTTGTTATTTGACTACATTGTTTTATAATATACTTTGTTTTATATATGACCAGAATGAAGCAAAAAGCTACTATTATTCAGTGAAAATAAATTTGCACAGCGATTGGACGAGTGGCTTTTATTTCACATTTATATACTTAATTCACTCAATTTGTAACCCTTTTGGAATTAACATCTGTATTTACATCTTTGACAGACAAATTTGTTCACATACTTAAAAATTTCAAATTTGAATCGTTATTAATTAAAATATATTTCATTCTTAATTTTTATATTGTTCAGAATCATTAAGTTAACGTTAACCAACATGCATTCTATTCAGTCATTTGTTTATACTTCATTTCTACATAAATAGTGTCACATTTTAACACTTCTCATTCAAGAGAAATTATTTCAGAAAGCTTAAATGAAATAGATTGTCCAGCATCAGAACTTCTCTTTTACTTTTATTTCAATGAAAGTAAAGACAAGTACACAGGAACAGGTTGGCTGAGATACAACACAACATGACATTCTTGAAATTTACTATTCTGAATTAAGGCTTGTCTATTTTTTCTACATTTCTAACAAAATTTCCTAAATTTAATTCAACAGATAACAATTATAGAAAAGATGAATATAAGCAAGTCATCCTATGTGATTTTGGGGGGGAGAGAATAAGGATTTACATTCAGTGCTGCCCTTAATTTTCTTGTATACTTTAAAGGACTAGGGAAGGAAGAGACTATGATATTTCTTAAATCTTCACTCAGACATCTGTCTGAATAATTTTGTGATGATCAGAAAGGGATTCAGGCTCAAATTATTCCTAACAGAAATCCCATATATTTCTATCAGTAAGTTTTTTCCAAGTTTCAAAATTAAGCAAAAACTTCTCAAGAACATTATAAGTAATAATTTCATTTACAACATGTGAACATATTTATCATCTATTTAAATATCCTGATAAAAATATATTAAACTTGTCTACATTACCTGAATGAAGACCTCCGCTTGGACTTCCAGATGATACTGGAACTTGGGAGGAAAGGGGTTCTGTAGTGGAAGCTGTAGCAGGGCTAACATTCGATGTCCCTGCACCACCAGTATTAGTGCCTTCATCTGCTGTTCGCTTAAAGAAATTATGCTGCAGCGCATAGTAAGGTGTAACGCGTGTTTTAGGGTCAAAATCCAGCATACGAAGTATTAGGTCCTGAAAAAGAAGATTGCATTAACATATATTTAGATTAATTTCACACAAGAAAAATACAATAGTATCAAATTTTTAACTTTTTTACTGGCTAATTTTTGGCTGTGTTCAACAATTTAATTTCACCTTTGAGAAGCTAATAGTTAACATTCTATGGATGCTTTAATGAAGTTAAGAAGAGCGAATAATGAGTGAAAATATGTTTTCTAATGTTATAGAGAAGAATAAGAGCATGCAGATACTCACACTGTGCAAGAATAAGTGCATATTGAAGTACTTCATATAGTTTTGCTACAGTTGAAAATATAAAGAATCCACATGGTTAGCAAATAGAAAAATAAAAAGAAAGATTCGAAGATAAAAACATTTCATAGCGACAAATAAATATGATCAAGTATGACCATATGCTCATTTTGTTTTCATAGAAATTACTATGTAATGAATAAATTTGTGAATAAAAAATAACTTATGGGATTAGACATTCTAAAATAAAAAATAAGGCACAATTATCCAGGAAAACATTTGTTGTTCAAATGAAATCTTCATGGTTAACCAACCGGGTCAGGCTTATAAAGTCACCCACCTCCCAAACTGACCACCCATAACAGCACAAACACATGTTTCCATTGGAGTATAAATGGGTTAAAAACCTTGATATGTGTGTGTATGCAGTGATATGTAGCTGTATGTGTGAGCGTGTTAATATGCAAATGTAACCCCTTTGAGGATGGATGTGTTTGCTTGTGTGTGTGTGTGTGTGAGTAAACATGAGGCATTAGTATGTATCTCCCCAACTCCCATCAATTCTTTGCTTCTTCCCAGACTCTCATTTATTCCTTATTAATAAGAAAAGGAAAGAGTGATAGAAAGTAGGTGACTTACCTGAGGTTCATAGATGGTAGACACCTTGCGAGGTTTAAATTTTCTGAGGCACCGCCCCTTTCATCAAAAAGTTAGTATGATATATATTTCCAGTGATCGGCTAGCTGACGACTGAGCAGACAAAATTTTCTGCGTGCCTAGCGTAGCCATAAACAATGGACCCCACCAAGCCACCAACTTTCTCTTTCAATGAGGGTCTGGGAAAAGGCAAGGACTTGATGGGGGTTGGGGACATGCATACTAAAACCCCCATATTGACACACACTCATTCAAACACATCCATCCTCAAAGGTGTCAATACTTAAATATTAACACATACACACACACCCACTATACATACAACCAACCCTCACTGCATAAACCACATCCACACATCAAAGTATCCACAACATACACATACACACACACCAAGTATATACACCTCAGATTTATCACACATACACATTCCAATGAGCTCATGCTGTTATGGGTGCATTTAAGTGGGGGGGGGGGGGGCGAAAGTTTGAAGGTAATATTGAATCCAGGGCTCTCTCTGAACTGAAGGACATGCTGAAATGAAAGTTCCCATAGATGGAGTTCTGCTTCTGAAAAATTGCGTGGTAGGGCTTTGAAGGGGGTCAGTGTGAAGCACTGGTTGAAGTTGTTGTGGCTATGGGGAATTGTGTTTTGTGGAGTTTAATGTACTGCGGTGGTTGGCAATCCGTTCGGGGAGGGGTATCTTTGTCTGGCCAATGTAGAAGGATGGACAGAGTGTGCAGTTAATTTTTGTTAATAATGCTGTGGGAGGATAGACAGGTTATGTTTTCTCTAATTTTGTATGCAGTGCTGTTGTTGGGATTCTGGAAGGTCGTGGTGGGTGGGAGTTTCGGGCAGACATGGCATGTGTTTCTACCACACAGTCTGCAGCCAATTGTGGGTGGGGATGGCGCGAGTGGGGTTTGTAGGGTTTGACCAGAATGTTGCGGAGGTTAGGTGGGTGCCTAAAGGCAACCCTTGGACAGGTGTGTAGTATGGTCAGGAGGATGTTTTTCATATCAGGGTTTGATTGTAGTCCAGTGTAGGCCAGGTGGAAGAAAGAGTTGAGTTTACGTAGTCCAGGGAAGTAGGTAGTGGTTAGAGGAAGACTATGTTCTGTATGATGGTCACTGGGGTAATTTATGTTGCGGAAAGCATTGAATATGCGGTCGATATACGATGTTAGGTTGTCCCAATAAGAACATATGCAAGCTACGCTAAGGGCTAGACTGTAGGGGAGGGATTGTTTGGTATGTTCAGAGTGGCAACTGTAAAAGTGGAGGTACTGAAGGGTTTTAGTTGGTTTTATGTGGACAGAGGTGGTAATGAGGCCTGAATTTAGTTGTATGTCCACATCGAGAAAGGTGATGTTAGTGGGGGAATAGTTCCAAGTGAACTTGACGGGGAATTTTGTGTCAAGGTCATTGAGGAAGTCTGTGTGGGCATCTGGTCCGATGGTCCATAGCATGAAGATGTCATCTATGAACCAAGTTAAGGGTTTGAGTGGAGAGGAATTTAAATGTTGTTGTTCCAATTGTCCCATAAACAGGTTACCATCTATGAGCCTCAGGTAAGTCACTTACTCTATCTCTGTTTCCTTTCCTTATAAATTATATATACAGTGAGTGAGGATAGAAAGCTAGGAATTTGGTTTCTAAAGCATATGCCAGCATAGTATAATGCTTAAAGAAAGGCACATGTTAAGCAGAGAGAGAGGAATGAAAGATTGAAGATATTCACTACAGCTGACATTCTTCCCCAATCCGCACAAAATATGTTGTGATATCCATGACATATACTCATGGTGTGATTCCGTCACGACTGCATCTAAAAACCTAGTAATAAAGACTGGCTTTCAAATACAATGTTTCGACAGCAAGCTGCGCCATTGTTATCAGGTAGAACACAATCTACCTGACAACAATGGGGTAGCTTGCTGTTGAACATTGTATGTGCAAACTTTGACCCGGGTTGAAACCTGAGAATTATATTCGAAAGAAATTCACTGGGAAAGCCTTCGCCGACTTTATTCAGTTAAGTTGTACTTGGAACCATAAGGATAATTTATCATCAATTCAAGTTTCAAAATTTACTTAAAGTGTAATTCATTGTATTAATACTAAAATATCAGACTGTTAAATTAGATAAATAAGTCAATCAGCCTATAGGGATTGACGATTATGCTAGGGAATACTAAAATAAATTCAATTTTCAAAATTACTTATGGTGTACTTCAAACCACATTCATTAAAAAGAAAATTTAAATAATAATCCACATAATCCAGCATGGTCGTATCTCAACAAAGTATGATGGTCACTACGTTGTTTTGTACCTACAACTGAGTAAAATCAGCCAATCTCACTCCCAGCCCCTATAACTCTAGCAGCTTGTCCCAAAACTATTACTGTGCAGGGTAAACATAAAAAGGCTGGAGGAAAATGTTTTTGGAATGTGCACTACACACTCTCAGACAAGGCCAGCTATATACTTTCCTCTCACATCTACAATACATAAATACATACATACAAATATATATAGGCTTCTCAGATGACCCATTTTGACCGGGACAGTCCCAGTTTGAAGGTATGGTCCCGGTCAGTTTGTAAAAATATCAATGCGACACTGTCAGTTTTTATTACTGATAGTTGAGAGCATGGTGGACTTATACCACAGTTGACAGCAAGTTGACACCGGCAGTGATAGTATATTCAGTTAGTTAATTACTGTGTATTGTAGAGTGAAGTCAAGTGATAACATGAATTTTTGTGTGTATTTTTTGCAATTACATTGTAATTTTTATATTGACAAAGTAAAATATGAATAGTACTCTTCAGAATTTTCAGTGGCTCATGGTGGTAGTTCAAACATAAAACATAATTTGAAATGTGCAAAGCAAAAGGCTAGTTTAAAAGCAGGAAATTCCTCCAAGATATCATCGTATTTCAACAATGCTAATCCAAAAGATATTGAATTTTTAATAGCTGCTAAAGAAGCAACATTTGCCTTTCATGTTGCTATGCATAACTTAAGTTTGCAGATTGTACATTTTGATATCAAAGCTTTTTGAAGCAAACTTTAGACTGGCCCGAACGAAATGTGAAGCAGTCATTATTAATGTAATAGAACCTAAGTTATTTCAGCAACTTTGTGAAAATTAAAACAATGTAAATTTGGGACAATATAAGCTGATTCTTAAAGCAGGAAAGAAATCAAAGCTATGCCATTGTGTTGTGCACTTCATACCTGATTGTGGAGTAATAAAAGTTGAATTTTTAGAGTTTCAATCAGTACCCAGTGAAACTACAGCAATACTGACAGATCATTTAATGTCAGTTATGACAACAAATAATTTAACTGACAAAATTGTTCAATTTTGTGGAGATAACTGCAACACTAATTTCAGAGGTGTCAAATGCAAAGGAAGAAAATTGTAAAAAAATATTGTAGGTATTGGCTGTAGTGCTCACATAGTACACAACTGTCTTCAAACGGTGTTATATCCATTGAAATATAAGCTTTAGTGGTCAAAATATATTATGGGAAAACAGTTTTGGTGGAGCAGAATTTTTTACTTGGATTAACAATAATTAATTTCCTTAGCCTGAAATTTAAACTTGAAAATTAATGAAATACATGAAAATAACCCAATTAACTTAGATGAACTATCTGATGAAGTTGTGGCTGTAAAGTCTTTTTGGTTGGCAAACTATGCTATTTTGAATAATTCACATTGTGAAGAGAAATGGGATAAACTATTTAGACATTTTAAAGAAAAGAACATTCCTTGCCTAATCTTTCTCAAATTATAGAATATGTTATCAGCCTACCAGGCACTTGTGCACCCCTGAAAGAATATTTTCAATAAGGAATTATGGTCTGAAGAAAGGGGCAAAATGAATGAATCAACAGTAAATATTGTTTTATGCTGCAAAGCCAATAATGTTATAAATTGTAGTGAATTTTTTGATTCAATAAAAAAATTAAGGACTTTTTAAAACAAGTTCACTGTAGTGGTAAATATTATCAATAAAAAGTTTTGTTGAATTAATCCTCACTTGAAGATGTTGTGGGCTAACATGATCAAAAAAAGTCTCGAGTGTTTTTTAATTTATTCTTTCTCCGCATAATATGACACAAATGCATAATTATGATTTGGATTATGAAATAAATGTCTGTTTGTTAAACACACTATTATATATTAGTATATTGTCTTTTTTTCAGATCTAAATTTGTTTTAAATTTGACTCAAAATCAAATAATATCCCCAAGTTTTTCCTTCAGTTTAGGCATATTTAGGAGCAAAAAACCTCTGCCTCCCCAACTCTCATTATTTTTAATGTATTCTTCCCAGAAAAAAATTGCATGGAGGCCCATGTAATGAGTTTTGAACAAATTCTGAAATATATATATATATATATGGACTCAACATCCTATAACTCTTTATCTCCAACCTCCCCCCCCCCCCTCCATAGCACGAGTCCATTGGAATTGTACATACAATAAAACCTTTTGTGTGTGTGTATACCTTGCCTTTTGTTTGAATGGTGGTTGTATGTATGTATGTATGAGAGTGTGTATCAATATTTAAATATTGACACCCCTAAGGGTGGATGTGTTTGAATGAATGTGTGTCAAGATGGGGGTGTTAGTATGCATCTCCCCAACCCCCATCAAGTCCTTGCCTCTTCCCAGACCCTTATTGAGAGAGAAAGTTGGTGACCTGGTGGGGTCAATTGTTTACGACCTAAGTTAGCAGAGCAGCAAATTTTGGCTGCTCAGTCGTCGGCTAGCCGATCACTGGAAATGTCTTCCTAACTTTCTGATGAAGGGGGCGGTGCCTCCGAAAATTCAAGTTCTCTAAACCTCACAAGGTGTCTACCATCTATGAACCTCAGGTAAGTCATCTTCTTTCTATCTCTCTGTCCTTTCCCCATTAATTGTTTATATATATATATATAAATATTCCAAGTAATTGCTTGCGTCAAAGAAAATCCTGAATCCATAATAGTGTCTACCAACTGTACACATCAGGTCAGGGACCGTCTTTCTCTCTCTCTCTTTTCTATCTTTACTAATTGTGTTTTTAAAAATTAGAGAAGAGTGATCACAAAACTTTCAAATAACTAATAAAAAAAAAATTACATGGACCACACTTAATAGAATGTTATGATGTGTGTCAACGTGTCCATAAGTAATAGTTTGAATAAATAACTGAAAAAATAGTACAATTATTTTGTAAATAAATAAAAAAGTATAGTTACTGTTATATTTTATCATATTTTACACAAAACAAACTTACAATAATCTGAAAACATGAGCAGTTATTCAGATTCCATAACATAAAATAAATCCAGTCATACAATATGAAACACTAAAACACATATTTACCTTGAACTTGAGGTAGTCACAGACTGCATGTCCTGGTTCCCCTAATCTTCTTCCTCCAGGTCCTCCACTTTCCACTCCCAGCACTGTATGTAATCGCCTCGTGCCAGGAGGCCTATATTTTCTTCCATCTTTAGGCCGCCTCAGAACATATGCTCCATCACCAGGTAATTTATCAAAGTACTTTCGAGCCTTATGTGCCTGATCTAAAAGATGTTTTGGAGGCATTCCCAAAACTTCAACAATTTTGTTCATTTGGTCCACCTGTACAATGGTCATCATGAGTAACAACTAGCAAATACATTATATCTTTATAGACATTTATTGATTATAATGCATAATATACTTATGTTACAATATCATATTAAATTATAATAACAAACAACCCTAAACACTAAGTGAATAAATACTCAATGAATGTTACTTAGCAGTGAATATTTACAAAAATAATTGCAAACCCTAATTAACAATGCACATTAAAAACTGAGATGAATACAAAGGAAACTTTGAGTGCAGGATATTGAATTTCTCACACCTCTTGACATTTTGGGGAAAAAAGAAATTAAAAAACAACAACACTTTAATTAAGTTATTTATTTATTAGGAATCTACTCCTGTTACTGTTTTGAAATGGGCCCATCAATAGTGGGGTCAATCCACCATGTCACCTAAGAAAGAGCATTTCCTTAATTTTGGAAGTTCAAACCTAATATTATTATTTTTTATTGTACTAAACTCCAACATGGAAAAGCACAATAACTTTGAGGCATTAAAATCATTCCTTCTTATAAATATTAGCCTACAAAAATTGAATTTTCTTCACTTGGATTCAATACTTTGTGTTATACAGAGTACTTGAAAAATCATAATCAGTCAGTAAAGGGGGGGGATTAATTTGCAGGCCAGATACTGAACACAACGCAGTTTGCAAATGATAGGACAACTAGATCCATTAAATTTCAAAAACTGCAATGCAAATGGTCACCATATTTAAACCAGACAATAAAAAATAATAGAATCAATTTTGATAAAGGAATGCAGGAACAAAAGTTCTTCTGAAATGGTCAAGCAACTGATTATTTTTTTCTGGACCACTTGCTATGAATTGACCAGTGTGGCAAATATCCCAACTTCAAAGTATGAAGAATTTTCCTTCTTCTCTTTGCTTGGTACTATAATTGACTTAATTTGTTGCAGTTCATCAATTTATTGTAATCAATGGAAGTTGTAGGTACCCAACTACTCAGCTTTCTGTTTTAATTGTATTATCAAACTGACCTAGAAAAATGTTATTCAATTTTCAAGAATATGTTGGCATTAATATGGTTGCACCTAATATGTTATAATGAGAGAGAGATCTACAATAGCCACACAGATCCCCTGAGAATTAGCATAGCCATGCAGTATTTTTTTTAGAAAATTGTAATTTTAGCTTACCTCATTCGCTCCACTAAACAGAGGTTCTCCAGTATGCATTTCTACTAAAATACAGCCTAGACTCCACATGTCAATTGCGAGATCATATGGGATTCCAAGAAGTACTTCAGGAGAACGGTAAAAGCGAGACTGAATATACTGGTATATCTGTAATGATGACATTAAACAAAAATATAATTGACAGTAAAACAGTACACTGTAATATTAAATCATCCCAAATATATTAATTAAAGACTTCTTAGATACTACAGGAAAATGAAGTAATGTTATGAAAAAAATGTGATTCACTTACCCTCTGTCCCAATTGGCAGGAGCTACCAAAGTCTACTATCTTAATAGCAGATCTTTTGGGATTACACAACAAAATATTTTCAGGCTTCAGGTCACAATGAATAATATTGAGTTCTGGAGTAGACAGAAAGAGCAATGCTGTACAGAGCTGCTGTGCAAATTTTCGGGTCAAATTCAGCGACACTCCACGGAAATTTGTATTGCGCAGAAGATCATACAAGTTGTAGGACAGTAACTCGAACACAAGACACAAGTGATTACGCCACATAAAATGCCTTTTTAATTTCACTGGAACAAATAAAGTAAAATGCTTTACAGAATACATCAATGGCATTTTATTTTTAAAATAAAAAAAATTGCTGAACATTACGAATAGTTTAAATTTACTACAACACACTACAAGTACAGAAAACTGCTGAAAACACCAGGTACATTAATTTAAGCCTTTGCAACAGATATGTACTAATTAGTGGAACTTTATCAGAATTTTTAGATGTGGAGCTATTTTAAATAACAGAAATAAAGATGTAAGATATAAGAATTCTTGGTAAAACTTAAATATTTTCAACTGTAATCCAACGAAAGCTTGAGCAGACAACTTTATGTACAATAAAACTTTTGAATTCTAAAGGTATTTTAAAGGCACATCACACATCAATTGAGGCAGAATGCAGATTGGTTAGTTGATCGTGTGGCTTCAATCTTTTCTTTATTACAGGTATCTCCTGATAAAAAAAGCAATATGGCTTACATATAGCAGTCATCTACATTCTGAATATAGTTGACTACAAATTTTAGCTCCTCGTTTAAATGTAAACCCAATATGTATAATTATGATACAACTCCATTTAAGAGATCTGGATGCAGTTATAACCGTCAAAACTGAAAGACTGCCTGAATATAATCTAAGATTGTAATTATGGTATACGAGCATAGGGCAACTAGTTTAAAGATAATGATAGAGAAATTTAAGAAAGAAACAATTTATTTACATACAATTTGAATTTATTATATTAGGAAATAATATAAATTTAATTTCATTATAAACCCCTCAAAAAATGGAGTCACTTTAGTGAAGAAACTAGTTTAAATGGTCGATGTCAAAGGAAAAAAAGTAACTAACTGATGTTGTATTCAGTCCTAAGACTGGTCTGATGCAAACCTCCTAATCTACTTTGTGTATTTTATCCTTTGCCTCCCTCTTCTGTTCTTACCCCACACACCTATCTCTAATGATAACTTTACAAAATGCTCTTGTCTCAAAACATAACCTATTCATCTATCCCTTCTCTTGGTCAACGTCCTCCATATTGTTTGCTCTTTCCATATTCTGTTTAGAACTTCCTCATTAGTGATTCTATCCACCCATCTTATTTTCAGCATTCGCCTATAGCACCACATTTCAAAGGTTTCTATTCCTTTCCTTTCAGTAACTCCTACATTTTGCACCCATATAATGTCACACTCCACACAACATTTTTAACAATGATTTCCTAATATTCACATTTATATTATCTGTAAGTAAATTCCACTTTTTTGTGAAAGCCGTCCCTGCGCCATCCTACTCTTTACGTCTACTATACTTCTACCATCCCTAGTTATTACATTTCCCAAGTAGCAGAATTCCTTAACTTCCATCGAAATATACCTTCCCAATCTTACACCCTTTGTTATTCCACTGTTTCCCATACTACCCTCCATTACCTTAGTATTCCCTCTATTAATCCTCATATTGATATACTCTTTCTCCAGGACTACATTCATTCCATTTATTATGGTTTCCAAGTCTTCTTTTGACTCCCCTAATACTACAATCTGAGTGGCAAACCATAGGGTTTTTATTTCTTTTCCTTGCAATATGATTCTTTTTCCATATTCCATTTTAACTTTCTTCATCACCTGTTATATATATATATAAATTAATGAAACGTTTGTAACGTGACGAAGTCACAGGTATATTGGATATTAGGATAGTAAGTAAGGATAGTAAATGAGGGAGAAAGATAGGAAATACGCTTTGAAACATATGTTTGGCACAGAATTATGCTCAGGGAAAGACATATGTCAAGCGTAGAGAAGAAAGGAAGAAGGAAGAAAGACTCCGCGGCCACAGCGGAGGCTCTGTGACGATCCGGGTTCGAGTCCCGGCGGCGCCGAATATTTTCAGTCTTTCTTCCTTCTTCCTTTCTTCTCTACGCTTGACATATGTCTTTCCCTGAGCATAATTCTGTGCCAAACATATGTTTCAAAGCGTATTTCCTATCTTTCTCCCTCATTTACTATCCTTACTTACTCCTTTCTTAATTCCTGCTTTCTTTTCTTGATCTTCAAATCTAATTACTGCTGACTCCATTCTGTACAGGTTAATTCTTATTCCTAAATGTAGTCTTGACTTAGTGGACACTACGAATATTTATTTATTTACTTGTGATTCTGTATTTTGGAATCTAAGTTTGTGATAACTAAAAATATGTTAAACTTAAAAGACAGCATTTTGCAGTTTTATGAATAAACCACACACTTTTTTATTTACAGAATGTATTAGATAAATAAATGTTCCAAAACATAAGAATTAAAAACATTATTGAAAAGATAAACTTATGCTAACAAATATGGGTATATATATTGAATAAATAAAAATTATAATCATTAGAAGAACTAAAAATGTTTCAGAATACAATATATAACTGTATACCTATATAATACTTGTTGTCAGCATCTGCTTTGTTCATCATTTCAAGAAGCTTGACTTCAATTTGAGCCTGGTTCAAGAATGGCTTTTTATTCTTTATGATTTTTATTGCAACATGGCATTGTTCATCATGGTCAAATGCTTTGACAACCTAATAACAAAACAAAAAAAGATTATGAAAAATAGTTTGCAGTTACTTAACTAAACAAATTAAGTACAAGTTAACAGGAGACACATTTTTCTCACATTTTAAAGACATAATTATTGCTTACTAGCTTAAAACAAACAAAATAATTACCTGGCCAAATGAACCCTTGCCTATCAGTGAATCAATTTCATACCGATCCAGAAACTTTTCCCCGTTCTTGATGATGTAGTCATGGTTATCATCATCAAACCCATCGTTATACAGTTTTCTTTCTTTTTTATGGGAAGAGTCTTCACCCTGAGTTTGCTGCGCTCGGCGTTTCTTTTTTGCATAATACACCTAATTTAGAGGAAACATTATGTATAGTTAAGTATATATAAATCTTGCAAATTATAAATTAATTTAAATATAATTTCAGCATATGCCGAATTAATTTTACTAAGAATATGACTCTTCACACAAACTTTATAATAGAAAATGACAGCAGTGAAACACTAGTGGTGCCTTCCACATTTTATTTTAATGGCAATATTTATAAGGGATATACATTTAAGTTTAAGTAATACATGAATAACATCACAAGTTGAATTTACAGTAATTACTTATAATTATTTACACTATTACATTAAGATGAAAGGTATCAGAGGATTATAAAATGTTACTTTTTTACAACTACTAATATTAATAACTAAGTTCAAGCTTACTGTGGTCAACGTTATATACCAGAAACTCGTGGAATACGAGTAGTAAGATAGAAATTTTTCAAAGTTATCTTTTGAACATATCTGGGGTGCTTCACAATTACTCAAATTAAGTAGGAAGTTTTCGGAAAGTTTTTATTCCTATATACTCTTTTTAATAGATTTTATTCTGTATGAGTAGATGTCGTAGATTATACAAAATTTTAAAAATTGCCAATTACAAATCCACACCAGTAATTATACAGGAATGCTAGAATAATACAGTTGAAATTTGTTTATTCAAAGATTAGTTATTTGAACCATAAAATATCTGAACTCATATTTTCCCTCCTTTAATTATAAGGACATTGCTTTTTTTAATGCACTGTTCTGTACAAATATATTCTAAGATTAAATGGAGAGGGGTCCAGTTGCCCAGGTACTTATTTATATTATTTAATTCTTGGTCAACACATGATTAAACAGGCATCGAAAGCATCACAATAAGAACCTCAAATATATTCCCAGTATCTCGAGTGTGTCAAAAATATTCAGAGCTAAAAACGTTTTCAGTAAACTAAGGGAATAAAAATTAATTACCATGAGTAATCTAACAGTGTCAAAAGTAGTTCTGGTAACCAAATAGAGTAAGAAATACTCACTGTTCTTTAAGAAAGATAATAATTAGATTAGGTACCATACGACAGTAAAAGGTGTGCATGAGCCACACCCTTATAGTTTATCCATAAAGTGCTAGAACTGGACCTAAGTGTAAGAGGGCTTAATTTACCCTTGATAATCACTAATATTAAAATTATCACAAATTTGAATGTTAGAATGAAACAAATTCGATAACATCAGAACAAGTCATTCAATGTCAATTTCCTTTCAGAGACTTCTATTACATTCCCCCCCCAACATGGCTCATTTAATTTATAGAAGTGGCTTCTAAAACACTGAAATATTCAGGAACCATACATCAAGTCTTACTGATAGTCACCATTCCTCTCCCACTTGGGGCAGACTTAGGAATAAGGTGTAAGTTAAATATCACTGTTGAACACGATAACTCATATCTGGTTTTGACTCAAATGTGGGTAATTTGTTGTTACTTATGTGACCTGTCATGAATGTTTCAGGGTATACTTCTACCGTTTTCACTTGACACTTTCCCCGTCTGCCCAGCGTGTGGTCTATGTGAAACTGTAGAACAAGTGTCGTTTATATGTGAAAGGTTCACTAAGACAAGGCGACTGGACTAAGACTTTGGAGTAATCATGACTCCCAACAACCTGGTTGCAGTGATGTTTGCTTCTGCTTCTCCTGGAAACTGGACTAAAGCAAGCATGTATGTAACCAGAATAATTCAAAGTTTAAGAGAGTCTGAAAAAGAAAGGTCATTACCCAGAGTTACTCTATGAGATTGTAAATACTTCAACTCAATTATAAGTGTATATATATTGTAGTTAACAAGACTGATAGTATAAAGAAGTGCCATATGGCAGTGGTACTCCTTGAGAAGTGGTTCATCAAGGAGTTACCAAAGAATAGGGAGGTGGGTTTAGTGTAGTAAGAGTCTACACGGAGTCTCTTGAAGATTCGCACCTACCCTCATAAAAAAATATATAAAACAATAAAAATACACATATACAGGCAATTTTATTATAGAGAAGATACTGAAAGGAAACACAAGAGAACTACTTGTTATGGTACTGTTAAACCTTTGTCTTCAATAAGTATCATGAACAACATTCAGAATTCTCAGAATGTTAACTGTTTGCAAAAGTTGAACTGATAATTGGAAAGATGAAAAAGAGGACTGTGACAAAAATAAGGTTCAATCACAAGCACCAGCATTTACTACATTAGAAACGGTAATGATGTGCTCTATTCAGATTCTTCTACCAAATAGGCTTAGAGACCTCACTGCTAAAAAACAAAGGTCCACACAGCAACAACACAAAATCAACAAGTACTGTACAAAATACAGTACAGCGAATGAAGTAGTGAACAGTGTTTTTAACACATTTATATAACTTGATCTACAGGTACTTATAAATTTTACAGATTTGCTTATCTGAATAAATGAATATCTAAACTATAGGTGGTTTCAATTAGTTTGAAAAATCAACATTCTACTGTAAAAATAACTGTTCGAATAGTCCTCCTGATTCATGTTCAGAATTACATCGTGCATACAGACTTGTAAACTACAAAGACATTTTCCCAGAGGATTCATCCTAAAATATAATTCGGTAAGACATTAGGGATTACAGTAGGATTATAAACTAGTTTCACAGTTTTTTTGTATTGTCATAATTTAACAATTCTTACTGCATGTAATACTATGCTGTTATTACAACACTGAGCACCTGGTGTTGCCTTGTATTTATTTTAGTCTGGAGACTGTATTAATTTAACACTAGTCTCTTGGTAAACCTATCATTTAGCCAAACTCGAGTGCAACTTTTTTAGAACATTTATCCCTTCAAGTTTCCCTCCTCAACCTATGCCCACTGGAGACTTCAACTTAACCAAGATGATAACAGTAGTTCCAACAGACAAGAATTCTCTCAGTGCCTTAAATATACACCATATCTTATATGAGTTGCAAAATATCTCCATGCATTACAAGAGTGGAAAATACTCCCAGAATCTCTTGGAAATGAAAAACTACTCCAGGTATCTTAAAAAGTCTGAAAGTATTCCTGGTTTGTAATAGGACTCAAAAATATTCCCCAGACCTGAAAGGTGTACCATATGAAAGTAAACAAATATTCATAGTCAATTAAGTGAGTACAAATACTTAAATATAGTCTAAAATATTTACAGTCACACAAGAGTGCCAATACTTGAGCAGAAGCTATCACCATTACCTTACCAGGTAACTTATCAAAGTGAAAATACATTACGAGTATAGTCAAAAATACAGAACGGACATAAAAGGTGTAAAAAGTACCTCCCATGATGTTACATGATGAAATTTGACACTAACAACATTGACAATGACGCTATCTGTGACTTTTTATTCAATACTAATATTGGTTGTAATTTATCTATTTACTTCCAGAAACCCTGTTAAAAATTTCTTACTAGCATCATAATTGTTCTGAAATCATATGTAATATGTTTACAATTTTTTATTGAAATCTGTCCATGTATTTAAATTGCAATAGAAAATATAGCACTAACACACGTGCTATTTTATTACATAGACTAGACAAACATTGCTGGGTATTTATTTATATAGCCTGATTGGACACTAATCGCTTGCTCAACAGGTGATTAACTGGCACAAAATTTTGGTTTGCTCCCTTCAATTGATAGAAAAAGAGGAATTAGTAATTTCTTTCTAATTCAATTATTATATAGTGAAAATCAATGGAATTCAGGACTTTTAACTTCATCAATCACATACCTACTTAGAATAACAGTAATTCATTTATATATGTAAAACTATCTAGGTGCCCACCATTAATTTATATTAGCCTGGTCAACTACTGATTGGCACTAAGCTATTGTTCCTGGATAGTAACATGTACAAAGATTGGAAGAAATTGCTCTAAACTTAAAAAATTATAAGGGGAACTTTGGTTTAGCCCCTTCTACTCCTCCTAGGAGCTGAACAATAATTAAAAAATGTAGAATAACAATTATACTCAGTGCCTTCCATAATCCCAGATTAAACACTAATCTTGTTTGTTTACATATTATAATTGTAGAACTGCGTGTCACTCATTTTGTCCCCTACCACTAGCAGCCAGACTGCACCTTAATATAGAAGGGGAATGTTACAATTAAACTCATCAACTTCCATATCATATCATCATAATAGACACCATTATAGGTATTTTGTGCATTCTTTTTCTTCCATGTCATTAGGGGTTGAAATTAGGCATTAAGAGCTTTGAGATTAACACTTTGAAACTTTGTGACTTCAGGAAACTTTCATTCTCACTCCTATAGATACTTTATCCAAATAGCGTTTGTTCCTGGATCATAAGGAACATGTACTAGAAGTTAGAATTATAAGCAGAACATGCACACATACAACAACCCAATTTTATTTATAAGATAAAATGTAGAATATATTGTGTAAAATGGAATGTTTGTTTTGTCACCATTTACAATTGTCGAGGCCCTAAGCTTCCTCAGGATAGTAGGACTGCTGGCAGGCCAGCATGTTCATTTCTCACCGGCCTGGTGATGTCAACTATCTAATATTTTCCCTGTTCAAGCTAAAATAATATGACATTGTGAAATCAAGAAACTAAGTTGAACAGGAAAAAATTCCAAAGAGCAGCAGCCTTAACCAAAAGTGCCTTCCAAACCTCTGCAACATCCTTGGAGGCGCCAACTTACACACTTCCCAACTGAAGCTGGTTTGCCTACCTTGCTGGATGTAGGACCTGCCCTATTTGGCCACCAACAAAAATCATCCAAAATACTCAACAAATAGTGACATAAAGTCAAAGAAATTATTAACTACCTCTCCTCCCAGATTAATTACATATATCATCCTGTTTTATATATATCAGACAAACAAAATAACCTCTTCCTGAATGCATCACTAATCACCACAGCACTATGAAACTATCTAGAATTCAATTTTCACTAGCTGCTTGTATCCAAAGCCAGAACAAAAACCATTTTGACCCACACATCACACACATTCTCCTTAGCTTCACCAGCCTGATTCATCAAATACTGAACGCAATCTTACGGAACCATCTTTCCAAAACATCCTACAGCCCAGGCAATATCCTGTACAACATCCTCTAAAAACTAACTTTCCACATCTAGTTTTTGGTGTATATTATGCCGGTATGTATTATTCCATTATTCTTCCATTATATTTCAATTGTTGTAATATTTCACCGAGGTCTAGTGTTAATATTTACCTTTTTGGTGGCTGGTCTTTGTGTCTTGCAGACATATTATTATAAAGATGGGGGGGGGGGGGCTCATAGATATATTACTGCTTCCCAGCCTGCCAACACCAACTAAAGACATTAGGTAAGTTAGCTATTCTCTATTACTCTTTACTATTAAAGTGAGTTAAATTATTTTGACGTCACATCTTTACTTGATTTATATGTGTACAATACTCATAACAAATGACAATGGTGTTTGTAGTCGTGCCTAGAATTTACAATTTACATGTTTCAATTATTAATAATTTTTAAGGTCAGCTGAAATTTTTTGTTAGTTAATATAAATATGTTTATGTTTACCAAATATTACAATGCAAATAAATTATATTTATAAAATAAATAAATAAATATATAGTTAAAAACTGATGTCAACTTTCAATAAATGTTTATTTGTGGAGGACAATCCAATACAACCGTCTTTGGTTATCTTTGAAAAGAAATGTACAGGGGAGGAAAATCAACAATCACAGTATATACAGGAGATGATCAGGAATTTCGGTATACAAAATACTAATGTTAAGAGGATGCCCAAGATAGAGAGAGCAATAAATTATTGAAATTATTCTTTTCTGTATTTGAGTAATAAGTTTGCATAAATATCTCAACAGATTGCGGTTTATAGGTTCTTTTATAGTGTTTTCATAACAACTGTATTGTAAAATATTGTTGAAGTTATCTGTTCGCGACTTAAAAAGTTTATCTATTTTGTTTTTTTTTGCTCCGCAAATTCCTTACCTTCTTAATTTACAAGAATGGCCTATAATAATTATGCAACTATAAAGAAATTAATTAAAAAAGTAAAAAAAAAATTAAGCTGAAAATAGTTCGTTGTTAAAAATAATATCGACCTACTTTGACAATGCAACGCAAAATTGAAGATTTTGATTACTAAATCGGAATATACATTTTGATCTCCGTTAATATTTAGAGTATTCGATCATGATTTGTCATATTATTTCGTTTCTGATTTATATATGTTTTCAGTGAGATTTAAACTTTAGTTGTATTCTATGAAGATGATTCCGAAAATATAGACATATATCAAATGGAAAGAGGTCGACAAATAGTGCGCTCTGGTGGTAGACTGGCCACACCAAAGTCTTGTGCTGTTATCGATTTTCTTCTAGCTTCATCGTGGAGGAGCATGGGTAATGGTGGGGCGGGCGGCGCGGAGTCTGTCAACAGCCTTTTAACCTGTCAATCATAGGTTTGCAGTCCTTCCGATCTTCAGTAACAACACTTTACTAGAAGATGAATCAAACCAACGAACGCTATAATTCATTATTGAAATGAGTTAAAAATTAAAGGCATTAAATAAGCTGGCAAAATAATTTGGTCGTAGAATTATGCTTCGATCTCCATCATACCAATGGTGAACTATAGGTTTAACGAATGAAGTAATTCATTCAATATTTATCGATCCAAGTTATACAGCTAATTGATCCTAACACCAATAAAATAATTATAACGCTGTGATCCACAAATACGATTAACCTAAAGCAAGCGGACAGTTATTATTGGAATACATTATAAGGGATTATTCAAAACAATCATTAATATAAGTTACTCAATTCCATTAATAATTCAGAATGCAGTGCGATATACGAAGAAAACGTCCAACCACAACTATCATGTTTTCTCGATATGTAACAATCTGCGTAGTCATCACTCCAGTTATGATTATATTCACATTTCGTTATCATAGATAGCGTAAGAGCGCGAAAAGTAGATATTCAAAAATGTGACGAGATAAATCACGTGTTGACCAAGAGATTGACTAATTAATTAGCGTGCCTGCATAATATAAATAAATTCACCGGCAAAGACGGGTACCCAGCTAGTTGTTTTAGAACTTTAATTGCTGGTACTGATTCTAATGTTCATTATATACGTTTAACGTTTATTCGCAAATACACGCAAGTGAAACTCTTAAATTTGAAATCAATACTCACAATTTTTCGCTCCTTCATCGTACGTATTATTAATAAGTTTATCAGACTGAATTTCACAATCATTTGTATAAGAATTACACCTCAAATATGAGCAATATCTAATGGATTTTGAAAAGCTAACAAAATTGAGCCACTGCCATCACAACTAGTGAATGAAATTTCTTAGTGAAATTCTCGAACAAATTCTACAAGTATGAGATGGCAAAAGTAATCATCTTTCACGGCGGCTTCCATATCCGTGATTTAACTAAATAATACAGCAACTTATTTTTAGCATAAGTAAAAAATCAGTGCATAATTTTCCAAAAAAAATTCTAAGAAAATTAATTTCTCTGTGGTCCCTTTCCAAGCATATGACAGAAAATCATAGTCGGACCATTATAATCGTAAATACATTTTTAAAAGTTTGTGAGACAATTAAAATTTACATAAAAGAAACATTTCCTAATACTTGATTTTTGGTGAATACCAGTGAAGAAACGTTGGTTTCCAGATATTTCTACATCAGCAAGTACATCATTAGATTTAATATATTGTAACGATTAAAATCTGCATCACTTCGGTCGACGAGTGATGTAAGTTTAAGTACTTGTGGTGGCCTGGACGAGTCCGCGATAGTGAGGGACGTGACGGTCGAGAATTTATGGCAGGCCCATCAGGAGGGTCGGATAATAGTAAAAATTAGGACAGTTACGCTTGCGACAGGGTAGAGGAAGCAAAGAGCTGCTGCTGAGACGAAAATATTTATACCGCCACCCGAAAAGGTGAGAAATTAACAGCATTTATAGCCTCCCCACCGTTGCCGTAAGAATCATTGGCAACTAGTTTGAAAATTGTTGTATTAAATTCATTCAATCCTTTTCATGGAAAAGCTGTAACATAAAGGAACTCCCTAGTTGTAAATAGTTTTAATTTTTAATAGAACATTTTTGTTCTCCAAGACTGATCCAATAAAACTGCAGAGGATTGAAATTTTGTTTCATTAAATTTAAATAAATTATATAATCTTGGAACCGTGATGACAATCCCCAGACTCGTGCTCTATCAGCCTTGAACCCGAGTGTGCTATTATAAAAGTGTCCTACATAACATGTAGGTGGCGCCAAAATATTATATCGGTAAATATTTAATATATTTTACAGCATAACTTGAATATCTTAGAATAAATTCTTGTGGAAATATACTAGCTATCAAGACAGGATTTGTAGCACAACATTAAATTTCGGTAATTTTGACTACAATTAATGAATGATATTTACCACCACATGGAGTATCAAGAACTTTAACGTTAAATGGCACAATGTGCAGAATATAGCACGAAAATGAGCCACTTTGGAAAATATTAGTTTCGAGTGATTAAGGAATGGATTTGCGTGACATTCGTAGTGGAACAACTATAAGTTTCTCACGGTAGTGCAAAACGAAGTTGGCAGACGTGCAGTCCTGATCAGAACCAGTACGAGATCACAAGCTAAAGCAAGGATGGTTATAGGTAGAACACGGAGCATTCGAATGTAATGAAGATTGGAGAAAAATAGGTCAGAAGTATAAAGTACAATAAAAGAGAAATAAAAGTTGAAATGAGGGTTTAAAAGCAGAATATTCACCGAATGGCCAAATTATTTGACCACAACCTCAATACAATGTTGGACATATTTTGCTTTTAATACTGCTTGAACTCTTCTAGGTATGGACTCTATGAGATTTTGGTAGGTGGTAAGAGGAATTTGAGATCATGTCAGACTAACCGCACATTCAAATTCCATGAGATATGATGGTACTGGATCCAGCTGCCTAATGGCCGTTCGATCTCACCCCACAAATTCTCAATTAGATTGTCATCTGGTGATTGTGCAAGGTAGTCTCCGTCATGTTCTTCGATCCATCCAAGGACAATGACAGCTTTATAAGAAGGAGTGGTGTCCTGCTGGAAGAATCAATCCCCGACATAACAGGATGTACTTGATTTGCGATACCTTGGGCATTCAGACGTTGTTTCAAAGGAATCAAAGGATCCACGCCATGCCAAGAAAAATGCCGGTATTTTACGCTATGTTGCTCTTCTGTTGCACTGGATAACTCTGGCAAGTCTCCTTTCAGCTCGAGCATTGAATAGCCTGTGACGACCACAAGTCTGACGTTAAGACCCGGTTTCTTGCTTGGTAGTCCACTCTCTGTTCATATTAATAACAGTTGCTCTCGAACCCTTCACAAGTGCTGATACTGATTCCGACGCTTCCAAGAGCCTACGATCATTCCGCGTTCCTCGGTTAAATCACGTCTTTTGCCCATATCTTTGCAAACAACACATTACAACTGATAAGGAAATCACTTTTTCTGAATTCCCATTTTATAGCTATATTGTCCTCTAGCGGCAATACTATGACGCTGTCAGGTGGTCATAATAATTGGCCACTCGGTGTATAGGGTTAATGTAAGTTCGTAGCAATAAGGTAAAAGTTCGTATTTGCATGGAATAACATATTTTCGTCTATTTTCTATATGTACCGTGTACGTCTGCAGGTATCTTCTGGTTTGGGGTTGAAGTCTTAAAGCCAACATCGTTGTTCCCTAAAATATCGTAAGAAAAAATAGATAAAGTGCAAGTCCGAACCCAATGTTGAGATTGAGATAATATGGAAAGAGCGGGATGACCTTGTAGCGCGATAGTGGATATCTGATTATTTCTTAACGTAAAAGTAGCAAACACTGGAAAGTTGGAGTTGGCGTCAGAAAATCGTGCCTATAATCACACGGAATAGCTTTTGGAAACGTACGAATATGACCTGCAGAATTCCCGCAAACGGTATGCACGGAAAAGGGGGACCCACAAGACAACGAAATTTGAAATTCCACGTGATTGTCTCAACCAATGGGGTTTCATAGTTTAAAGAAAAATCTATTATTAAAGATCGATGGCTTTTGAACACGGCAGGAGGTTTGTATGATCATTCGAATCTCAGAACTTGAAGCAAACGGACGGGAACCGACGCTAGGTCCCAGCTGTATATGCAGGGCAACTTGTGACGCCGAAGAAGACGCCCTACAGAAAGCTGACGGAGAATCGACGCCACACTACAAAGAAGGTACGCTGTCAGGTATCCTATAATTGACGTCTTGGGAGGGTATTTTAATATTATTCGTCCTACAACCTGTAAACCGAGTAGGTCATAGTGGTGTGGGTATCGTGCATGTTGAACGTGCAAGGTTCTTCAGCTGTTGTAGAAAACAAATACTGTCGCTACACGGCAAGAAATAATGCTAACATGGTTCCGGAGGGGAAATAATGCCATTGAAAAGTGTTTGAGATTTTGGCGAGTAAGCCTCCAAATACCCGAGAGGTGTCCATGAAGGCGTCCCATAAAATTCCTCGCAAACACCTAGCCCATGGAATGTACGTGAGTTACTTGGTTTCATTTCATCACATCTACTTCTCTGACTAACGTGGATCGATCATCATGTATTACACTAAGTCTCTCGATTCTCGCTGCCTTCCTGAACGCGGTGAATCACTCACTTCAAAGTTTCCTTGCTTGAAGACAATTTTTTGCAGTTTTAATGAATGGCATTATCCTCGTAGACGGCACAAATCTCATTATGCCACAGCCAATAAATTTTAAATCCAGATTAAACATTGAAATATAAACAATAGTTTTGCCTATAAAAAACTTAGAATCGAGTGGTTTTACGTCTGAATGTCTAAATGCCGGTCGGTCTAGCTGACTGTTTGCTTTTAATAAAAAACCGGCCGAAAATTTTTCAATAAAACGATCTACAGTTGTTATATACAGGTGTAGCAAGGTTTTAAGCAGTATCAATCGGCAATCCGCCGTCTCCATGACGTACATATAATAACCTTATTTTAATTGCTTAGGTACAGATTTTTATCGTTTACAGAAAAACTCCGGCACTCCTACTACACGCCAATATTACAGAGAAATGTAGAATTCAAAACATGACTCCAGTTCTTAAACACTCTTTGAAATCCGTTGAGCCGTTTCGGAGCCTATTCAAGACAACAAACATACTGTAACATGAAAAGTTACACGCAACAATGGAGGCCAGCTTGCGAGTTGTAATTGTCGCAACTCGGGCCAACAATGGAGTCTGGCGAGACTTGAGCAGTCGTCATGGGGTAGAGAAAGGAGAAGGATGTGTCGGCAGTTGCGGACGGAGAAAGACCACGCCCTGTAGTGATAATTTTTCTCATGTTCCTGAAATGGATTAGTTATTAAAATCCACTTTTTTGATATTTTTATTAAAAAATACCTGGCGCCCAAAAAGCATTTAAATCCTCGAATACGGAGGTACGCCGGATCTTCTACATTTGGCGCCGCAGCGTTGGGGCACCGAACAACGTGGTTTGATGAGGACGACTACGTGGTACCCTAGAATTATACGACGAATGAAGAAGTGGGAGGCGCTGAAAAAGGAACGCTGGGGAAGAGAGCTGTTCTACGCATAGCTGAGGGGTCCTGTGACCGCTGCGTGGATTTCGTCGAGAGGTGTGTGTGTATTAAAAAGCAGAGTACAGTGTGTGTTGTGTATTTTGTTAAAATGGAAGAAGTGCAGGAGGCTATTACGTGTGAAAGAGTAGATGAGAAGGCAGAGGACACTATGCTCAGGGACATAATAAGATATTTGATGAAAAATGAGGAAGTTCTTGATGACATGGTTAATAGTATTATGAAAAAAGAGGAAGTTCTTGATGACAGGGTTAATGGTATTAAGGAAATGCATGCAGATGTATATAAGGAAGAATGTGTAAATAGTAGTGATAAGCAGATAGAAAAGATGGCTAAGAAGAAGGCTGTGGATAAGTCCGCACAAAATGTAGATAATAGTAAACATGATAGACATGAAAATGTTGAGGATGGAGAACCAAACTTTGATGATCCTGACGGATATGTGGATCCAATTTCGGATGAAGAATTATTGGGTGATCTTTTGCAACAGAAACCACGAGAAACTGATGGTGTTGAAGCAGTGGTTGTTGTTGATGGTGTCCCACAGGTTGGGCCAGACAGACTGAAGAAGCTTTCCAGTGTAATCTCAAAACTTTTTTCTAAATTTGGAACTATTGTCAACGAGTACTACCCAAAAACAGAAAATGGGCACACAAAGGGGTACATATTTCTGGAATATGCTAATCCTAAACACGCTGTGGAGGCAGTGTAAGCTATTAATAATCATAAACTAGACAGTCAACATACATTTATAGTAAATTTGTTCACTGATTTCAAAAAATACGGAGAAATACCTGACGAGTGAGAACCTCCAAAACCTCAACCTTACATTGATCAAGGAAATTTACATTATTATGTGATGGTGCCTGATGCATTTGATCAGTATGTTGTCGCATCTGGTTCCACACTAACAGTGAAAATCATGTTGAATTCTTCACCTAACCCAGAACTTATAATGGAGCGTGAAAAATGGTCTGAAACTTATACTATATGGTCGCCTATGGGTACATATCTGGCTACTTTCCACCATAGAGGAGCCGCTCTTTGGTATGGTGAGAAGTTTGACAAACTTCGTTTCTCACATACTGGTGTTCAATTTATGGATTTTTCACCTCAAGAAAAATACCTAGTCACTTATTCTCCACATGAGCATGAAGAAGGTGAACCCAAAAAACTAATTGCATGGGATATTCGAACTGGCTTAGAAAAAAGAACTTTCTATCCCGAAACACCTGCTACTTGGCCTATTCTACGATGGTCACATGATGATAGGTATTTTGCTCGTCTCGGTGAAGATGCACTTAGTGTTTATAAAACTCCATCCTTTGGTTTGCTGGACAAAAAAAGTTTAAAAATACCTGGAATTAGAGACTTTTGTTGGTCTCCAACAGACAATGTTTTGGCTTATTGGGTTGCAGAAGATAAAGATGTCCCAGCCCGTGTTACTTTATTAGAAATTCCAAGTCGTAATGAGATACGAGTGAAGAATCTTTTCAACGTGGCAGATTGTAAGATTTATTGGCAGAAATCTGGAGATTACTTGTGTGTAACTGTGAATCGGTACTCAAGGCTCATAAGAAAGGACAAGGAAGTTAAATACAATGGGATGTAAAATTTTATGTAATAACATTGTAATTAGTTATAAGAAACAGATGTTCTGTTGACGTGCGTTAAACAGCTGACAACAATTAAAATAAGTGTCATATGAACTGTCAGAAACAGCTGATGGCAAATAATATTTTATGTAACAAAATTGTAATTAGTTATAAGAAACAGATGTTCTGTTGAAAACTTGCGACGTGCGTTAAACAGCTGTTGTGCAGAGACAGTTGACTATAGAAAAATTACGGCCAAAGTAATTTTGGATCTTGACAGCGAACAGCTGGAAAGACAGCAAACAGCTGATTACAGAGTTATTAAAGAAATTGTTTGGGTTGAAGTTATGTGGTTGTAATTAAAGTTAAGGGTTTGTCCGTGATTGGTTTATAATAATTTTGAATTATTTAATTGAGGAAATTGTATTTTACGGGATGTTTATGCTGATGAAGTATTGAATAGTACATCAGAAAAATTTGTAATTAATTTGAGTGAATTTTTGTAAAACCTAATGTAATTTTGACTAAGGGCGTTGGTCAGTCAAATGGTTTACGACTGTTTCAGTGAGTGTCATTAAAAAATTGTACATTTTTTAAATTCATTGGGGGCGGGGATAATGTAACATGAAAAGTTACACGCAACAATGCAGGCCAGCTTGCGAGTTGTAATTGTCGCAACTCGGGCCAACAATGGAGTCTGGCGAGACTTGAGGAGTCGTCATGGGGTAGTGAATGGAGAAGGATGGGTCGGCATTGCGGACGGAGAATGACCACGCCCTGTAGTGATAATTTTTCTCATGTTCTGAAATGGATTAAAGTTATTAAAATCCACTTTTTTGGTATTTTTATTAAAAAATACCTGGCGCCCAAAAAGCATTTAAATCCTCGAATACGGAGGTACGCCGGATCTTCTACAATACATACAGAAACTTCAATTTCATTTATTGGTATAGATTATGGGCACTCAATTTTCCAACTCTGTAAAACAGAAGGCGAAAAATATACAAGAAAAATCTCAATTGAAGAGAAATAGCTCGAAGGATATTTTTAGTGCTAAATTTGTGGTATTTGTTTTTTATGATGTATATTTGGTGGTAGTGGTTGTGATATGTTTATTGCCTCATTTGAAACTACTGTCCATCTTGTTCTATCCTGTTCCATCATCTTATAATGACAGTATTTCCAATGTCTGCCGACCTCATTTACTTGATCTATATACCGTTATCCCTGCCTTCTTCTATTATTTTTGTCCAAGAATGCAGAATTCTGGTTTTCTTATTAGCGTGCTCCAATAGTTTATTCCCTCCCGTGTTACAAATCTTTCTAATTTAAAACTTTTTCAGCCCAATTGAACTTCATCAATCTAATGCTGAACCAACTTTTTAAAGCTTTCCCTCGTTTCAGGCTTTCCAATATTAATAGTGTCCTGTACTCCACACCCATAATTCCAGAAACATTTACCTTACTCCAATTACAATGTATGCCACCAAAATATTTAGATTATGCTTTATCATATTCTTTGCTTCGTACATCTCCTCCTGCAACTCTACCACATCAAAACCTATTTTCATATTGCGCGGTTTTTCATTTATCTACTTGCAACTAATGGTGACAATTTTTCACTCAGTTAATATTGCCATAATAGAAAACTTGCAGTGGTAGCTGAGATGTATCGAGCTGGACTGCAGTAATGTTGACCAATTGGGAAACTTTTCAGGCCGAGATCAAGAAAACCTTTGGTGATTGAGGGTCACGTTCGGCAGGTAACAGAAGAACTGAAATACCGATCTGAGAAAAGTGACGAGAACGCTCAGTCATACATACAAAATATCTCGCATTGTGCCGAACTGTTAACCCAACCATCGAAGTGATGAACCAGAAACGAATTTGCCGCAAGTTCGAGAAGCTTCCGAACGTTGTACCGAATTATCTGTCGTCTCTCGTTCGCCAAATAGTGAGGGAGGAAATTCAATGAGCACTATCCCTGAGTACTAACGCACCACAGCCAGTAACGATTCAAGAAGCCATCAGGGAAAAAGCGGAAAGCGTCTTGACTCCTAATCTCCACACCGACGTCCTCTTGGCGAAAAGTCGTCTCAACGCGGAAACCCACCTATGCAAAAGTCGTTTAACGGGAGGAGTCAACTTAGGCCAAAAAGTCAGGGAATTATATCGACGTAATATTGTACGAGCCCTAGTCGATTCCGGCGCATCTTCTCCGCTATCTTCGAGACATTTCGACGCCGCAGAAGAAAAAAAATCTTTGATAACAGAGAATGATCTTTTAAGGGTCGTGGATGGCTAAAATGAGCAACCAGCCGGAAGATGCACTATCAGGCTGAAAATTAATAACAGAATTCAGCCATTCGAGTTCATCGTCCTGCCGCAATGTAGCCATGACGTTATCCTCGGATGGGACTTTTTGAAGAGCTCGCAAGCCGTAATTGACTGCAGACGTTCAGAACTTTTGCTAGACGAAATACAAGTAACCGTAGTAGAAACGGGAGATAAAGAACAGTGGCAGTTATTTGTGCTCGAGGATGAGACCATTCCTGCGTCGAGCGCTACCAAGGTTACAGTCGCGTGCCCTAAATTAAATGGACACGTAGATTTTATAATTGAAGCTAAGAGGAATTTGTCACCAGTCATTATTCCTGCGTCGGTCATTTCGTTCAAGAATGCACTGGAGAATTGTGGGTAGTTAATGGCCAGAATGAACCTATTTCTTCAGAAACCTACATGTTTAGTAAGAGTTGAGTGAATAATACTAAAATATCTGACTGTCATAGAAGAAAATCCACCAGCCGCAGACATCCTACAGAGACGAGTAACAGCGGATTCGAGTTTCATTAGCTACTGGCACCGGAACTATCCATGGATCAGCAAGCGAAATTTCTTCAACTGTTTCAGAAATATTCTGCGTGCTCCGACACAGTAATCAGGAATAAATCATACACTGTGAAGGTGAAACATAAAATTAGCACAGGAAGCCATTCACAAATCAGTCAAAGGGCGTACCGAGTATCACCAGCAGAACGACGCATTTACTTAAGAAGTGGAAAAGATACTTGGTCGAGGAATTGTCCAGCCATCACAGAGTCGACGAAGCCGATCGAGAGAAAAAAGATTTTTATTACACCAGGCGGACTCTACGAATTCAAAGTTATGCCGTGTGGGGTGTGTAAGGCAACTTTCGAACGAATGATGGACAAGTTGCTGCGCCACTTAAAATGGACTATGTGCCTCTGCATCATAGTTTTCACGGAAACGTTCAGCGACCATCTGCACCGACTGCGAACTGTTCTCGAGTGTCTGAATACAGCATGGTTGAGACTCAACCCAAAGAATCGTTTATTCGGTGCCAAGGAAATAAAGGTCCTCGGCCATCTAGTCTCGCGAGAAGGTGTACATCCAGATACGGAGAAAATCAGATTGATAACAAACTTTCTCCGGCCAAGAAATCTACACGACTGCAATAGCTATTACACCCATTTTGTCAGAAAATTCTGTGTAAAAGTAGGCCCATTACACAAACTGTTGCAAGTAGACGCCAAATTCATGTCGAACACTGAACAACAAGAGTCTTTCGTCACGCTGCGACGAACCCTTGTTTCCGATCCCGTTCTAGGATTGTTCGATCAAAATGCCCCAACAGAATTGCATACTGACGCCAGCGGCCACGGACTTGGTGCTGTACTCTTACAGATAGTCGGCAGCAAGGAGAAAGTCATCGCGTACGCGTACTTAGCAAGGCAGATAAAGTACAAGAGTGGACGAATACATCAGGATGCAGACAGTCTTTCCCGAAACCCTATCTACGGCGAAGAACCGAAGACTGAGATCCTGGATTGTCTTACCTCTTTGACGGACATTCCCGTGGAACGGAGAAAGGACCCAAAGCTGAATCATATGATACGAACTTTAAATAAATAATACTTAGATATGAAGCTCCAAGAACTCAATCCCAACGATGTGAATGGCCCTTACATTGGTCAATTAGTGACCAGGGCCGAATAATCCTGACAACTAGCTCGTATACGTACGCTTCAAGCTCAAGAAAAGGACCGACAAGGATACGAATCAAGACATCGACCAGTTTGGTACCAACCAGGGATCTAGTCTGGATCTTTATTCCTCTTCGTAAAGTCGGCTTCTCGGAAAAGCCCCTGAAACGGTACCGAGTCCTACGACGTTTATACGGCGTCACCTACGAGGTTGAGGATTACGATCTAATTCGAGACACCGTTCACGTACTGAGGATGAACCTGACGCTCGAGGGGAGGTTAAAGACCAAACGCGACGTCGACGCGCAATTATACGGAGACGAAGATTTAGCAATGACGACTGCCAGCCCAGGACCTTACATCGGACCAACAACGAGATCTAGGGGACTCAGGGCTGCATGGAACTAACAGCCCGACGCCGTTATTACTTGCAGTGGTGGCTTAGGTGTAACGAGCCGGACTGCACACGATGCAACCATTTTTATTTGTTTACCTTTCATTTGTAGTATTTTCTGTTTCGAAAATGTTCTGTTTCTGGAATATTCCATGTATGTATAAATTGTACTGGATTCCGAATCGGAGTCAGTCTATCGCAGTATGAGCCTTTCTACAGCACTTCGTCGTAAAAGAAACGTCTATAAGACTATAAGTGTGCATGCTATTGTATCTTACGATCCTACAGAAACGTGACAATATTACGCATAACATTTTTGCAATACTTTTCTAAATTTCTGTCTTCTCTGACAACAAAACAATATTATCGGCAAGTCTTATCATTGTAAGATTCTTACTGATATTTAATTCCTGATGTTAATTGTATTAGTTTTTTTTAGAAAAACCACACATTTAAAATCGGCGTATTCAGATTAAACGTATACAAACGAGCACCACACAGATAAATTATAAACCTGCACCTAGGTAAATTAATCGGTAATGAAAATCACAAGTATACGGCACGATAATTCTCGTTTACTTAGTAAACGGAAATCATAAGTCTATAGTTGCTTTTAATAAACCCTACAAAAGTTATGCGAAAGAATAGAAAATATATTAATGGAAAATAATGGTAAAATACTATATACTTTTTATTTTAGTTATTTATTTAAAGACTATTTGTAATTAATTATGGACTTTATTTTGTTGTTATAATTATTTATTTGTAATGTATGACGCATCCTATTTCCTCAACCGAGGACTAATGGAAACAACAATAAATCTATATCAGTAAGAGAATCTTTGAAGAAATATCAGATCGATGTATTTTTATCTGATATCTGATAGACCAAGTTGACCCAAAGTAGTGTTTACTTTCTAGGAAACACTGTTGACTTATATCGATCGTGTATTAAAAGTGCAAAATCCTTATTACAAGCGTTCTGGTACCCCTTGGCTATACCAACAAACAAGTTGGAGGGTAAAACATCGTACAGCAAACGTGATTAGCACATATTAAGGCCTGTTTTGGAATGGGCTACAATATACTCACTTCCCGATAACATCAGGCTAAATTTTTAAAACAGAAAATACACATTTGCAGTTTTGATTGTAAGACAAATTTTGAGTATAGTTTCCTCGATATCTACAAATGCAACTGCTTCTGCTCTTTAAAGGAAATTAGGAACACAGCGATTTCTTTCGGTAGTGTAAAACGTACACATTCTCGAATTACTACGGATCAGGGATTTCAACAACAATATACTAAATCACTTGAAGAATTCTGTAAGAAATCTTAAGACGTAGTTTAAGATGTTCTTCAACGGATTTTAATATTGCATCATACTAGGAGAACCATATGCAACATTCATTCACAAAAATTTCTTTCAAAAATGAACTCATCTTTATTTTCGACTACTGACTCAATGAGAAAACATTACGGTAAGCATTTGCATCTTCTAGAGGTTTCGCCGTGGGTTTTTCTGTTTTGACAAATTGTTACAAACATGATCCAAAAGACTTGATTGAGAGCGATGTGTGTACATTAACTTTCGAGTGGGATAGCACACCGACGGCTACCATCGATTTTGAACGAACTGATTGTAGAAGACGTAGAAGCAAAACTGGTGAAAGTCTTGGTCGTTACCTCATTGATGTGCTTGTAGGTCTTGATGAGGTCGACGCTGAGCTTGCGAAGAGGCGCTGCCGCGGGGTCCCGGAAGTATCGCGGGATCCTAGCCTGCATGGCCTGGATGTCCGCCGCGGTGCCCGCCGCTGACAGGTGGGCGGCCAGCTGCTCTTCACCCACGAGCCGGCCGTACAGAGGTCCTCCACCCCCGCCCCCGCCGGGGTCCCGGCGTCGCCCACTCGACGCATCTGTCGCACCACCTGCAGCTGGAACAACAAAATTGCCTTTAGAACTTAGTGAACGCGATATCCTTTTTTTATATGTAGAAATGCCTCGTACTCTCTCTGGGTTTTTGATCAAAGTTCTCACATGCCGAGGCATCTTCACCTACTTTAGGAACTATACGTACCGGGGACAAAGAACTTGGGCATAAGGTAAGAGTTGTCCGCTGATCCCATTGGATCAGTCGGCAAACTGCCTCCTAAAACTGGTGCAGACATGGGAGAAAGGGGTGAGGAAAGTACCCAATGCCCGCCTTCCTGATGCAGGTTTTCCTGCATCTCCTTAGGTGAAACACCAGGTAGGATCTTAAACCACAGCCCGGGGGCCCTACTTAACCCTTGGCTACCTTCCGCATCCCCCTTTTCAATTCCCTTCCTATGCTATTAAAGGGGACTTGTCTGTTTCAGGATCACCCTCATGTAGCCTGTTACACCCCCTCCCCCAATTATATTTGAGCGTCAAATTATATTCTAGACATTTCGTGAATTGTGATGTTTTTAGAGGATAACAAATGTTGACCTAATAATTTCAGTGAAATCATGTGCACGCAAATCCATGTTTTTACTGCAAAAGCGACTTGTAACCGAAATTATCTGACACCTCACAAAAGAAATTTCCTGTCTGGTTGTGAAGATTTGAAATAATGCAGACCAGACAGCAATAAATGTGATATATATGATTAGCGTGTTTCTTTTAGAAAGCTATAGCTCTAAGACAGACTTCGATTAGATGAAAGTTTACTACTTTGCTTCGAGATTGTATGTCACGATGAAATTAACATTTGAAAAGTTAATTAACCGTAAATAAGATAACTAAAATAAACTAATAGTCTAATATTTTAAAATGTCAGCAAATTGGAATGTGTTTAAAATTATTAACTCCTTTCGAATTTCGCTTAAATTGTTTTGGGGAGTTCCGATTGCAGACAGCCCTTAAATCTTGAAGAGATTCATCTAGGGACACTGGATTATATCAGAGGTGTGGCCATTATTGTTAAAACTAGCTGGGAACCCGGAGATGTCCGATACATTATTTAATTCTTGGCCAACACATGATTAAACGGGAATCGAAAGCGTCACAATATGATCCTCAAATATACTACCAGTATCTCGAAAGAGCAAAATATATTCCCCGTATATAGCAGGGCTAATAATATTTTCAGTACAATAACTGAATAAAATTCTCTACACTTTATAATAGCACAAAAATATTCCTGGTACATTAAATAAATAAAAATTGCCACCAGTAATCTAAGAGTGTCAAAAGTACTTCCGATAACCGAATAGAGTAAGAAACACTCACGTTTCATAAGAAAGGCAAAATTACGTCCGGTATTTTAAGATGGTTATAAAAAGCTTCGGTACCGTAAGATAGTAAGAGATGTGCCCGAACCATACCCCTGAAGGAGTTAGGGATATTTTATACCCATTGTAACAGAACTTTATTTACCCCCCTGATAATGACTAAAATTAAAATTACGCAGAACGGCGTTTTACTCCGTCCCATCCCATGTTAGGAACTGCAATTTAAATCGCATGCTAGATGTAAAACTCAAAAGCACCGAATTCTATACTAAAATTGAGGTATATTTTTATTTCCATATGACGTCCCCTGCACACCATCCCTATGAATACTCCACTTCGACGCTGAATGGGGTTGAAATTATACGCAAACAAATTAAGCGAAAACGCTACGAAATTAATTGACTCCAAAAATACATTAAGAAGGAAATAACAGATTTTACGGATTTTTAAAAATTTCTGCCTCTTCCTTCCCCGCCCAAATGGTGGTAGCAGAGTCTTACCCCAACAGTGTTGATTTCCTGGTAACCTAAAACACGTGATCAAAATATGCTCAAAATTGTATGCGAAAGTTTGTTTTACCCCCTTCCATGCCCTTTTAAGCGATGAACTATAGCTTAAATTTGAATTTTTCGTCAAATTAAACTCAGTGGCTCACATTACACCGGTTTAGACACCAATCTCGATTCTTTTCTAGTTATTTTTATGTGACATCCCTCCACCTCAACCCCTAATATTTCCCATTCGATTATGGATGGGGTTGAAATTAAACGCTAGCAGACACACTATTTTATTAATTGATGATGGAAATATGAACCATTTTGGCTTATGTAAAATTTTTCACCCCCGTCCCTAGGGGTAATAGCATATTATTACCCCGACTGCCGATTTCCGGATCGCAAAGAGCACGTGTACCAAATTTGGTCGAAATTGGTCTCCTCGTTAAGATTAGTATGCAGAGCATACAGACACATATACAAATGCGGGCAATTTTATTATATTATATAACTTAGTTGGTTTATAAACGTAAGAAACATCTGGTGCTCTAAACATGTCCAATTAAAGGTATCCCTAAAACACACCAGGCATAACTGAATAAATATTTAGTTCAGAAAATTAACATGTCCATAGAAGTATGAACATTGTCAGGAACATTCATGTTTTTATGGATTGGCCTAGAACAGATAATCTGAGACACGCACCAGAACACCAAAGGTATTTTTTCCTCACAGCTTTAGACCACAAACCGATATCGATCTATTCAATAAAAATACAAAGATGAAAATTTTTTAAATAGATGGACAGGCGACGAAGTACGCATTTAACCAAAATATTAATCATTTTCTGTTCTCTGAAAATAATGTAATAGAATATGACAAAATGCATATTATTTAAATTCAATATGGTTTTATCCGAGAATGGTTGAAAGCTTCAAACATTACGGCAAAGTGATCAAGTAAGCTTCACAATGTAGGGTTATCGGTTACTGAATATAAGAGAACACTACTTATAAGGGCTAGAAAAAGGATTAGTACTTTTAAGCAAAACAAGTTGCGCCAAACGGTTTATTAAGCTCTGAACCATGCCCATCGATAAGTTCAACGTTTGCTATTTATCTTGATGGTTTGAACTTCTGCAGAAATCAATGATTCAAGAGGAAACGGTGCTATATATATATATATATATATATATATAATTTTATTAATCCAAATAGGATGTCTGGCTACGCAAAAACTTTATTTTGCTTTTAATGTTTTATTATATCATTAAAAAAGATTAAAAAGATAATATTACTGAAATAACCTAAACAGGTCGGACGTTTTGATGCTAACTTGGCATCTTTCTCTAAAGGTTAGAACATACAAGGATTCTTCCATAAGTCTGGAAAAAATATAACAAAAATAAATTTATTTTGGATAACTTACTTTATTTGGGCATGGCTATAAACATTTGGCCCAGCGAGTTTATAATTTTTTCAACCCATCACAAAATAAGTTCTGTTGAACTGCAAAATATTCCGTCACGGCCATCACTTCCTCATTCGATGAAAATTTGCTCCCAGCAAGCCAAATTTTTCAAGTTGGAGAACAAGTCACTTGGTGCTAGGTCTAAGGAATATGGTAGATGAGAAACTCTTACACTTCCTTCATTGCGGTTGTTTCTCAATCAGCATCCGTTTCAAACTAACCAACAGAGCAGCATGATAGAACCAACCCACTTATAGTTTTCAAGAAACTATGAATACTAAACCCTGAGAATCCCTAAATACTGTGACCATCACCTTTCAAGCTGACAAAACCATCTTTGCATTTTTCCGTGCACTTTCACCAGCCTTTTTTCTTTGCTTTGAATTTTTTTTTTTTGCCTCTGGATGATGGTGATGGATCCAAGTTACCACGAAAGTTACGAATCTGCGGGAAGTAGATTACATCTAAACATTGCTACATTCTGCGTTCTAATGTTATTTTCGGATTTTTTTGTCCAATCTTCTATAGTCGCGGCACCCATGGCGCACAAAGCTTTCTCGTGGCTAATTTTTCGTGGAGGATGAAACGAAATCAATTAGTTATGAAGCCTATGGCAACAGCTTCCTCAGGCACTTTTAGTCTGCGCTCTTCCAATACGATATTGTTAACTTTTTCGATGTTTTTCCGAGTGGTGACCTCAATTAAGCGGCCGGAGCGAGTTTCATTTTCTGTTCTTCAGCGACATTGTTTAAACTCATTAATCCAGAAGAAAATTGTCTTCAATGCTGGTGCTGAGTCCGCATGAACTTTATTCAGCTCGGTTTTGATTTGAGCAGGTGTCTAATGCTTCAAATAAAAGTATTCATGACATATCGAAATTAGTTTTTTTTTCTCCAGTCTCCGCCCGAGTACACATTTAACTCTACAATAAACTACCACCGATATATGTTTAAAGCTTTTAGTAATATCCTTGAAAAAATCATGTTTACCAACAATGGCGCGAAAACAAAAGGTTTACCGCTCTTTCTTAAAAATTAACAAGACTTATCGAACAACCCTCGTAATGAATGTAATTAGAACATTGACAGATAAGAGACAAGAAAAGTAAATTTTAATCTTAGAATTTTATACTTATTCGAATTATAAACGTTCGAAATATCGAAGTTTCGCTGTAGTGTGTAATGTGAGTGATAATTTCTAATCTTTTGAAGACGAAAAACCTCGTTTCACGATGTTCTATAAGAAACTTGATAATCAAGTTTTCCAATCACTTTTTGAAGAATGATTGTCCCCCTTCCTATAAATAATTACCGCATAAAATTAATATATCAAATAAATATGTCAATAAGGAGTTGATATATGCAGCTGTATTCTAACAGCATACGTATAGGTAACTGAGATTAATGTATTTACAAATATATGAATGTGTTTATGATAAAATATATTATAATCATTAATTTAAGCGTCACAATTTTATATACCCAGAAATCTTGAAACACGGTTTTTGTATTAAAATGGTATAAATTGTCCTCTAACGAGAATAATTTCCAATGTTATTCAGCATATGAACATTCTGTGGAGTTCATTTATTACAACACGAAAATAATTCATATTTTACTTACACTTCCAGATATCAAAAGTGAAAGCATAACTAATGTATTTTCATTTTTTCCTATTCCTTATTCTACGATGATTAAATTACTTTTCTTTCGGATGCTGTTTCATTTCAACCTATTTCATTTGTAATCCATGCATTATGGATTCCAATTAAATTAAACGACTTCCTCTCTAAATTTAGTAGGTTGAATGAAGGGGCTCCATAGAAACTGACCTCCCTCAATGCACTTCTGCAGCAATGTGATTTAGACCTAGCGGTTGGCGAGTTAGAGGGCCACAAGGCTCCCACGAAGCAGACAAAGAGCCGACAGGAAGTTGTTAGATCACGCCATCTTAATCATTTCTGCTTAGGATGAGAGCATTCACAAGACAGACAACTGATGACTATTCAAACCAGGAGTTTCTGTAGCAGGATGTATCATACGAAGTTTTCTTATAAACAAGGTATTTATCGGAAACACGGAGAAGTGAATTATCTCAATCAGCTCGTGACCGGTCAGGTTTGCCATAGATAATTCACCTGTATGCACTGAATGTAGACTTGACGAAGGGTAAGATCACGTGTTTTCCCTTAGCTCGAGATTTTCAGTTGAGGGGCGAACATTAGAGATATATTGGAACCTCAACACCAGATAATTTGGTTCCCAGTTGTTGATTTTACTTTTTACCTGGAATAAAGTAAACACATGTGATTCTGCAATAGTTCAACGATTACGATATTTCGAGGAGAGGAATAATAACGTTTAGCGGAAACTGAGATTAAAGCTACGGCTGCTTCCTGTGAAGTAATATCTAACGGTGGTTATACAGGAAGATCAACAAAATCATCGTTGGAAAGGGGCTGTTGTTAGTGGGTAGATACTGTCTCTATGATAGCGTCTATTCGAAAATTTTCACCTGTCGTATTGAATTTGAATCAATCCAGGCTGCACAAGTGAAATGGAACATGTTAACAACCGTAAGTCATGAGCGATAGAAAAACTGTAATGTTGCTGTTAATCTTTGGTGGGGGGAGGGGGGAAGTCATGATAGTATCCTTTTTAATGGATGGTGTTACTAGTGACAAAACGTTTTAAGTTTTAACATTCACTAATTATAACAATCGGATATAATGTATCTTTAATTCACTAAGTAAATTAATATGGAAATAGGTTTTTATCTTCATTAATCACTCTTCACCCCTATTATTACTTTTCTTTTTTCGCGTTTTACTCTTGTAGACAAAGCAAAAAGCAGCCAAAGCTAGCGATCAGTAGACTGAATTCAACAGAGTACAAGTCACTAGTTCAAAAATAATTGTATTGTTTGCTGTCGAAGCAAAATTATTCGTGCTTGTACAAAAAGATTTATCCTGCACGCTTGCCAAGTTGCAGTTACGTGTGTAACAAGTAAATAGGTGCGAAATCAAAATCCGCAGCAAATAGAAGAAAAATATATAACTAGAAATTTAAACCAAGAGGGAAAAAAAAGATCGACGTCATATAACATAACATCACAAAAAAGTTGACTTGCAAATTAGGCAATCTAAGAAAGAATCAGACCCAAACTCATCTATATCTTGAAGCTTACACTCGCTTTTAAAAAGATTTAATTAATTTTTAGTGAGTAAATATCGATTGGTATGCTTCAACCAAAAAAATTAAACACGATTGAATTACAACCAAAAAATTATATTTTATGCGAATTTATTGAATTCCTCCTAGAAACTGTCTTCTTACAGACAAGGTGGCGTCAAATGCATATTTTTTTAAAAAAAATCTACACAAAGCGCAATCCATGTTAAAAACACGATAGTAAGTATGACGGCGATGCCCTGGAAGACGGGCACGTGCAGCGGTTAGTTGCTATGGCAGCGGCCCACTTCTCACACCGCCCACTCACTCTCGCTGCCATTGCCGCCCACGCCAACCGCGAATAGCAACGCCCACGTGACAAGTCTGGCTAGGGTTTCGTTGGATTCGCTAACTGCTAAATAACAGAAGGGCCCTGCCATCAATTACACCCGAAAAATTGACGAAGACGTATGATACGTTAATAGGATTTCAATTACACGACCGACTCAAGAAATTATTTATATTACCTTACAAGACTCAATTTGGGTGTTTTAAAATTGAACTTTTCGAGGAACTCTTCCTTAATCGACGATGGAACGAAACGGCTTAGCTGAGATTTGCTGTTTGCTCTCGCACAATAGGATCTTGCAAGATAGCTTCCTGTATAGGAAAATATTTCCCGTGGAAACTGATATAACAAGTAATTATAACCTTCAATGCTGAAACTTTTGTCGATAAAACACCATTTACTTTAAAGATACTGACGCGATTACCTTTCAGGTGGTTATTAGATCATAAGAAAATAATCTGCACATACACGAGTGTGTTAATATGTAGTGCTCGTTATAGCATGCAACATAAGCGGAATAATTAGTACTTTGCGCTAAATTTACATCCAAATACAAAGAATTGAAAAACTTTCTCTGGTATACTATTAAATAACGTCATTATAATCCTCAAAGCTAGCAATGAACACTATTACGAAGAAGATTAAAGTTCAAACAAGGAAATAACAATTGGAACAGTTATAAAATGACAAGCTTCGTGAATTACAAACTTCGCATTATAAAGTGCAGAGAACTGAGGTAAACTGACAAACTATAAATAAAAGACTTTTTATAAACTGTTCAACAATGGTATTTGTACAAAATAATTTAGTTCAGCCAATTGACAAGGAATATTAGGATAGTCCAATTAAATATAACCGAGTAAGATCTTTTTAGAGGTCAACGAAATATGGTACAGGAGCCTCTTCTACTCCGGGAAATATTAAAATAAAGTTCATAACTAGAAAAAGTAAAATTTTTAGCATCGGCTGTAAAATTAAATATTTAACGAGTTTGAATTTTAAAGTTTTGAACATAAGAGGAAATCGTCAATTAACGAATAACTACAACTGAGAGTCGTCAGTGACATGCGTCGTGCGACTTCTAGTAACAAAAAAGCTGCAGGTTACAAGTTGAGGAATGAGTAAAACTTAAGACAATTGTTTAAGGAAGCAGGAAGAGAGGGAAACGTAATTTTTGGGAAAGCAGCAGCCGGTCAAGGCCGGCCACAGACTCCGGACTGACGAGGGAGCATCGATCCGTCTGCCTCCCACCGCCGCGTAAGGTCAAGGGTCAGACAGCTATGCGTAGTCATTGCATCACTCGGCACATCTTCCGACGCAAGGGAAAATATTGCACTACAAACGGCGCTTTAAGAACCCGGCATAATGAAAAGCAGTAGGTAAGACTTGCAGACTCTGTGATTAAGCTATAACAAGAAGTCGATTTACAGATTTCCAAGAATATCAAGCTGCCCCTATGTTACATACACGTAAGCTTTCTTGTTATATTCACAACAAAACATTGATTGTCTTCATCTTTGAAACAACACGTGTCGACCTCAGAGATTTTTTTTCTCAGATTTTCGTTTTGAAGAGAAGAATACTTTGCCACACACACATACGACTGTACGCAGCAAATGTATCAGTAGAACACAGTATTGCAGATGTTAGGTGAAGGGGTGAGAGGATAGTGTTGCAAATGTCAAGCGGGTAGTCCTGTACGCTGTTCTGCTGCCTAGTCGTCATAGCAACGAACCCTTGACGTCATCAGTTCTCCGATAGTCACGAGTTCGCGATGCCGGTATCACTCCATTCAACAAGTAGCATTTAACCCTCGCATAAATTTCAGTATTAGTCGAGATGATGCAACAAATGGAAAAACGGTGTTATTAACCAAAAAAAAATTAATGAAAAAACGTGGTCGCCGCATTTCGCTTACCATGCACGATATTTCATTTTCTCTATTCATTACCAAGTTCTTCGTATAATAAAATATACGTACTTCTTCATTCCATGGTTCTACATTCTAGAATATAGAATGAAACAATTTTAATTGGTTGTACCCTTGCTATATAGGGCGTAACAAAAGCTATTGAAAAATTCAGAGGGGATTATTTTTTGTTGTGGAAGACACACCCCGAAATGCTCAGGTAAAGGTGTTCGACCGTAAGGTTAGAAATTGAATATAAGAAATTGTATAAAAATAACTCTTTATGAAAAAGACTTGTCCAAATAGCTCGTAATTTATGTAGAATAACGTCTCACAACCACAAACATACAACGAACAGCCAAACTTACAGACGCGTACTGCTACGACAGTGAGGGCTGACAACACGGTATGGTCATGGAGCTTCGAGTCCATAAACAGCGTGTTTGGCAGTACATGTTCCTACAAAAACAATGATTTTCCCTGCATGGCCTATAATCCCTCACATGCATATATATATATATATATATATATATATATATATATATATATATATTAGTGAGCACTATTGCAATTATAAAATTATTTTGTTAAATGTTTCGCAAGCAGGACAGCGTATGCTGGGGAACGCATTCCTTGTTTAATCCTCCTAGACGGGCACCCCATGGTCAAGGGCTAATGGCCAGATGTGAGAGGTGGGGGTGGCAACAGCGGCCTGGCCAGGCAGCTAAAAAGTTGCACAAAAAAATGCGGCTAAATAAATGCACAAGGGCCTGGAGTCCTGAGAGAGAGATGGTGGCGACATGTTGAGTTGGAGGACGTCCAAAAGGCGACGGACAGAAAGTATTTTCAATATATTTAAGATTTCTGAATGGAAGTGGAGACGCCGACGACAACTTAATCCGAATCCATCACCATTGGCACGTGACCGACGTCGACGCCCGGACACCCCTCTTATTGTCGGCTGCGTGAAGCCCTGACGGAGACGGACAGTTGAAATTTGTACTCTGGTGACATCCACCTAATTTATCAATATCATTTTCAAGCATTGTCGGACCCAATCTTTCGTTTAATCGTGTCTCTGCTACTTGGCCTAAAATCCCCTGAGAAAAAGAGTTCATTTATAACCCGAAAGTGACAGTCTAATTAGTGTTAATAAATTTTTATGTTTTCTGGTTTGTAAATTGGAGTTACTTATTTAATCCCACCATTTTAATTAAAAATTAAATAAAATAAAAATAGTAGAAGTTCTTTCATTACACATACATGATAAAAAGAATCCCTGCATTAATATGCATACAGACAAGTCCGCAATGCATAATATACTTTAGGCACCCTTAAATTCAATTCGATTGTATCTATCGCTCAGACACAAGTTAACCGGAAGAACAGCAGAATACAAAATCGTAGAACACAATTACAATTATTCCGAAGAACACAGTTCTTTTAAAACTCATTGGGTGTGATAAAGTTTATGTAATAACGACCATAATATCTAGGAGAAATTCGGTTTTGCAGACGCTGCAGTACTTGCACGATGCGGTAAGCAGCTTAAAGAAGCGACCATTTTTTGTTGCGGCCCAACTTCTATAGGACTGCAAATCCCAGGCAATATTGCCCCACAATCCGACCAAGATTATCTCCGTATATTTCATTGTTAGTTCTAAGTAATAAAACAAACCTACACATGACCGATCCCAAGAAAAATGCAGAAACTTAAAAATGGCATACTGAAGTACTCAAAGATACGAATAGCATCGGTTATGAAACCCGTGAACAGAATCTTGCATGCTTCGATTAGCGTCATATGGTTTGAATAAGACGACAATGCATTTTGACTAGCCACATTTGAAACTTTATAAACGTTCGAAGACTAAGAACGTCCGTTCAATTTACTGAACACATCATTTAAACCCATTTATACCACATCCGATAACATATGCTGTCTATTAGTGCTGTGTAGTGTGAAGTATGAGCTCGTACTTGCGACTTCGTTCGCGCTGAAATGATTATTTTTATTTTGCCCTATAAACAAAACAGGTACATAATTTTGATTAAGTTAAATTCACTGAACATATAAAAAGTACGGAATCATTTATTTATAATCGCTTCAGGGCAAACCTTATAGCTCGTAGGTCCCGCTTTCACACGTTTACAACAATAGATGGTTTGAGAACATTCTCCCTCCCTCCCTCCCTCTCTCTCTCATGCTGCCAAAATTAGGCTTATAATAGCTCAGTAAGTGCGATGAATGGTTTGGGAACGCCTAAAAGGACTTATAATTCACAGTCGTGTTTCACGACTGCTTGCGCGCGGCAATTCTTCTGAACTCTGAAAGATATCGAAATGAATCATAAACGAAAATTTAAGTTAAATTCCTGTTTCAATCCCCGAGATATTCATTGAAATCCGCTAAGCCGTATCGGAACACAGACTATAGGCTACCCGCTTTCACTTTGGAAACTTGAATGCACGTACGGAATAAAACATTATATATATAGTATTATATTAATATCTTCTGCAATATATTAAAATGAAATACGCACTAACATATAAGGTACATCTCCTATTTTTAAACCCTCAAATGTTGATTGAAATCCGTTGAACCATTTCGGAGCCTGTTTAAGACAAACACAATCAGACACTTCAATTTTATATATAGGTACAAATAAGCTGCGTCAAACTCAACTAATATGTGGACCATTTCATTCAACTGGTAAATTCACGCGGGCCACATCACATTTAAATTTTTCTTAAAATTATAAATTATAGTGAGGATTCAGGAATATGGACAGAGTAATTAAACACATTACGGAACCAAATGAATGCAAAGTTAATAATTTATAATATTGACATGTAGCTATTAATTGTTTTTATTTAGCATTAAGTTTATTTACATTTTATAAAGTAACATTTTTATACTGGAAATTTGCCAGAGCTTTCCTTTTACTAGTTTTACAATATCTGGATTCAAAGACAATATAGACAGTCTTCATTATGGCAGATAGATATTTAATTTCACGGAAGAAAATAGTTCCTCGCGTATGTACTCCCAAAATAGCATAAAATTTAAGGAGCAAGTTTTTTAATATCTTGGTATTTTTCACATAAAAATATATTTACGGTATTTCTATTTCTCTATACTTGTCTTTTAAAATCGAATCATTCTGAAAATCAATTAACTCTAGTTGTACTGAAGTGAGAGCATTTTAAACTTCAAAGGAAAGGGCCTAGAAAAAATTTAATCTTTTAAAATCATTATAACCTTTATCAAAATCGTTTTTGATTTCTTCAATATTACCACTATATTGTGCAAATGAGATACTTTGATTTTGTGCTTTTAACTGCTCGCACGTAGGAAAATACGTCAAAACGTTTTTTGGTAGATAATTTTAAACAAAATAAATTTTTGTACAAAACTTGCCATTGCATCCTATATTTTTGTTATTAATTGATCATTGCCTTGTAACGTAATATTAAGATTATTCTGATTACCTGTAATATTTGTTAAAAATACCAGATCTTTTACGAAGCAAACATTTTTTATAATCGAAATATTTTTGCTATATTCATCTTTTATCTCAAGAAAGTAAACTATTCTTCCAAAAGTTAATAGAAAGTCTTCAGCTTTGTGACAGCAAACCAACGAACTGCTGTATAATAATGAGGGTCTTTGAATACGGATTCTAAATCTTGAAGTAAGGAAGTAAATTGTCGATGGTTGAGAGTTCTCGATCTAATAAAGGTCACTGTCTTCGTTACTGTTTTTAGTACTTGATGCATTTTAATAATTTTAAACAGAGAACTTATTGGTGAAGAAGGCAATGGAAAGTCTTTATTTTTTGTTTATTGGGATACATATTATGTAATTTTTCGATCTGTGTTAACGCAAATCCTTAAAGTGGAATAATTTCCAACAATTCTTCAGTAATTTTCTTGTATAAAATATGTCATGATAACACAGTAAGAGGGTTAGGATGTTATAGGAACACCTAATAGGGTTTGTAACTCGCATGGGTTATTTAAAAATTATGTAGTATTTATTAAATAATATGTAAATTCTTTCAAGACTTACGACCAGATTAAGGCAGAAATAAATACCAAATGTATCACTTAAAATAGAAAACATGGTTGAAATTCGCAGTCGAGTCTGTGGTACAGAAAAACGAAATTCATGGCTTATCTGCTCAGAAAAAATTAATAGTTTGTTTGTGCATTCCCTAGTTTTTTCGGTTCAAACAAATTTTGTCTCATGTGTCCGGTTCAAAAATAACCGACGCTTTTGTTGTAGGGCGCTCGCCGTTTTCGCGTTCGCAGATATCTAAGATTTTCTAAATTATCCATGACTGTGTTGTTTTATTCTTATCAAATAAATTGTATCGTGTTCAGTGCATTTGGGCCTACAAATTAAACCTCCATTTACGTGCCAAATAACATTTTTCCATGTACTCTGTATAACACGAAGTTGTCTATTCCAATGAAGCAAATTCAGTTTTCGTAGGCTTTTATCTTCCAAGAAGAAACAGTTTGCTAACCTTAATAGGTTTCGTGCTTTTACAAACAATGGTGCAGTTACTCTATACATATTATCAGTGGTGAGTGACATACCATTTACAAATTACATCCTTTTAAAATGGGATATTTCAATTTTTTTCTAAGTTAGAGTTACAATATCTCGGTATGGCATGCAGATAAAAATCTGAAGTTCTACATTTAATAGATTTTCATAGTATTAAACTACAGTATAAATTTCAACTTTGTGATTCAACTCCAATTTGGTATAAGAATTTCTTCAATATAGCAAGAAATTCCCTTTAGGAAATATCAATTTAATAATTTAATGATTTATAAAGCAACATAATATATTACATGACTATTTATGATAAATATTATTGCATTATTATGTAATGTTTAATTCAAAAGCGTAATGAAATACACAAAGAATAAAAATAAATTTAAATAACAATCATATAAAATGACATTATTTCCCTAGTTAAATAATACAAAACTGTAAAATGTGTTTTAATCAATTATTCGTTTTTAATGTTTATTTTAAGTCTTAATATTTAATTTCGTTATTAAAAGTGTGTCTGGTCACCGTGGTGAATTCTAAGCGAGTATGTTTCTTCAATATACTTTTATTGGCTCCTAAACTTTTCATTCTTTTGTAATGAACTCCTTGATCCTGGGGGATTGTCAAAATCTATTTACCTTTTTGTTTTGATCACATACGTTGTTCATTACTGACCTTCATAAATGCATGAAACTGTGTATATTTTGAAGTGTCAATGATACAACTGCTGCAACTTGGTGAAATTCACTTTCTGCTGACGATTTATTCTGACATTTTACAGTTCCTAATAAAATGATCTAGGTCTTTTAATTTAGTGAATCATCCAGATACTGCCCAGGCCGAGGGCAATAACTGATTCACAACAGTTCATCTCGAGGAGAAATGGTGAAAATTATTTCAGAGTCAGAGGAGCGGCAAACGTTACATCTGAAAGATGAACAGTTTAAGAATATACAGGACCCAGTTAGACGTCTAGAGATGAAATATATTATAATGTTATTCGCATTACTATAATTTGAGTGTTCAGATGACTGATAGATGCGAACAGCACAGGACAATTAGTTTATTAGTGGACGGTAGGAGTTGCAGACAGGAAAAGAATAGAAGCCTTTGAAATGTGGTGCAATAGGAGAATGCTGGAAATCAAATGGATGTATAGGGTAACTAACCGGGAAGTCCTAAGAGGAGAGGAAGAGCGAACAATGTGGAGGACGTTGACCAAGAAATGGGATATATTATAAGCCACGTTTCGAGTAAAATTAGCATTTGAGGGAAGTGTGTAGGGGTAAGAACAGAAGAGGCAAGCCAAGGACGGAATACACTAAGGAGATTGAGGAGTATGTGGGATGTTGCAGTTATGCGGAAATGATGAGGCTTGCGCTAGATAGGCTAGTATGGAGGGTTGAATCAGACCAGTCTAAGGACAGAATACCACAACAAGTTATAATTTGTTCAGGCTGTTCCTGCATTATCAGAAGACGTAAACAATTAATTGTGCTATTATGAACACCTAGCAAATTATTCCGTTTACTCTAAGAATAACCTAATTGAGTATATGAGAGCAAAAACACGTACACGACCAACTAGAATTAAGTAAAAAAAATTCTTTGCAATAAAATAGTTGTCCCAAACCTACAGGCGAACGAGTTAAAGCAGTAACATTGTTCAGAATATATTACTACCTAATGATTTAAATAATAGTTATGACAATTTCCCAGGCTTTATGGCAGCGGTTAACGTGTTGAAAAAAGTAGGGCGCTGGCACGAAGGTATATCGCGATAAATGGTGTTATGAGACGGTTAGAATTCGTAAGAGATACGACTTGTTTAAAGCGATAGTTGAGTCTGTACACGTCACTAAGTTCAAAAGTGCCGTCTTTTGAGACGACAACCAGGTACTAAGAAAATCGGCATAGCCTTTATAAAATGCCAAGGAAAGTGAGCAGAAAGTATATGTTAAACTTAAAATGCAAATGGACAATTAACATCTCGCAAATTCATTATCTATCTTACACACTGTGTGTTCCATCGGAGATTGAACTCTAGAAAAAAAATTCAGTTATATACCAGACCTACTAAAAAAAGTAGTTTCCTAAGGCGCAAATACAAAATATTTTTGCCGGAAACAAAATGTTTCTACTGGCAGGCCTAGAAGTTTTAATGATGATAACGGAATCTGCTTTGCTTGTGATCCTAGACCGGCACCCAGGTGAGAGGGTCGAGATTAACTAGGTCGCCAGACGTCTGCGAGTCCACGAGTTATCGACGCGCGTGTTGCGTAACGGGTGGTGCGGGCAGTGCGGAGGCGGGAAGGAGGGGGAGGGGAGGGGGAGTGCTGTCTAGCGGCGCTGCGTGCGAGGCGACGGCGACGCGCCTCTGGAGCCATGGCAGCTGGAGACCTTGGCGGGGTCAGAGCCCTGGCTATAGCTGTTCCAAGCATGGCCTGCCTCAACACGCCTCTGGTCGCGACCAGCGCTAGACTGCTTTCGACAACGTCGCTCACACATCGTAATCCCGCACTTTCAATTGTTGGACGCAAAGAGTGATATTCCGACGGACGCGTACAGGTTACATCCGACAGCCGATTATACGTGTATCTGTAATTAGGAGGTCAGCTGTCGGTGAATATTAGATCGCCGGCTGCCTTCGATCTGGTCAGAGCTTGTTTTATTCATCCGCGAACACGACCTGTCCATTTGCTGCTAATGGCGCAGCACTGGTCGACCTACGCCTCCCACCTCTTATAATTATATTACATCTAATGCATCAGAGGGATAACGAAAAACAGACAAAACGTAGTACTATAGGTAACTATTAACGAAACCTTTGTCTAAGGACGTGGATTCTCTATTATAACTATAGAAAAGCCAATGTAAGATGTCGGACACAAGGAAATATTAGTAAACGTTAAGTCGCTTTTCTTTAATGAACTTCAATCGTTGTATAATAAACTTAATCGAAACTGTTTTTGGAAAGCTGGGGTTGATTGATATAAATCCATGTGAATGTGGGAGGAGGGGTTGGAATTACGAAAGAAACGATACATCGAGAGAAGATATCTAAATATAAAATGAATAAAACACAATTAACCGTAACGGTGGTTAGGCATACGAATAGACGAGTGGCAGCGGGAACGAGGCTGTCCCGATGCTTTGTTGAATATTTTAAGAGACCACGAACTGGGCCAAAGAGGGCGATGTTTTTCTGCACTTGTTCCGTAACTCACGGAATTAGTTCACTTAATCTAACCAAATCTGTACAAATTTTCTCCTTCGGAAAAAAAGAAGTTTAACAAATGGCTACAAATGTCTAATGAAGTATAAATTTATGTTTCTTTGTTGAGGCAATTAACCAAAATTTACAGACTATATATAGAAATCACAAACCTCTTCTTCAGAACTGTACATCGACAATAGCAGAAGTAAGGCTTCAAACCTTTGTATCAGAAATATTGTTAATAGTTTAATCTTTACAATACTTGGAAAAGTAATGTCTGTTAGGGTTGGAAGTCCTCATTACTTCCCGAAGAGAGGACGAATTATTTGTTTCTTCTTCACTTTCCATCCCTGCAACTATTATATTTTTCTCTTCATAACCCTTCTTTCTACTGATAATCAGACAATGGCCACCGAAACAATCTTATCTATGAAATAAATGCATCATTGCCCCCAAACATCAATTCCACATGTTTATGAGATAGGACATTTGCAGCATGTGTATTACCAGAGCCCGACACTCAGTTTGTCTATTACATGCACGACAGTGCGTTCCAAGTAAAATGGTTTCCATTAAAATTTAAGACTACATTTCATTAAAATAGCTGGAAAATTTCTGACCTATTGAATGCTCCCGTAAAAAATATCTTCCTAATATAATTACAAATCCATTCCTGTCAATAAGTTCCTGTTTACAGCAAACTTCACAGAAACAAAATGTTGCACCTTCCGTCAATTTCAATATAAAATTTCAACTATTGTTTTTGCTAAAGAATACAAAAATTCTAGAGTGCGTTGTTAATCAGTTCTTCTTTCATTATTAATTTACTTGTCTCATGTCCCTAAATCAAATATGAACCCGCAACCCATCACGTTCTTTTGTGCACTTAGCTTAAGCATTATTTTTTACTTTTATAAAGATACATTCTACGTGTTTCCCTATCTGGTTTGAAATTAAATGGAAACAAAAGAACATTTCAAAACGTAAACCTACAAATTCTTATCAAAATGACTTTAGAAATATTTCCACGGCATGTCTCGCTTGAAATAAAAATCATGGCCCATTTTGGAAACGCTTATGTTTGCGTTTAATTATTTGCTGAAACGAATAGAATTAACAGTAATAGCCGATCGAGGCTACATGAAGTGCGAGTTTCTGTGTAGCCTATATCTACAAATATAGACCAATTTATTGCAAAAAAGCAATACCAACCTTCTCATTAAATTTGTAAAATAATCGTTTGCGGTTTTTCCAAATTTTTCGTTAAAGTGTTATGTATTTATTAATTTTATTAATCCTCGAGAAGGTCCTGTGATCCCCACTTGCGATTTAAAGGTGGTGTATTATTTTGGGAGTAAATTATCAAATCCAGGAGAAATAAGTAATTCTAGTATAAAAATAGTCTCTCAATCCTGTAGTAACATTAGGTATAATTATAGTGGTGACTTGGGCCTCACTTTCCGCCGCATTTTGATTGTCGTTCGCGAGGTTTATTAAATATATAAATTGTGTCTATCACCCATTACTGTTATTTAAGGTTGCCCATCACTGCTCTAGATAATCCGTTTGGTAGTATTACATTAGAATAGATAATGATATATTAACACTTGGTTCATTTCTCTTGCACATTTTAGGTACACTAAATGTGTGAATCTGGCTAAGGAATGAAAAAAAAAGTTGAATTGAAATATGTAAAAAGCGAGACAATAACAGCGGTGCTGTGTTTCTTTTGCGGAAACCCTCGAACTCGCGACCCATGTGCAAGGTCGTCCACTGGCAGCGTCTGACCTTCAGTGGGAGCGGGGAATTGCCAAGTCCGGCAGTTGGCAGCACCTTCCAGGCGACCTGCTTACCTGGATTCTACACGAGTGTCGAACCTAACAGACTGTAAACCTCAAGTCGCTATACTTAACAAGGAGGGGGGTCAAATGGACCCTTTCATTTTAAACTCCCCCCAACACGATTACAAATACATTTTCAGAGAATCCATTTTCTTTTGGTAAGCCATTTAATAATCACTTAAAGTGGTGCCAAACGTACACTCAATACATACTTTCCACTTGACAGTTCCGATATAAATGTTTTTTTTCTCGGCCGTGAACGAGGACAAGATTAGGGTATATTAGATTTCATCAGCAGGCAAGATAGTGATGTTTTCTCCATAGGATTGACATAAAAGAAAATGGCATAAATCCACCACCTCAATTTAGGAGTTATAAATTTATTAGTCACTACTCTTTCATTACTATGTTTTTTGTAATAAGTGTTTTGTAGCATATAAATTAAGAATGAATTGGCACCACATTTAAGATCGACTCTACATACAGACTTCATCGGCATCGTTAGAATGATTTTAACAATTAAAGAATTTAAAACTAGCGGAAGAGGTGACGCTTATATGCAACTAAGGCGAACGCGAACTAAAATTTGATTGAATACAAGCGTTCATTGCAACTATGGCACAAATTTACCTTGGGACAATTTGAAGATAAGAGCTCTTGCTCTATTGCAGACATGCGTTTACTTGCTTATAGAAACGTAAGCATTTAAACACGCGCGCGCGCGCACACACACACACACACACACAATATATATATATATATATATATATATATATATATATAAATTAGTTACATAAGGAAAAGTCAAGAGGAAACATAGAATAATAAACTTCATACAAATATACTTTTTACATAAAAAAGGTATAACATTAATTACAAGCCGTTATAGATACGTTTGCCGACTCAATTTTACTCTCCTATTCCGCCAAATAATTTTCAAGTGGATAATTTACCTAGAACAACACGAAAAATAGGGTACTCGTTTTTGGGTTCCAAAATGCTTCTGATTTTACACATGAACATTTTAAACTTCACTCTTAGTCTTCAACAATGCTATGCACAAGTCGACACATGAAACTAATTTCTTTTGAAGCGTTTCGTATAGATACGTCGTAAGCTTATTTGAGACTAAAAAAGCAGTAGTAATCTAATCCTCCAGATTTCCAAATGGCGATTAGTCGAGATTCCAATCAATCATCGTTTCATTTGAAATGAACATTTCCCCGCATCAAGCCGATGTTTTCCTGTAGCTTTTTATAACAACTGAATGCGCTTATTATGTAGTAAGATAAAAGACAATACTCCACTGTTTAAGTGTTTTACTTGAAACTACAGTAATGTGTTCCCTAAGAATTAAGCCTTAGACCTAAGTAATTTATGTTGAAGAAGCATCAAAGGAACAATTCAAGCCCAAAATTCTCGTATAACAGCGTCGTTCGTGAACCCCGAATAAACGGGAAATCAAACCAAACAGACAGTTAATCCGTTAAAGAAATGACCATGAAAAACATTTGACCAATATTGTTTGAAGAACAATACGAAGTGAACTTTCAGATTTAATTACGACAGACGAAGAAATAGCCGTAAAACATAAAGAACGGGTTTTTGAGACCAAAGGTTACTAGCATAAAAACTTAAATCATTCGGGCTTTTTCAATAAAATATCATGTTAATTAGTAACAAAAAAACCAGCACGCGAGATTTCAGCGAGACCATTTTTTGTAAATAGTACACCATTTATTCGAATAAATGGTAATTTAAAAAATATGTAATTAAAAGAAGCTTAGAGAAGAACAGCAGTCGTTCGATGATTTCGGTAGTTTTGTATAAAAATTTCTTGGTTTCCTTTTTCAGCCTGCGAACCATATTGTTAGAACTTACCTGACTAGTCTCTTCTATAGCTACAAATAATCAAATTTCTTGATATTGAGAAAAAACCAAAAGTTATTAGCCTCCGTTGGAATCTATAAAAAAAAACTATATTCTCATCGTCTAAAATAATAAATTTTAATACAAAAAAGGCAAACAATTTCTAAAGTAATTCCTTTGACAGAATTCATAACGAGAGGAATATTTAGCATTTAGACAAACTCAAACATATGGGCACAAAATGATGATTTATCACATACTCCCAACGACGACGTAGATCATATAGTACAACTGGAATAGAGAAGAATGTTATATAGTATGTCAGGCAGGCTTGCGCAAGCCTCAGATAGCACAGCTTGTGGAAATGCGGCAACAAAGGCGATAAGATTTAGGAAAAATCGTGGTAGAAAAGTTCAAATTCAAGCTGTATATTACTTGGTGACTTCCAGTTAAAAACAGTCAAAATTCATAAAGGGCACATTTTATAAATATTTTTAACGATGTCTTCGTGGACCAACACCCAATATGTTGATTTTTGGTGACAAGTAGAAATAATTAATAAAAAATGTCACCATATTATTTAAAAATGCGAAGAATGTGAATCGCCAATCCGTAGTTTAATAACCAAAGAAAATAACGTTCGATTAAATTATGGAAAACACAGACAAAATATCTTCTCGAAGGTTCTAGATAAAAATCCAGAGAAATTAGTCTCCGTTAACAGACAAATTTGTCAGGAGTTCGATTAAAAATAAACCAGACATATTGATGGCGAAAAAAATCTCGCAGAGGAAAATTAAGGCGCGTTGAGAGAACGAAGCATCTTAGTGTAAGGCCGTTGCGGAGCCAGGTTCCGGAGGGTTGCAGGCCGTCGGATCAATACCAGACGCCGCCACCACAGTCGCCATTGCTGCAGGGGAGGGCCAAAATACGGCTGCCCCTCCCTCTCCGGCCAAATACGGAACAATTTTGCGTGTCTACCTATTTTATGAATTCATTTTCTTTGGCGATAAAAATCACGAAAAATAATTACGCGTGGACGACGCTAATATATCGGGGTGCGGGGAGAGAATTGCTAATTTTCTTATTATGCAAGAACGGGAGTGAAGGCGGCGCATGCTACTCGGCCATCGCATCTGAATATTCCATAAATCAAAGCCTTACTGGAAGCGACCAGCACATATTTGGTAAAAGCGCACGCTACGCCCACTAAGATCGTCCGTCGTCCATTGCACGGCTAGCACGACGGCGTCGGGTTCCAAGTACTTAATAAACTTCCACAAATTGTTCAAGTCGAATCGACTCTTACGACTTATAAAAGACTGCCGATATTAAACTTTGGAGAATTCAATGTAATTTAGCAGTTATTTCCGCCTTACATCCATTTTTAAAATATGGTAAAATTCAACACAACCGAAATTAAATATTTTTGTTTCAGTACCGCGTCTCCGAAATTAACGGTGATAGGTATTTCCTAATTAACGTAGGCACAAGAAAGGATGGCGATTTGCAATAAACCTTTTGATTTTGTCTCAGTTTCGAGTGAAACCACGGTAACACTTGCGCATTCCCCGAAAGGAGGGTCGAACGACGGGAAAGCAACACACTTTGCGGCATTCCTCAAATAGCGATAGCGGATGCGATCGTAGCGGCGGTCGCCGCCGCCGCGCCGTTGCCAGGCTGCCGTTCGCGAGAGCACAAACACTGCAACGTCGCAAAAGGCGGGGAGACACGCGGGGAGTACAATACCGCCGCCTCCCACGTGCGCGTCACGGTTTTCCGACGTCGCGAGTCGTAGGTCTGCACCGGTAAACAAACTTTTGAAAATGCAGTTGGCAAGTCGTTTTGCAATTTATAGGGATGAGATAGAACCTTGGGGGACGAATAATTATCAGGGCTACGTTGTTGGCTAAAGTGAATAATTGATACTCAGAAACGACATATTCACATCGAAACTATCAATAAACCAAGACTGTACAAAAATTACTAACTTTTGATTCGCTACGTGATGATACTAAATCGGATTGAGGTAATTGCATCATCAATTAAGATGATCTTCGCGAGAGAAATAATACATAACAGTTTGAACACTAATTTTTTGAATTCGACTATCTAGAATTCATCAGAAGTAAGCAAATATATATATATATATAATCCGATATAATATCGACGGGACACCGACGACCGACTAAATCCTGAAATGGCATCTCTTACAGATTTGTCGGAAACGAATAAATTCAACGGAAAGATCTTGTCTTCCTTGTGGGAAAATTACACTACAGGCAAACCAACAAGCCACAGCAAAGGTAGGGGAAGACTGCGGATAACAACACCTTAAAAACTGAATAAAAATTTGGAGAATGACCTACAACTTGTTCTATTTCCTCGTTCATTATCCTTGCGAGTATTTATTGGAATTCATCGGAAGAAAAAATAATGAAATTGAAATTTCAGATATAAGAACAGAATGTAACGTTTTGAAGATATACATAGTAAATTGCATGAATTTCCTGTAATAAAAATAATACGGAAAACATTCGTCAATTATCGGGTAATCTCCGTAAACAGCAACAATTCGAAACGTCGCTGTCCATTTGGTTTCGGCCCTGTTTTCATTTGGAGTAATATGATTTCTTAATTTGTTAATCCCTCATAAACAGCAGATTCATTAAAGTTCTCAGAATGACAAATTAATAACTAATATTACTCTGTATAAAAACAAAACTAGAAACGAATGGACTGACCCAGTTCCACGAGAGAAATAACTGATCAGACTACTCAATGTCACCAAAAATATGTTAAACAGGAAAAGTAACATCAACTATGAAAAATCTTTACACTTTCGTGGTATTTGTAGCCCAGTAAATGACCTTATTGCCTAATTCAACAACAAATATTAAAAAATGAGTAAATATGAACATACTTCGGTGGTACTATTTTGTTGAATTGTGAATTATTATTATAATATACGTAATTATAAAGTATAAAACAAAGCATATAGATTTAATGAAATCGAATATCAAGATTTGGAACCGCAACTTTTGCATTGAAAAGAACACTTAAGAAATAGTATAAATGTTTACAAACCAAGAATAAACTCGCCTTTGAGAAGGTGCATTTAAATTTAATCAATTTTAATTCATAGCAGCTACAACTGTAATACTGATTCTTCAAATATATGTTCTAATATGAGCGACATTAATGGATTTCTGAAGTATATTCAAATGAGAAACCCAAGTTTCCAATTATGAACTAGTCTTGAAAAACTATTTTATTACTATACTAGTTAAGTTCTGAACGGTTGAAAAGTCCGAATGTATAGCTCAAAAATTTGAAATACATCATTATGAATAAACTAAGGAGGCAGACATGATAAGAAATGAGGCCGCTTTAAAAGGAGACGTTATTTGGGCATATCCTTATGCCAAGGGTGCCCAAACGGTCCATCTCAAGAAAAATTTACCGATATAGATCGATTCACAGATTTTGTTTTAGTTGATCCTCAAGGAGTTCAGAATAATCCCCAAACCAATGAATTTGATAATTCGTAATATCCCCTGCTAGCGGCGAAAGGAGGCTTTATCAGAGGAACACGCGGTACTTGTCAAAGAAATTTCGCGATGCGTAACGTTTTTGAATCTCGCCGATTTTTCTCTACACTTCGGGCGGCGTTTTTGGCGGCACGCTTACAAACAAACCAATCGTTAGTTAGGTACTTGAGAACATTCGAGACTTCGGCCGCGCTGATATAAACGTTGCGCCTGTGGGAGGAGCAGGAGTCAGTTTTGTGGCAGTGTCGAGCTGATGAGTTCCCTTCGTTTTTCTCATTCCATTGCATTGTCCATCAACAAGTTTTGTGTTCAAATGTTCTAAACATGGAGGAGATTATGGGCATATCAATAAAAATTGTGAATTCCATTCGTGCCCGTAGCTTGAAACGAAGACTCTTCATATTGCAGATGGAAGATCGTGAATCTGCTGAACAAACTGTTTTAATTCTTCACACGGACGTCAGGTGCTTCAGTCGCAACAAATTGGCAAATTTTTGGCAGACATCCCAATGCATTTAAACACCATAAACTTGGAGCTTCAGGGTAAATGAAAATCCATTATTGAAATGATTACCGCAATAAACGCATTCAAAAGTAAATTGCAACTTACGATAGATAACTGAAAAGAAAGGATCTGGCACATTTTCCGTCTTTATAAGCAAGGATTCCTTGGATATTTATGAGGGCTAAATTATTAAATATTTTGGACGAATTCGAAAGACGTTTTATGATTTCAGTAAATTGACAAATATCGCATCTTATAAGAGTTATCCTTCTTTGCGTAAAACATTGAGGAATGTGTTACTGAAATAGCAAGTCAGTTTAACGCGGACTCATCTTCTGTTGAAAATGAGGTAGTGCAGATTATATCAGATATACATCTCAGAGCCACAGCATCTGGTCTTTTATATCTGAAGATAAATATCCGAATCGCACTTCAGTTGACGGCAATGTTTGTGTCAACTTACCTGTGCGAATCTGCATTTTCTGAAATGAAGATAATTAAGTCAAAATATCGCAATCGACTAACTGACGAACATATGTCATCTTGCTTGACATTAGCACTCGGTAATTACGTACCATCTTATGAAAAGTATGCTGAATACATGCAGTGCCACGCTTCATCGTCTACAGTCAGTCTTTATTTAAATTTAGAAACTAGGAATCGTTTGTTTTGTAAGAACCAATAAACTCGCAATTTTTAATAAGTACGAGTTTTTTCATTGACTTTTAGTTAAGAGCGTACCTCGACTAAAAAAATGTATATTGCAGAAAACTATTTTCTGTCATTCCCACTAATTCTACATTAATTGATGGTCATGAAATTCTGGTATATGTAATATACTTAAACCTTCCTACCTAGACGACAATCCTGCATCACACATACTTGCAGACTCTCAGAGTCGATCGATCGGAGTCTAACAATATTGAGATCTACAGTCCAAGTTTGAGCACCCCTGCCTTATGCTATGTCTAGTAAAGTAAAATGAGAGTGCAATAGAAAGGATAAACCATAGATTAAGGCAGAGACTGTAGTATATCAAATAAAAAACACTATGGGTGGGTATAAATAGGTTGACAAACGTGATACCTAGTTTGAAAACGCCCAAGTATAGTTGAGAGCAGTAATATATACATTTGTGATAGCTGTACAAGTATTTTTTCTTATAGAAGTATTCCTTAATCGCTATAACGTAATACGACCTATTTGCACAAAAATGTTCCGTTTTCAGAGAATGATTACATCATCATTGTTTATTTTATGGAAACCGTCGTCATTGAATTAAAATATGGGAGCGTAGTAAAACGTTTACTCAAGAACTACAAAATATTAATAGTTTAAAATATACTATGGAAGTAAACAAATAATAATATAAGCTGTTCATACATTCAACTTCGAACATTTTCGTAACCCTGAAACCTCAATGTTTTATCACAAATAAGAGAGAAAACAATAGTCTCACAAAAACTGAGAACACGTTGATTGGTCATTAAAATCGCGTACATAACATGAAGAGAAGAGGGAAATATTTTCGAAGTGAAAATAAAAAACTAGTCACTTTCCAAATTAGTTAAGCTAATGTCATTACATAGGGATATCTGTTGTGGTCTTCAGTCCCCAGACTAGTTTGATGCAACCCTCCATGCTAACCTATCTTGCACACGCCTTGTCATTTCCTTATAACTAGCACACCCCAGATCCACCCTAACCTGCTTAGCGAATTCCATCTTTGACATCCCTCTTCTGTTCTTACCCCTCACACTTCCCTCTAATCCTAATTTTACAAGACCCTCGTGTCTTAAAACGTGGCCTATTAATCTATACCTTCTCTTAGTCAATGTTCTCCATATTGTTCGCTTTTCCCCTATTCCTCGTTTGTGATTCTATCCACCCATTTTCAGCATTGGCTTATAGCACCACATTTCCCAAACTCCTATCGTCCATGTTTCACACCCATATAACGCCACGCTCCATACATTTTTAACAATAATTTCCTAATATTCACACTTATATTATCCGTAATTAAATCCCTTTTTTTCGCGAAAGTCTTCCTTGCCTGTGCTATCCTACTATACTTCTACAATCCCTAGTTATTACGATTCCCAAGAAGCAGAATTCCTTAACTTCCGTCAAAATAGTGATACCTATTAACTATTAACTCGTAAAGATTATTACATTCTTGAGTCCAACATTTTCATATAAAAAATACAATGTACAGAACTCCAAAGGCAAGTTTCTTTTCCTACACATACCAATCACCGGAAGGACGATATAGAGTAATCGTGAAGTGTATTACAAATGACAGTAGTTTCCGAGACACACCTGTAAGATCCAAACCCTTTTGCACTCGTCAGAACGAAGAATCACAAATTGGACGATAATTAACAGTGGAAAGCTTCACGCAGCTGTGATCACGGGTTCGTTCCCCTTTCATCAGTCGCGAGTCACTTGAGCTCTAGCGTATGTCTACGTCCAGTCTTCAATATTTTGAACAACGCTACTCAATAATAAATCAGATTTGAGTGATACAACAACAATCCGACATTACTTTAGTCATTAATTGTTTAATTCGCACTTGTCATATGGGCACATTTCATAACTGACTTTTAAATTTTAAGTGCGTACATTTTTCTGGAAAAGTTTACTTTGGTGTAATGATACTCTTAAAATCTTTAGGATACATCCGTAACTATAGTGCGACAGAACTTCAGATTTCTCTATAATGAATTCTGAGAAGGTTAATAAAAAATAACCCATTTCAGCATAAAATTAATAATAAATAGTTCCAATTAATAAAATATTTAATTTACAGAATCCAAGGGAAAAACTGTCAACCCCTAAGCCGTTTCTTTCAGAAGGAACTTAAATATAATAACATAAAAGCAAACCACAAACTGTCCAAATATTGGTATATGGAATGAGGCATAAGAAGTAAAAATAGATTTACAAATGTGGACCCACCTTTGAGAATGAACTGCTTTCTGTTACATGACGTATTGAAGGTCAAATAAATATAAATAATAGTAAAAGACCAGGAAGAAGGAAGACCCCGAATATCAGGGATCTAAAGCAAGGATTTCCAGCACATTTTTATTCATCCCACTTGATAATTTTTCAAGAGACCTCTTAATTATATATATATATATATATATATATAAAATCATAAGCAGAACCAAGTGTCAAATTGCAGTTGTAATGACACTTCAGCTATAAATATATATAAATTATTACGCGATTAATTCGTCTCAAAAAAAACTCCGAAAAGCAAAAATAAAATCATACTTTGGTGATATGGATCAATTCTTCAATATCTATACAAATTCAATAATAATTATAATTGATTTCATCGTTCAAATTCCCCTAAAGCCACAATCAGTTTTAGATCACATTGACCAAAGCAAAATGATATATTTATACCTGTTAAAATATATAATACAACCCCACAATACTATACGCCTAATATAAAATTTTGAAAGAATAATTTAAAAGCCATTCCTCCCTCCCGAAAGAAAAGCCTGGAATACTTTTCAAGCTTTCATCGGCCCGCAAGGGGTCCACCTGGACCACTTTGGGAATCCCTGATCTAAAGGAACGACACAAAATATTGGAATATATGAGAGGAAGTTCGTGCAAAATTCAGTGAAAATCATAAGGCAGAATAGTTAATTAACAATTTCATTTTAATACTGAGATCATGAAAGTGGACGGTTGCAACATTATTCTATAGATAACGATTTTCATTCAAAATTTAATGCTAAGTAAATTGAGAAAAAACTAAGAAGTCGGAATAAATAACCCGAAGAAAAAGCATGGAAATATTAAAAAAATGAAGACAATGCCGAAGTATTTGTTGAGTGTTTAAATGTAATGTAAGTACTAATTTCTGATGAATTCAATGGGACGCCGTATTTTTAAATCGTTTTGGGCGTGTATTATATTCTTAGGAAATTAAGTATAACAAGTTATGCTATTCTTTAATTCAATTTCATCGGTACAATTATAACATATAAATACCGTTCTCGTAATCAGTGTTTATTGTTTCGCACGGACTTTACCTTGTAAACTCATAAAATGAAAATTATGGCTGATTGGCGAAATGCTGATTCCATTCTAACTTACGTAGGTACACACACTATTTGTGTAAGAGGTTGTTTTTTTAATTTTCTCAAACTGATAGGATGATAATGTAATGTGATGAAACCGCAGATCCGTAGTGAGCCAAAGTAGCTGGTGTCGGGCAGCGACACGAGTTTCGTGCGTAGTCCCGCGGTCAAATGTATTTCGGTTGCAGGGCTGCGATATCGAGTCTCACAAGCTGCTGTAAGGCGGCAGGCAAGCGCAAATGACACAAAATTGTGACGAATACAGAATGTCATTTGTGTGCGGCCTTTCCTCGGCCGTAGCTCTTTGAAAGGTGTTTCTATTATTAGGCAAAGTAGACTAGAATATTGGCACGATTCTGCGTCAAAGGAATGAACTCGGCGTAGGTCAAAAACCTTCCCAGTTCAAGAAAACGAGCTCTTAATATTGTAAAAATATTTCCGTATTTTTAGACTAAATGGCACATTTATTGATACTGTAAAGAGCAAGTTGGTCTAGTTTAGACATAAGTTAATGGAACAACTGAATGATAACGTAAAGCGAAAATATTTTCCTCTGGTTCATAGTAATCCAAACAAATGCATTATAGACAATTAATATACAAAAGCTTAGCGGAATGTCATACGTATCAACAAAAAACGGGAGATAAAATCCGAATTACTTGTGTTAAAAGCCCCCAGATTTTTCTAGACGTAAATGCTTAGTTGCGATTCGTCTAATAATTAATTTGATCCGCCAGTATCAACAGTTCACAGCATTTGTTACACCTAACATTCCTATCTGTGACCGTTGTTTCGCCTACTATTCTTGCCTTCCACTATACCTTTTATCACCAAGTTAACAGAACCTAAATGTCTCAGCAAATTATATGAAATGATACAACTTGCATATCCACATAAAAGTCAGCACCTTTCAAGATTCAGATAAGGGAAGGTTGATAGTTATAAATAATTAAAACTTAGGGAATGTAGAACGAAAAACGAAATCGTCGTATTACAGATACGCCGAATTTCGTGAAATTCCACTTTTATTTAGCATCTCATGAGATATCGGAGCTTGCTGTGTACACAAAGCCGATAGCAATAGGATGCAGCTCATTAGTTTGAGAGTACTCGAGCATTTTAATGGTTGACCAACAAATAAAATAGGTACAAATAAATCACCCTCATGTAGCCTTTAAAAATTGTCGATAAAACTGAATTCATCAGATCAAACATGATGGTCTTGAAACAACTGCAATCAAGTTTCATAGGTCATTAAATCGCTTAGCAACAAAATTTCTAACCATTGCGTTATACATTCAATTTTTTTGAATCTGAATTAAAAGAAAATTATTCATAACTTTGAAACGGTGATTCCTAACACCTGATATATAAGGAATCTTTAAACAGTGTACACACACTACGAACATATGAACATTAAGTACTTTCAAACTATGATTAAACACATTAATAAAATGAATCGTGTTTGTCTCCAGATTTACATCAGTGTTCTCAACCTCAATTTATTGCGAGTTATTTAATGTCCATACATGATATGTCAAGAAAAGAAATTGTCTTGACGAATCTGGCATTTCGATACAAATCCGAAGTTGCAACGTGATATACGCTAGATTTAAGCGATTTCGTCATTTCCAGAATTTCCGGGTAAACAAGGGATACATATCCATTTAGGCAAATATAAAGTTCTTAAATCGAGTACATCGTTTAACAAAATTAACACGACTAAACAGATATAAATTTATATGCTTCAAATCATTGTGGATAGGCCATTTAGTTATTTACGGCAATATTAATGTGATATAAACCGTTAATCTTTGTATACATAATTCCTAAGCAAATGTAAATGATTAATGTCACATATAGCGGGCTCATATTCGTGTTATATCTTGGAACAAACTTTAATTTTTAATTCCATCCTAAATATATCAGAGGCATAAGGCACCTCGGTGCAATCCGATACGAGAGGAGTGTGGTTCCGCCAGACGGCAGTATTTATAGCAGGCCACAGTCAGACACGAGCTTCGAATGCTGCTCAGGACAGTCCACAAATAGCACACCGGACGCCGGGGCTGCGAGAACTCCATCTCAGCTGAGCGGCCGGCCTTGAGCTATGCGGAAGTACTGCGCACGTGTCTATTTCAACATTTACATCAGCGCCACTATTTGCTGTGAAGACAAAATTGATCCTGTACGGCAGCCTCATCGGTTTGAGGAACATCACATAAGAAAAGGTGAAAAATGTGTTGAAGAAATATATAAACATTAAAGGATTCAAATTCTGTCGAAGGTAATTACAAGCCAACACTAATTTGCCCACTTAATGTAGAGAAGTACTGCCGGTTATACCAAAGAATCCCTAAAATTTTGTATTCAGAAACCGGTTGAGTAAACCATGAAAAATTTAATTCCGTAAATTTACTTGGTTAGATTAAACGTACCGTGAGGAACAATAGTAATTTTATTTTTTATCGTTTAATGTCTAGGATTGTTTTTGGTGATGCTATGCCACAATGCTCCTTTCAAAGAAAATTTTGTTTATTAAGAAACCAAAACTAAGGCATTGCAAGATTGTATCATTGTTATTATGGTCAAAGCTTCCCTTGAGCTGATAAAAACTAAAACTTAAAAAAAATGGCCACGAAAAATTAAAGTATTTAAAGTAGATCCCCTTGTATAAGGAAAATTTGAATTTCAGTCATTGTACAAAAGGAAAGAATAAATATTGGAAATAGTTAATTTATTATATTCAAATATAGTTGTTGGAATAGATTAGGAAACTAATTTTTTTATTTGTCTATGACAAATTGTATGCTATCAATCACAATACAATTTGGTATCTTAGATACCAATTTGAAGAAACATGGTAAATGCTTATATTTATTTTCCCATTTAAAAATTTATCATAAAACCAAATAATTATATGCAAAACCACAACACAAACATATATTACAAAATAAATTACAAAAATAATTAGGTCTCTTGAAAAGTATGGAAATAAATTGAAAACATTTCATTACATAATTTTTTGATCAGAAAACAAGCTCCAAGAATATCATAAAAACCGTTCAGTACTTGCATGAAATTTTTGCCTTTTGAAAACTTTAAACATACATTCATATATTAAGGGCACTATTTACAAAAAGAGAAATATCCAAAATACAGACAATAAAGTAGTGATAAAATAATATAAGGTTTAGATTTTGTATTTTCTTCATGGTTTCTGAAAGCATGTTTTCAATATTTCGGTAATGTAAATTTTATTGTATTTAATATTACTACAGGTGGGCATTTGATTAGTGGCAGTTTGATGACAAAATAAAAGTAAAATGGAAAAATTACAGAAAAAATTAAAACAATTTTAAAATATTGCGTGTGCTTGTTTCATAATTTGCACCTAACTTGACAGTTTTTCTAAACTTGTTCTTCAATACCTTTGCATTCCCAGGGAAATACTATTGAAAGAGAACGCAATGAAAAAAAGCAATTTAATGAGTGACATTATATGGGTGCATAATGTGGATGGAAGGACTTGCTCAAAGGTAAAGAATACAATATTTTGAACTGTGGCGCTTTAGAATACTGAAAACCACATGTGTAATGTAACTAGCCAGGAAGTTCTAAGCAGTATAAGAGAAAAAAATGGAACACATTGATCAAGATAGGGTATAGATTAGTAGGCCTTATTTTGATACAAGCAAATTAGGGATGATGTGGAATGTGTGTGGAAATTAAAAGGATTGTACAGAATAGGTTAGCATGGAGGGTTGTGTCAGACCAGCCTAATGACTGAAAACTGCAATGTAAAAAACAGGTAATGTTAATAACAATAAAGTTAATTGTTGCTTGTCAAAAAACTATTTGAAACTAGTCAACAAGAAATTATTATTTTGAAATTTGTTTGCAATAAGAAACTAGTACATTTCAAAATTATATTTGGAAGTGCTATAATTAATTTGGTAAGAGACAAATGAAACAGTTCTTGATTATATTAAATAATATTTAGACAAATCTGACATCAATGGATTAAAACAAATACATGAACAGCACATAAAAATATTTAATTCAATGAACTTACATGCCTCAGAAAATATTTTCAGAACTTTTAACTTAAAAACAAAATGGAATGTGGAATGCCAATAACAAATATTGAAAATGGAGTAAATTAAACAAAAATTGTAATGAATGGTTAAACAGGAAATGATAAAATATGAGAATGACAGGAGACCACAGCACGGTAAAGCAGTACCTTTTCATGATCTATTTTCAAAATTTAACTTAACAAACCAGAACTAAGTTCATACATCACAGGGGAAATAAAGACAATTCTACAACTTGTATTACTAAGAAATCCTGTAGAAATGGATCTTGTTAGGAATGACACCTTTTGCAAGTACAAATATGATTCAAAACGTATAAAATTATAACAGGCACTTTAAAAAAATGTGCATATAACTTTATTACAAGTATGTGATACTTACGTTTCGGCTTATTTTTGTGCACCATCATCATCATCTGCTGCGTCTCCCAGGAATCGGGGCGCTTTGCTTGCACCACCACTGAGCTGTCCATTGCAGCCGCCACCGGTGACACCGCACTCACAAGCACCATTGAGGAACCATGGGGAGCCGTCTCCACCACCGCTTGCTGCTGCTGCGTTGGCTCCAGAATTATAGCCAGGCGTAGCAGCACATGCAGTTAGGGTTCAAACTACCTTGATACTGACAGGACACAGCCTTCCCAAAAGACACTTTTCCTTAATGGTCCAAATTCCCTACATGTAAGTTGTTTTAAACAATCCTCCAGGCTTCATCAACAAATAAAATTGAATGATTGATTATCCCCATAAGTGTTCAACATACAAAAAATCAATTTGATTTTGTAAGTATGTAAATAGATTTTGGACGGTTAGAATTATTTTTAGGAAGAAGCTATTTCCATCTGACAGTATTCCCTGGATGGGTTGCAAAAGATATCACCATCACCCACTTCAAAAATTTAACCTCACAAATTTCTAGGGAGAAAATTGACTGCACCAAAAACAAAACAATGTGTCCCTCTACAGACGGTTGAGGAAACCTTATATGATAAAATAATGTCTCAGAACTGTGAATTGATTTTAATTGGAAAAATATTTTCGTGTCAATATAGAAAATCTTGTATTCATGAAATTATTCAGCGAGATGAAAAATTGACACGCATATATATCTACATGTATGTATAACTCTCAAATCTTCGTCTTCGTAATGCTCAGCAGCATCCCACCTGATATGCACACTCCCCTCAGTCTGAACTGAAGTGGACTCGCCCACTCGGGTCAAAAGCACGGGAAGCAAAATAATAACACGGCTTCCCTACACGAGGTAGAGGCTCCAATAGAGTCAGAACTCGTTTTAAAATTGTGCACATTCACTTTCATAATCCACGAACAATATTTCCTAAATTCCCTGTTATATGTATTTCACTCTAATCATAAGACCCCAAGATCTCACTGGGTACATGAAACATATATGTATTATCTCGACCAGATAGTCACACGTTCTTTACACTGTTGCTGCCTAATCTTCCCAGTTTCTTCAACTGAACTATAAGCACACGATTACTCCCAAGTCGTAAACTTCACTGGCACTAAATTATATTTTAATTTCACACCTAGCATAAGATGAACCGTTGTGTTACACATGATGTAAGTTCCAATTTCCTCTGCAGGCGATGTACACAGCCATGCATCTCCATCGAAGCGACAGATGTGGCTACTGTTATTGAAACAATAACAGCTCAGTCGCTCCAAAAACAGAAGGAACACAACATCAATCCCCAGCGGCAAGCACGCCCCAACATGGCAGGCAGCAACAACTGGCGTGGTCGGGCGAAGTCCTCTAGTTCCCGGCTTCCGCCGCTAGAGGCATTTCAATAGCCAGGCATGCCAACAGTAATCTGAAATCTCAGCGGATACCGAAGTCGTGTTATTAATACATACCAACACATTAAAGTTTATAGCAAAATATTTTAGAAACTGCTATTTAAACTTCCACATTTTATATATTGTATACTACAATATTATAACTATCAAGGTTTATAATTAAATATTTCATTATAAGAAATTATTGCAAACCAAATAGTTATAATGGAATTAACATTACAATTATAAGGCGGACTGATGACAGGAATGAATTCAATTTTTTCATTTCTTCCTGTATATGGCTAATGAATGCATACAGCGTAATCTAAGAATAGCTCCGATTTCTACCCAAAACTAATTGCATTTACTCTAAGTTTTGAAAAAAACTAGTGTTATTGCAAACCCATTAATTAATAATCTAGTTCGGCAGCTCTAAGAAAATTATTTACCGTGCGTTAGAGGCAAACGAAATGCTTGTTCTGGGCTGGATTGGAGGTGGAAATAAAGTTTAAAGCGCTAACAGGCTGCAGCGCTGAGTCCACCTCCTCCGCCGCGCGTGGGAACAGGCTGTAGTGACGTCACATTCCTCCGAGGTGACTGGCGAGATTGAGTAAATAACCAATACGATGCTAAGAAATGCTGACGGAGCTAGGACGAAATGTAAGCGAGGGTTCGGTCGTTCTTTTTCGTTATTGATGAAACATTTAATATTTGAGATACAATGAACAGAAGGGAAGTATACCATAAGTAAAAATTACATTTTCTTATTCGGTTTTCCAATAAGCAAAAGTGGAAGATAAAGTTTCAAGAAATGCAGGCTCCATACGAAGACAACTCTGCCAGCATTTCATGGATCTTATTTCCAAATTTTCATCAACCTGTGAATAGGTCTCTACTAGTACCCATCTGAATTTTTTCCAATACTATAATCTCTGCTACCGATACGAGCAAATTATAAATACTTCAAACATTAAATGCAGATTAACTGATCCGTATACATAAACAGAACTTTATGTAATAAATTGTCTGTAAAATAAAATAAAAACTATCTGCAGAGTTCAAAGTTTTTGATAGATTGTACTACAGAAATAGTTGTGCTTTTTATTGCACCGAAATACTCTGTTAATGAATTTGACATTGGTGACTCCGATTTTATTTTCGTAAAACAACCGTGATAAAATGGATAAACATTTGACAGAAATCTGTGCAAGCACAAGGTGTACTTTTTACAAAAGTTAAAAGGTATTACGAAGAAGATAGACGCGAATAGATAAGATTTTGTGTAACTGTAATAAAAAGTTTGATGGTCATTAAGTTCACGGGAAATAGCACAGTCATAGAGAATATCTGAGTAAAGTAATTATTAATTTCGAAACCGTTTGAAATACTTCAAACATTAGACATCTGTAGAAATATAAGTGGAAAAATCAAGAAATGGATAACGTTCAATTTAGTTATATTAAACTCCGGTTAAGCGCTAAGTTGATAAAAATCGAGTAAAAATGTATAATGCAACTGTTAGTCACGCTAATAAACGACCATTACAATGAATGGAATATAATAAAAGATGCATTTAGAAAAAAATATAAAGTTAAAAAACAGAAAACTTGAATTTTTCTAAAGTTAATTATAATTGAAATAATGGCTGATTGCACAAGTTTGTGAATGACTTATAAATAAAACCCCAAAGCTCAGTTGGCAGAGCACGGGGGTGGATATCGCGAGGTCCTGTGTTCGATTCCTTGGTCCTGTTGACATTTTTCCATTCATGTCTTTCCTCTAAAATTAACTATATGCTTTACTGGGCTTCAATTGAAGCTTTTCCACTACCCCAAAGCTTATACTTTAGGAATCACAATTTCAAGAATATAGCATATAATATTATTTATTCATTCATTTTTATGGCTTCGTCCATATCTAAAATTGATTTTTGATATGTAGAATACATACATAATCTTTCTTTGACCATAATTGTTTTGGAAAATACACTGCGCAGAACTCTTACTGGGTATTCTGATGTGCTATTTAACTAATTTCTACAAATTATTCAAAAACATTTTAGAATAAAGCTCGAATACGAGAACAGAACCACTTACTTTCCAATATCCGTACAATTTTCCAAAAAAGAAAGCCGAACATAAAAATAGGCAAACCGGCACACTCATTACGCGTAATACACATTTATAGTCAGGTTGGATAGAAACATGGTTTCAGTAACAAATAGGTGTACAAATGTAATGCAATATATGATAGAAACGTATTCATCTGTGATTACAAAAGGATTTTATCGAGGGATCTGTTAACTCTAATTGATATTACCCATAAACTTTGGCAAATGCTATTTTGCGTTAAAACCGCGTTCCACTTTCAAGCCGACCGCTGGCCTCTTCAGCGCCCTATCCCTTTTCCTCTTCCTAACAACGCTTCTAGAAATGAATTTTAGTTTGCTTGCTTATGGGACTGAATAAAACAACTTTTGTAGTCAAACAATTTTTGTCATTACTATGTTTTCAACAAAGATACCACGAGGTTAGAAATAAGCTATGCAAATTTCAGTCTGTTATCTATAACTTTCCGAGAAAGGGTACCTAAAATCAATATTTTAACATTGGCAAGATAGGACATTCCGACCAGCTTAATTTCATTGTATAATCCTATATATCAGGAATTTAATATTATATTTTGTTGGGGTACATGTTATCCTGTTGGAATAATTCTCTGTATAAAGTTGAAGTATAATTAAAGAGCTATTATAACACAAACAGGATGGATATACACTGACTCAACAGCAGCGGGACGGGCGCAGAGTATTTCGCCGATACAACAAACCGACGTGGCGACGAGTCCTCTCGCAACAATGGGAAGAATTAGAACAAAGCGATGGGAAATAGAAAAACTGCAACAACCGGATGTACTTCAGAGTTTCAAAGAAAATATCAGGAGTAAATTAATAATGAAAGGAGAAAGAAACAATATGAAACAGAAGTGGGCACTCTTAAAGAAAAGAAATGATTAGAGCTGCAGAAGAAAAAATTGGAATAGCTCAGACCAAAAGGAAACCATGGATAAAACAAGAAATAATATAAATGATTGATGAAAAGGGTAAATATAAAAACGCGAGAGAAGAAAATGGTAAAGAGCAGTACAGACGCTTGAAGTATGAGATAGATTGGAAGTGCAAATCAGCCAAAGAGGCTTGGCTACAAGGGAAACGCAAAGCGGATGAAGATTTCATGGTGAAAGGGAAAATAGTCGCAGCTTATAGGAAAAACAAATAAACATTCGGCGAGAGGAAAAATATCAGCAAGAACATCAGGAGTGCGGATGGGAAGCCAATAATGGATAAAGAAGAAAAAGCAGAAAGGTGGAAGGAATATCTAGAAGATCTGTATCACGGAGGAAGTCTAGATCAGTCAATAATAGAAGAAGAATAGGAGGTGGATGATGAAGAGTTGGGGGACAAAATTTTAAGGACAGAGTTTGACAGGGCGCTCAAAGATCTGAGTAATTGTAAAGCGCCTGGAATTGATAACATTCCAGCAGAGTTGATAGGAGCATCGGGCGAAGAAGCAATATCATGGCTGTTCGGGGTAGTTTGCGAAATCTACGAAACAGGAAGAATACCAGAAGATTTTAGTAAAAACATATTTACACCCATACCGAAGTAGGCTGGGGCTGATACATGCGAACAGCACAAAGCAATTAGTTTAGTATCCCATGCATTCAAAATATTAATATTAATCATTACACTCTTTAAGAGTGCCAACTTCACTTCCATATTGTTTCTTTCTCCTTTCTCTATTAATCTACTCCTGATATTTTCTTTGAAACTATGAAGCACGTCCTGTCGTTGCAGTTTTTCTATTTCCCATCTTCTTGTTCTAATTTCTTTCTTGAGTTTCTTCCTTTTCAGCCTACTTTCATATCCAGCAGATTATGGTCAGAGTTTATATCTGCTCCTGGGTACGTCTTGCCGTTTAGTACCTGATGACTAACCATTATATAATCTAATTGGTACCTGCCTGTGTCCCCCGGCTTCTTTCATGTGTACAGTCTTCTTTCTTGATTCCTAAACCAGGTATTCGTCACGTCTAAACTGTGCTCAATCCAAAATTCTTCTAGCCTAAATCCCCTTTAATTCCTTTCCCCATGTCCATAGTCGCCAACTACATCACTTTCTCTTCCTTTTCTATTACTGTGTTCGTCACCTATTACTATCAAATCCTCATTTCCCTTGACATACTTATTTCTTCAATTTCTTCGTAGATTTTCTCAATTTCTTCTTCGTCTGCGGCACTTGCGGGCATATAAACTTGAATAATTGTCGTCGGCTAAGTTTTTGTTTCTAACATTATCGTAATTAACTTTTCATTATATCGTTTGTAATAAGTTATGCGTTGCCAATGCGTTCTATTCATTACGAGACCTACTCATGCATTTCCTCTATTCGCTTTTGTGCTAATCACCCTATATAGATCCGACCAAAAATCTTACTCTTCCTGCCATTTAACGTCACTAATTCCTACTACATCTAACTTTAACCTTTCCATTTCCCTTTTTAGATTTTCTAACCTACCAGTACGGTTTAAACTTTTTACATTCCACGCTCCGATTCGTAGAACGTCACTCTTTGCCTTACTGATGACATCCTCCGGAGTAGTCCCAGCCCGGAATCCGAATGGGGGACTATTTTACCTCCGGAATATTGTACCCGAGAGGCTGCCATCATATTGTTATGCATTTAGCGTTGCATGTACGCGGGAAATTAAAGACACGGCTGTAGTTTCCCCTTGCTTTCAGCCGTGCAACAGTAACACAACAATTTAAGATGTTCCAGACATGCTTGTGTTTGTCCAACATTGAGCCATTCTCGGATCACTATCCTCGTGCCTCAAGTCGGTAATAGTGAGGCCTGTTGCCCCTCACCATGCTAATTTTTGTCCGCCTCGAAATATCGGCTCTTCTCATATCTGTGTTCTGGGGAGACGTCCGATGGAGGACTAGCATCCCCACAAGGTTATTCTTCATATATACCAACATACGCACATATTCATATACACATACATACTCATATACCCATGCATCTCTCTCACAACAATCCTAACTGATGCCAAACACCGATCGTCCCGAACACAATTCCTCTTTCCTCGTTAACTTCACCACAATCATTTTAAATCTTATGACCTAACAAAATTTATTTATTATATTAAAACTTTTTCTATTATTAAAATAATTATTATTAAATATCATAAGTTATTTTCGTTATAAGTTACTTTTCGAGCTCGATGTCGTCTGTTAGATATCGAATTCCTTACAATTACTTTCGAACTAAATGGGTTAACTGAAACTATAATGTTTTTTCCAAATGTATGTCGCAACAATACTCCTTTGTGTTCGCCACCCTATAATCTTTATTTATTACGGCCTACAAAAGGTAGAGTTAATTTATTGAAATACACAATTAAAAGATTGGGAATTATTACAGTTCGTTTGCTATCAATCACGTCCGTTATGAATACGCGAGGCTCGTAATAGAAAGGAAATTAAAATTTCTTTTAATGATCATTGCTTTTAATGATCATTGCTAATTAAGTTTATTTACATGTACAACTAAACTGTAAATATATTTGCCCTATAAATATCTATGGTTCCGAAGATCTCTATTAACTGCACTTGTCACGCGGAGAACCGTAAAATGAATGCATTTAAAAACTTCATAGTGGTTGACACGGTTAAAAATGTATCTATGGAGCCTGGCGTTATGTGACTGCGAAACGTGGACGACAAGGAGTTGGGGAAAGGAAAAGAATAGAAGCCTATGCTATAGGCGAATGCTGAAAATTTGACGGGTGGATAGAATCACAAACGAGGAAATTCTAAACACAATAGCGGAAAAGCGAACAATATGGAGGACGTTGACTAAGAGAAGGGATAGATTAATAGACCACGTTTTAAGACACGAGGATCTTGTATAATTAATATTATAGGGAAGTGTGTGGAGTAAGAACAGAACAGGGAGGCCAAGGCTTGAATTTCGCTAAACAGATTAGGGAGGATGTGGGTTGTGGTAGTTATAAGGAAATGAAAAGGCTTGCGAAAGATAGGTTAACATGGACAGTTACATCAGACCAGTCTTAGGACTGAAAACTACAACAATAACGTACGTGCGGTCTTAAAGATAGTACGGTAAAACTTCAGTTTTCGTTGATAATCCGTGGGTAATCCGCTGATACTGGAAAAACTGTCAGGGTTGACATCTTTGATTACTTCAGAGAAGAATGTCATTTATTACAATTTAATGTCAGCAATTTAGTCTGCGGCTGTACCGATTGCGCATCTTCCAGGGCAAATAAAAAGAGAAGGCTTAGAACTACGGAACTAAAGATGTGCTTATTTTAGTTACTTAAATTTCTCATTATAAACGTATTTAAATTTTTACGTATTGTTGCTGTGCTATTATTATTATATTTATTTTATTATCACAAATTTATTTAATTTTTTCTACAAATATCATTATTACTTTTACTTAATATTATTTTTTTCTACTATACAGGATTTAAAAAAGCTTTAACTTTATTTACATTTGAAGTTTTATTTAAATATGTCGGTTTCACTAAACAAATAATTAATGATTAATGTTATAAAAAGTTATTACCCTTGTGTAAAAAGTTTTTATATTGAAACTTTTTATGTTAAATAAATAAAAATTACTTTGTTTCATGTATTACATCTATAAATTCATAAGTCTATAATGATAACTTCACAAAAGTCGCATTTATAGGTATATAAATTTATGCGCTCTCCTTTATTATTGCCTACGTTAAACGTGGCCTTGAAAAGTGGTTCCTTACGTCTATACTATACTGTATAATGAAAAGTGGTCCTCCAAAAATGGTTCGATTCAGCAGACGTTTTCATTAATTTTTTAAATAGGTCAATAGATGACGTTGTTATGACACAATAAAAAAAACCATAGGGTTAAATTATGCAAATGAGTTCGATGAGGAGATTACTGCCACCCCCCCCCCGCCCCCCAACCCACCTACTGAAAGTGCCGCCCGTGTATAGTGCAAACCCGCACCCTGTGGGTTTAGGGCGATGCGGCGCGGAGACGTGTCGTGGCGATAAACAACAATATCGTTGGCTCTTGTTTCAAACAAGTTATTTTATACAAATACACACCTGATGTTAATCTTAATAAATTGTAAAACAGCCTATATTTCAGAAAAAATGCGATGTAAACTTTATTAACAGTTGTTCGTATAGGACATTTCGTTCGTAAATATTAGGACCTCATCTTGTGCGATTGTAATAGAAACGAAAATAAATATTTACAATGTAATATATATAATGCAATTATGTTATAAAATGAAAATTATTTCACGGAATTAAGAAATTAATAAAAATTTTGTTGTGCATGTCGGACAAGCAACGAGGCCGACATAACACTTACATAAGTATTTTCATAACAAGTTGTGCAAATTTATTATTACTATCAAAATATACATTTCTAATAATCCAGATGTTATCTTTACTGAATCTGCCAAAGGAACATAACTAGATATTTTAATAATATTGAAACATTATTATCAAACAAATAAATACATAAAACATGCAATAAAAAATTAAATCCATTACTTTAATTATTGATCAATTAGAAATTAACTTGAAAAAACTTGGTGAAGAAAATTACGTTGACAGCAGCACTTTCCACCTCTAGTTTTTAACTTCTGATAATAACTTCTGATAGCATGCTCTAGCTAAAATACAAAAACCTAATTTATCTTTCATAATTAACGTTTCTTCTACTAGCAGCCCTCTTCATAACATTTCTATATTTTCATATAATCTTTTCAATGAAGGTCTCATGAGGAATTTTTTTTTCAAAACGTCTTTAAAGTTTTTTGACATTATAAACGTCCCTAATGATCATGTTTTATTATCATTAGATGAAGTGTTATTATTTAATTTTTTACCCTTACATTAATTATACCAGGTTTTTAAAAAAAAGATGGAACAACTACTTTTCCATATTGACAAAAATTATTTTATCAAAAATTTTTATCTTAATAAATGTAATTATGAATTCCATTATTTTTCGTTAAATAACATTTACCATCACGTAATCAGTGGTTTTTCTTTGTTATTTTCTCGCGCAAATTACTATGAGAGAATTGTATTTTTACGTATTTAATAAATATTAACTTTGTTGTGACGAATTTCCGTTATTTCTGCCTCTTCGCTTGTGCGACACGCAAGTATAAATTTTCATCAGTTTTAATTCCTCGATTCCATGAGTAAATTTTCATTTTACAAGAAAATTGTATTATGCACAATATATTGTAAATAATTATTCACATTCGATAATGTTCCAAATTTAGGAACGAAAGGTCTTGTACGAACTACTGTAATTAAATACTATCCTAATTTTTTTTTGTGTTAACAGGCTACATGAGGGTGATCCTGAAACAGGCAACTCCCCTTTAATAGCATAGGAAGGGAATTGAAAGGGGGGGATTACTTATAGCTTGTTTTACTGTTTAATGATTTTAAATTACTCGGATATTGTAACAGATGATATAAGTGTTTAGGAATTTATTTAAAAAATTTGATAAACATTAAATTTTTTTTTTTGGGTAACAGGCTACATGAGGGTGATCCTGAAACAGGCAACTCCCCTTTAATAGCATAGGAAGGGAATTGAAAAAGGGGGGATGCGGAAGGTAGAGCAAGGTAGCCCAGGGATAACTAGGGCTCCCGGGCTATGGTTTAAGGATCCTACCCGGTGTTTCACCTAAAGAGATGCAGGGAAAACCCTAGAAAACCTGCATCAGGTAGGTCGGGCATTGGGTACTATTCTCACGCCCTTCCGAATGACGGGAGACGAGTTTGCTGTGGGGACGCAGCATTCCCTTCTCCGTGTCTCCACCAGTTTCAGGAGGCAATTGGCCGACTGATCCAATGGGATATACCTCCTAAAATAGGTGAAGGTGTCTCGGCATATGAGAACTTTGATAAAAAAAATACCCAGAGAGAGTGCGAGGCATCCCCGACATGATCAGGTGAGCCCCACAGTCACTCTTGGCTGAAGTGTCTGCGAGAAACTCCCGCAGCGCCTCTATCCTATAAACATTAAATTATGCCTTCTAATGTTAAGTGATTTTCTCGCCGAAACGACTGCTGTATGTATAGTAATGTTAAGCATAAACTACAAATAATTTTTCTTAGTCTGTTTTAGTTTCTTACTTTTAAAGTATTACGGAATACATTTACTAAATTTGATAAATGCTAAGCTATATGTTGAGTAATGTTAAGTGACGTTCGCGCCACAGAATAAACAGTAATGTGTTATGCGAGTTTCGCGCCGAATGAACCATCCAGCACCCTGTGGATCTGCCTGCTTTATATAGAAATAAAGAGAGCCTTAATGAACGTAGACTTTCCCGGTGAATAATTCGGATGAAATCTTCACGGTTAACCAACCGGGTCAGGTATTTAAAAGAACACAACGTTTGAGGCTATGAAGCCTGAGGAGGCGGCAGAAGATGGCCGCAGAAACGTTATGTTCTTTTAAATACCTGACCCAGTTGGTTAACCGTGAAGATTTCATCCGAAAGAGAGCCTTAAATCACAGATACTGAAAAGTAATATTTTCTTTTAAGCTTCTGTGGAAATTTTTCGTACGTTGTTAGATATTATATAAGAATCATTATTTATTCTGACTATGTAGTGTTGCTGAATGTGATGAAGTGGCTTTTCGACGCAATCAACAAGATGCAAGCTGAATTAAAATATAGACATTTTCTACTGTCTTTTCTGTCACATTTTGTGTCACTAACACTTACATCACTCACTTCTGCTTATTATAATTTATCAGAGGAACACGCGGTACTTGTCAAAGAAATTCCGCGTCGCGCAACGCCTTTGAATCTCGCTTATAAACAAACCATTCGTTAGTTAGGTACTTGAGAACATTCGAGACTTCGGCCGCGCCGATATAAACGTTGCGCCTTTGGGAGTAGGAGTCAGTTTTGTGACATTGTGTCGAGCTAATGACGAGTTCCCTTCGTTTTTCTCGTTTCATTGCATCATCCATTAACACGTTTTGTGTTCCAAAGTTCTAAATATGGAGAGATTATGGGAATTGCAATAAAAATTGTGAATTCCATCTATGCCCGTAGCTTGCAAGGAAGGCTCTTCAAACTGCAGATGGAAGAGCGCGAATCTGCTGAACACACGGACGTCAGGTGGTTGAGTCACCACAAATTACTAGAAAGGTTTCAAGAATTATTGTCCGAATTAATAACTTTTCTGGACCTAAGAGGTGATGCTGACTGATTTAGAATTTTTGGCAGGCATCCGATTTAAACACCATAAACTTGGAGGTTCAGGGTAAAGGAAAATCCATTATTGAGATGATTACCGCAATAAACGCATTCAAAAGTAAATTGCAACTTATGATAGATCACTGAAAAGAAATAATCTGAAACAATTTTTCGCCTTTGAAAGCAAGGATTCCTAGACGACAATCCTACATCACAAATACTTGAAGACCCTCAGAATCGATCGATCAGAGTCTAACAATATTGAGGTAGATCTCCAGACGTTCACGTTTGAACACCCCTGACCTAGGCCTATATATACTTAAACACACCAATTTAAAACCGACCATCTTTTAACAACATTTTATATAGAGTCTGCAAATATTGATCGACAAATAAAATATGTTCTTCACAAAAAAGCGTAGGAAATCCACTCCAACACACTGCAGATATCTTGTATATAAACTGATACTGGTTGAAAAATCTCCATGAACCTCGCTAGAACTCTGTCATTATGTATTGTAATGTTCCCTTTTTTCAGCCGGCCACTCAGGTCTACGTCAATTTAAGATTTAGGAATACTACAGGGTGCCAGGTATTTTTTCCACAGAAAAACACCTAAAGTTCAATTAAATCAGTTTAATTAAAATCAGAACATGACTCAGATCATCTAAACATGGAGTAATCATTCCAAACATCTTTCCACTCGTATTTAGATCACTATCATCAGCAACTACTACTCGCTACTAATCGCGATTCTAATCTAGGTCTAGCACCACTTATTCGCGGATTACTTGCTAGTAATTATAAACCTCAACTAACACACTCACGAGAAATTCGCAAGCCACAACATATCCGTCCTACGGTGCTTCGTGCTGCCTCCTGGTTGCGCCAACCTGCAGAATCACGGTCACATGACCTCATCCACCAATCGCAGGATTGCAAGTTCCCGCGTTGCGTCGGCCATTTTCCACGTCATATCACGCGTACACTGAAAGTGCAGCTTACCTTTCCCGCTTTCACTTGCGTCAGCCATCGACGTCACGCGCACAAGTGCGTCTGGCCACCTATACCACCAGTCGGCTGGGGTTGTAACTTTACATGTTACAGTATATAAATATAAAGTTACATAAGGTATATATACTCCTGGAGCGCTGTCAAGACGTTGTGCAACAATGATTAATTTTATTATCATCTAATAGGTGAGCTAGTTAAGATAAATATCCATGCAAATAAGTATCTTCTTTCATATATCGAAATGTTTGACACATTCGCAGATTTTACTTCACCAATTTTACCATGTATTTGTTGCCACTGAAAGTTATGTACTACAGTATTACTGTATTTATGTATGTTCCCTATAAAAAGCTAAAGCATAAAACAATTTTGACAAAATTTGGTACACGCGTTATTTGCGATCCGAAAATCAGAATTGTCGAGGTATAACCATGTTACGATCTCTAGGGGCGTGAATGGAGACATTGCAAATTTTGAATAAGCAAAATCAGCCAATACTTCCATCATATAAATACATTTCTTGGTCAATTCATTTATAGTGTATCGTACGATACTGGTAGCATATAATTTAAACCCCATGTATAATCGAAGGGGAGTATTCGTAGGAGTGATGGTGGAAAGGCATCGATAATTAACCGTAATGTCAGCCGCTGATTTTGACATGAGAAAAGCAATTTAAGTTGAAGTTCATCACACAAGAGAGGATGGAAGGGGAAAACAAACTGGGATGTAAAGTGAAAAAAAACTTTCGCATATTATTGTTAACGGATGGGACAATTTCGATCAACTGTTGAATACATGTTTTAGGCGACCAGGTAATCAACACTGTTGAGGTAAGACACGGCTGGTTTGCAGTGGAGGTGATTAAAGTTTTTTTTTCCATAGAAGTCATTATTTGCTTCCTATATATATTTTTATAGGTCAATGAATTTGATAGCATTTTCGCTTAATTTGTTTGTGTATAATTTCACCCCTTTCAGTTTCGAAGTGGAGTATTCTTTGTGATGTTAGTGCAGGGGGTGTCAAATGAAAATAAGAAGAACCAGTCAAGTTTGGTATCGGTGCTTCGTGAGTTTTTGAGTTCGTTTCTGACATTTACCGTGCGATTTAAATTGCAGTTCAACCCCTAACAGGTGAGTTTAATTTTAGTGATTATCAGGAGAGTATATTAAGTTCTGTTTACCATTGGATCTAGTTTATATGTCAATTAGATCCATTTTGAACACTTGATGGTTAAAATAATCCCTAGCTCCATCAGCGGTATGGTTCGGGTGTATCTCCTACCGTCTTATGGTACCGAAGCTAATTATTACTATAGCGCGATAATGGATATTTGATTCTTCCTTAATATATAAGGTTGCAAGGATTGGAAAGTTGGAGTCTGCGTCAGAAAGTCGTCTAGATCCTTCTGTAATTCCCAGGAATAGCTTGTGGTCTAGGAAGGTGTAATAATTAATGACCCTTACATTCATCGGGTAAAGCAAAAATAATTTAGTTTTTGTTATTTGCGTACACAGGACGGAAAACGAGAATGGTTTGGTGAGGCCGAGTGGGCGGGAAACGTCGCCGTTTACAACATTATTTATTGCCTGGGATGCATTGTGTTCGACACTTGGTCCCAGGAGCTGTCCTGAGAAGGTCGGAATGGGAGAGCAGTGGCTGAACAGGCGTGCGTAAAAGTTAATTTCAGCATGTTCAAGAAAGAAGATTCATTTGTAGTACGGAAAACAAAAAGATAACATTTGATGGAGACTCAATCTGAAGAAGAGGCGCTAGAGGAGACGTGTTCAGCAAAGGAACATCCAGCACGGCAAACCAGGAACGACATCACCAGGCCCTTGTTAACATCTGGTAACGGCATTTTTACCCGGCTTTTCCACTTAAAACATTCTCGTTTGATTCGCGATTTTTAAATTTCAACTATATCGTTCGTCACCCGCGTTCCCGGGAGCAGCCATTTAGAAGCTGCGTAGATTCTTTTTTTGCTTTACCGACTGAGCCAATTTGATATTCGTAAATTTATATTTTTTTCACTAAAACTTAATTTGAGTTAAATTTCTTTTAGAAATTTGATAATGTAATATCATAATTAAATGGAATATATTCAAATTAAATATACTTTTTATTATTATTTAACAATTCCTTGTTATAATAATATTTTTGCGGTGTAAACGAAAACCAAACACCACAAAGGGTATCGCCCACGGTATATATCCTGAGATTGTATTAGACCTGATTGCTTCACCTACCTCAAATATTGTAAATATTTCCCCCATTGATGTTCTTCCCAGTTAAAATTCCCGTTTTTTTATTACTCTTTTAAATTTATTCAAAATGCCCGGACGTAATTTTGACTTTCTTAATAAATAGTGAGTGTTCTTACTCTATTCGGTTACCGGATATTGATACTCTAGGATTACTGGTGGCACTTTTTTGTCTTTAATGTACTGGGAGTATTTTTTGCTATTATAAAGTGTTAAGAGTATTTTTATTCAGTAATTTTACTGAAAATATTTTTAGCCCTGCTATGTACGGGGAATTTTTTTTACTAGTTCGAAATATTTTGTAAATGAGGGGGGAAAAATAATTTAATGAATTTAATAATTGAGTTTAAATATATATATTTATTAATTGTAAACACAATAATTTTTAATATGTATAGTGAGTAGATATATTAAGTTCAAAATAATTATTTAAAAATGGGATTTTATTAAAGATCTCAGGGTATTAATGGTTTGGGTGATCACGTGTAGCAGATCTGTTCGTTGACGAACCTGAGTTGTTTCATAGGCGTCTCGCTGTAATTTCCGTATTGTGGAACTTATAACGGCCGGTAGACAATCGTACGAAGTCGTGCTGGCAAAGTAAGGAAACTCCGCTTTTTCCTCTTTCTTCCCTGCTTCCTTGACTGATCAAAGCATGGTCTCCGCTGCCACCTCACCAATCTGCTCTCGCCGTAATTTCTCTGCTGCCAATCTCCTTTCGCCACCACCTTCAAAAATCTCCTCCACCACTCTCCTTCAATATCCTCTCACCATCACTTTGCAAAATCTGTCCAATCTATCAAAATTGTCTCCGCCAGCCTCTTTAAAGCCTTGTCCCCACTTATCCGACACCTATCACTAAGGTGGCAGGGATAGATATCCTCCAATCCTATCCCTTGTTTCATTTGGGGAACACACGCCACACGTCACCAAATTCCTAAGCAGATTAATACATTCCGAAACGGCGCCGAGGTGTCCGAACTTTATGGTCCAGGTGGCAGCCGCAGTCCCTTGTTATTATTCCGAGCCGCCGAGACGGCGGGCGGAAAAACCCCTTCTTCCTGGCAAACAACTTGCTCATGCCAGAATATTTGGTATTTAAAGTTCCCGTAAATTATAATAAAAACTTGGACGCGGGTTCTACTGCGCTACAACTTGAAGGATATTTCAGGTACATATTGCGAATGTTTCGATGCCTGTTTAATCACGAGTTGACCTATAATTTAATAATGTACTTGGGGCAATATAAATAAATACCCGGTCAACGACGAACTCCCAGCTAGTATTTATATATAAAGTTTCTTAGGATAAAAATTACATTATTATAATTTTCATTCTTAATTCTTTTATGCTATATAAATGTTTCCTGTTTTCTGTTTTTTAATTTATCTTAAACTAGATTTGTGCCCGGTGACGCCCAGGAATTAATTTATATTAGCCACCGTGGTGACTCCGAGTTACAAATTTCCTGGTATCTCAAATAAGCACAGTAACTTAAAAATGTCTGAGAAATGTACAATATTAACACTGGGAGGGACAGTATCAATCTCAGTTATTAATTATTCGCATTCAAATATCTTCCGTTTATGTACATTTTAAAATTCAGTGCCCTCCACCCCCGCCCCCAGGGTGGTAGTTGTGTCTTACCCCTACAATTTTAGCTTCTTTCCGGGTCGCAAAAAACACCTGAACCAAATTAGGTCGTAAATTGCTATACGGGATTAGATTTGTAAGCGGCACATACCTTCACAAGGATTCATTGAAAATATACAGACTATTTACATCATACTTTTCTAACTTAAATATTTACAATATATTTATTAAGTGTAAATATAGTGTACAAGTTCATAACTGATATTGGGGTTTCCAGTCCTAAGATTGGTCTGATAGTACCCTGAATGGTAACGTATCTTGCACAAGCCTTTTCATTTCCGTATAACCAGCACTCCACACATCCTTCACAACTTCCTTAGCCTATTTCATCCTTGTCCTCTCGCTTCTCTTCTTTCTCCTAACACACTTCCCTCTAATGATAATTTTAGAATACTCTCACATCTTAAAACGTGGCTTATTAATCTATCCCTTCTCTTGGTCAAATTCCTCCATTTTTGTTCGCTCTTCTCTTATTATGCTTAGAACTTCCTGATCCACCCATATGATTTTGAACTGTCTTCTATAACACCACATTTATAAGGCTTCTATTCTTTACCTTTCTGCAACTACTAATTTCGACGTTTCGCTCTCATATAACGCCACACTACATACAAATATTTTCAATAAGGATTTCCTAATATTTATTCTCTTAGTAGTTGAAAGTACATTCCTCTTTTTTTAAAGCCTTCCATGCCTGTACTATCCTATTCTTTATGCCTACTATACTTCTACCATCCATAGTTTTTATGCTACCCAAGTTGCTGAATTACTTAATTTCCTTGAAAATATCCCTTCCGAATCTAAAGGCCTTTGTAATTCCACTGTTTCCCCTAATAAACTCCATTACCTACGTTTTCCCTCTATTATTGTTGAACTCTTTCTCCGAGATCAATTTCATACAATTTATTATCTTTTCCATTCATCTTTGACAACCCTAATTCTGCAATATCATCAGCAAACCTTATGGGTCTTATATTTCTACTTGCACATATGATTCATTTTCCATGTTCATTTTTAACATTCTTCATCTCTGTTCTATGTATAAGATAAATAGCATGGGTGACAGACTGCACATTCATGTGTTATTCCTGTCTTGCTTTCAGCTTTCTTTTTCTTGCCCTTCGATTCTGATTACAGCTGCCTGCCTTTTGTAGACGTAATGGATAAACCTCCTTTCTCGATATATAATTCCAGTGCTATTCAAAATCTTTAATCTTATTCTGTTTTCTAAAATTAGATACAAAGTCAATATTGCTTCTGTTGTCCCTACATTCTTCCTAAACCCAAACTGATCTTTTCCTAATTCGCATTTTGTTTGATATTCCATCCTCTTATATACAAATTTCGTGAATATTTTGCATAGCAGGGAGGCGCTGCGGGAGTTTCTCGCAGGCGCTTCAGCCCAGAGTGACTGCGGGCTCACCTGATCTTGTCAGGAATGCCTCGCACTCTCTCTGGGTACTTTTTATCAAAGTTCTCATATGCCGAGACACCTTCACGTATTTTAGGAGGTATATGTAACCGGGGTCAAAGACCTTGGGCATATGGCAAGAGCTGTCCGCTGATCCCATTGGATCAGTCGGCCAACTGCCTCCTGAAACTGTTGGAGACACGGAGAAGGGAATGCTGCGTCCCCACAGCAGACTCGTCTCCCGTCATTCGGAAGGGCGTGAGAATGGTACCCAATGCCCGACCTACCTGATGCAGGTTTTCTAGGGTTTTCCCTGCATCTCTTTAGGTGAAACACCGGGTAGGATCCTTAAACCATAGCCTGGGAGCCCTAGTTATCCCTGGGCTACCTTGCTCTACCTTCCGCATCCCCCCTTTTCAATTCCCTTCCTATGCTATTAAAGGGGAGTTGCCTGTATCAGGATCACCCTCATGTAGCCTGTTAATCAAAAAAAAAAAATTTGCATGCGTGAGGTACTAAACTAATTGTCCTGTGCTAGTGGCATCTATCAGTCCCGGTTTTCATCGGCATGGGTATATTTATGTTTACAGGTATTGTCCCGGTTTCGTAGATTTCCTGTACAACCGTGATATTGCTTCTTCGTCCGTAGATCTTATCAACTTCACTGGAATGTTATCAATTCCTGGCGCTTTACAATTGCTCAGATCTGTCAGCGGCCTATCAAACTCCGACCTTCAAATTTTTCCCCCCAACTCTGCATCATCCACCTCCTTTTCTTCTTCTATTACTGACTGATGCAGATTTCCATCGTCATAAAACTCTTCTAGATATTCCGCCTTTTCGTCTTTATTTAGAATAAACTTCCCATCGGAATTCTCATCGGCGCGTGGATACGTTTTGCATTCTAACACTTGATTCCTACCACTGGTTAGACCAATTGGTACATGCCTGTGTCTCTCAGCTTCTTATATGTGTAATCTTCTTTCATGATTCTTGAACAAGGTATTCGTCACTATTAATTTGTGCTAAATACAAAATCCTAATATCCTATTTTCCCTTTGATTCCTTTCACCAGTCCATAGTCCCCAACTACATAACTTTCTATTCCCTTTCTTATTACTTATTACTTTGTTCCAATCACCCATTATTATCAAATTCTCGTTTCCTTTAACATACTTCATTATGTCTTCAATTTCTTCGTATATTTTATCAATATCTTCTTTCTCTGGGTCACTTGTGGACATATAAACTTGAGTGATTGTTGTTGGCTGTGGTTTTGTGTCTAACGTTATATACCTAGCCTTTCACCATATCGTGAACGATAACTTATTCGTTGTCTTAGTTCTCAATGCGTGCCACGTGGCAGGCAAGGATGAATGGAAACGACCAAAACGTAACAAAAAAAATGACAGTTTTATTATCGAAAAAGACATAAAAGAATTAAAATGAAAAGAAAAATTTGAAAACAAGAACGCTTCTAATTTCTGACAATTTAATGTAGACCAATCTTAAGTGTACTGTGTAATACTCTCGTCTTAATAATATAAATTGATAGACGGGGACTTTTGAAATAAAAGGAACTATTTTAAAACAAATTACAGTAAGTTTATTTACAGCTAAAAACAAAAATTATTGACAAAAAATTTGCTTGGTAAAAGTAATTTAATCAAAATTGGACGGTTGGGTTTATTTCAGCTCATTTCCACGGCTTTCATGAGGGTCCTTCTCATCAGGGAGTTAAGATGGGGAGAATTTCTTTACAGTGAAAATTTGATCAATTGTAATATTTAAAAAGGTGTTGGAATCACTTTACATGCGAGTATGTCATGTCTTACTGTGGACGTTTCGCTGGTTGATGCACGGCCGTGGCGATGTGTGATGGCGATGGTGGTGATGATGGTCGCAGCCGTGGCGTCGACGCTGCTCCAGTTGGTTGAGCAACAAGACTGCTGGCACGTCTTATCCCTTTTGTCGTATCGTTTTTAGTGTCCGTTCTTCTTGGCTTTTTAGATATTCCTACCCCGCAAGTACTCTCTTAAACCAATCGGATTTCTTAAAATAAAACTGCTCAGCAGAATTCCAACCAATCACTGACGCGCTTTTGTTTCATCCGCGACAATGACCGTCGTAAATTATGGGTTCGCTACTGAGCTCACCCCTGACAGCGGATCCTACAACAACAGACCCTCGCATCATTCAGGGCCTGACAGTTTTAAGATGCCCTAAATAAAGACCTTCGCTGTTGCTCAAGTCCAGAACACCCAATAACACGTGCACTTCATTACAACTGACTTTCTGTAATTAATTATCGATACTTTTCTTCATGTCAAAACAAATTTTATAAAAAAATCACGTGAGTGTTGATCAAGAGAACAGTATTGCAATCCGTTCTATTCATGGCTAATATATATATATATATATATATATATATATATATATATCCGAGCAACGCCGGACACCCAAAATATAAGTAACACCTCCGAAATTATAAATAAATTTCTCTGCCTTAATATGGCGACACTCACTATCAATCGCAATCTATTACTTTTTCAATTGTTTATTGCGGTCTATGCTACAGAAAAGTAATCCTTCGTAGAGAATTTTGGATTTTTCGCCATATTTAATATCATCCAAGATAAGCTTTCATTTGAATAAATCAAACTGGTTACATGTATTCCAAATAGAATTCCTCTGAAGTAATCAAAATGACAATTTCTCTGTTGCATATCTACTTGTTTCATTTACAATAGACATTACTAATTCGTCCGCCAAAAATATCGTCTTTCCTTTCGGAAATGTTAATTATATATCATTAAATTCAGTTGCAAACAATTTCTTCGTTTAGTATAATGCCATCTTCCCTGTTGGAACAACACAATAAAAACCTGTAACTATATCATAAAAACACTGTACAATAGGGAGACACATGATCCAAACATTTCTGTAAGCAACTGAGGAAATTTTCTAATACTTGGAATTTACGAAGACATCACTGTAATTTCAGATACAGGACAGACAACATGTGTTCGCTTTTAGTTTCATTTATACGCAAATTTGTAAAACCTAATACGGTCAAGGCAGGTTTCCGGGGACAAAGCCGAGAATCCGCCTCGCAGCCGGGGATAGAGGTTTGAAACCGGGGACTGACCCCTGAAAATATAGTTTAATTCAAGGCCATCAGAGTTCTGCGCTAACGAAGTCGCGGGCATAGATAGTAATAAATATTGAAGGAATTAATTGTAAACGCTCTTATACAATATCTGGGTGCCCGATGATGACAGAAAATTCATTTATAGAATCCCACTACAAATTTAATTTAACATTAATCTCTTTGTAAACACGTGATAAAACCATCAGCGAAAGGGTCAATTTCTAAAATTTATATTTTCTGGCCCCCTACTTTATGAGGTCTTAATTCTATCATAATCACCTGCAATGTAATAAAAGAACACGAGTAGAAGTCTTAAGTTCTGCGCTCATTTTTCTGTATGTAGCAGCACTTTCACCAAAATTTTATTGGATAATGAAAACGAGCCTTTTTCTGCACAATGGAATAAAGGACCCTTTCACGAACAAAAGAGTCATCCGTTCCTAATTTGAGACATATTTGCTTCCGAAGTCAGATGTTCACCGTGTAAAATTTGGAATTAATAGGACCTAATAGGAAACATGTTAAGACAGCACTTTGTTTACGTCCTGCAACTAAAATTTTTCCTATTGGTTGCAATTGCTGAAATGCAAGCCAATGGGCGCTATTAGAAATTTCAGCTCTGCTATTTTGGCCCAAGGTGACCGCGATACTGTGAATTCAACCTCGATGCAGCCACCGAGGATCAACATCAGGCACCTCCAAAGCAGACTGAAGAATACAGAGCAAAAGACCGCCAAACAATGCAGCTGCAGGTTTAGCGGGTATAGTTAACTTTTGATTTAATGAGTTCACATTGTCAAAACCTATTTGCCATAAAATACATTGTTTTGTTCACCCTACAGGTGGCCCTGATTTATAATGAACCTCAAAATAAATTTATTATTGCTAACGTTTCCTTCATTTGTGTATCAATTCTCTTGTTTAAATTTTATTGTTATTAAATTCAGAATTATAATTCAAATCTTTTATTTTCTCATTGGAGTCAAGAAATATACTAGTAAGTTTAATACGCACATTACAAAATTCTGCAAATGTACAGTACTGAAAGAGACTATCAATGTCACTAACCACGAAAAATATTTATTCGCATTCACATATCATATACGTTTTACATTTACGTATCCCACCCTCGACTTTAGGAATGGTTTGTAGTAGTCTTACCTCCACATTCCTTGCTTTGCAACGTCGCAAGGAATACGTGTACAAAATTTTATCTAATTGCTCCTCCCTTTTAAATTTATTGTTACGTGATGCTCTGCCCATCTAAGCTCGGAATGGGGTTATTGGGCGCGGTCCTTTGGGTTCAGCCACTTGCGAGCCGTTTCGGCGCGAAACTCGCATAACATTACTAGACACATAACTTATTATTTATCTAAATTATTAAATGTATTCCTTAATCCTTTTAAAGTAAGAAACTAAAACAGAATAAGAAAAAATGATTAATTATAGTGTTTGCTTAAAATTAGATACAAAGCAGCCGTTTCTGCGCGAAACTCACTTAACATTACAAGGCATATAATTTAATGTTTATGAATATTTTTAAATATATTCCTAAAGACATATCATCAGTTGCAATACTCGAGAGTTTATAAAACATTAATAGTAAAACAAGCTATAAGTAATAAAAATTTAAGATAATGTTTAATAACAGCAGTTCCTACAAGACGTTTCAATCCTAAATTTGGTATCTTACCTAAAGTGAATAAAATTAAAAGTACAAAACAATTATTTACAATATATTATGTATAATACAATTTTCTTATAAAATGAAAATTTACTCACGGAATCAAGGAATTAAAACGGATGAAAATGCATGTCGCACAAGCGAAGAGGCAGAAATAACAGAAACATGCCAATTCGTTAGCACAAAGTTAATATGTATTAGAAACATTTACGACCATCAAGTTGTAAGCGTCGCTGGACGGAGCACGCGTTTAAATATATGTTTTCCAATTATAATTTACATGATTAATTCCACAAATACGGACGAAGCGTCGTAAGTTTATTTAAATATTAGTCTACGTTTTTATGACAAATTAGCTAGTCTTTTCGTTAATATTTGAAGATTTCAAATTCTTTATTCATTGTACAATTAGTAACAATAACTCATGAGAGTTTTGTTGTGTTCAGAATAAAAATAGAATTATTTATCCATGAGTGAAACAGAAATTTTCTAAAAGTATCGATTTTAATGTATTTAAATTACTTGTCTTTTAATAATAATAATAATAATACCCGAATTGTTGTAATGTGATACACCTCACTCATCAGTCTAAAATAAATATTATATTTTACATCTGAAATTATAATATTTTTTAATAAGTTTTATGGTTGTTTAAATATGCTTCCACAAAACTGAATAATTTTTTACATTTAATTAATTTTTTTCATGTCCCATTAATGCGAATGTTAAATGTGAGTATAGTTTGACTAATATAACTGTAATTACAATCTAAACAGTTAATTTGGTATATAGCTTTATGTTAACCGAAATTATTTTAATATTTTACATAGCTTAAATTATTGCAAGATTTTAAGGTAATTCGGATATCATAATTCATTAAGTCGTAAGTTTGTATTTTTTAAATATATTATATATATATATATATTGTGATAAAAAAGGCGGATTTTGTAAGGTTGTGGCGTTATGAGGCGCAGTTCGGCCAACAACAATGGCTAGTCAGCCGAAAGATGGTGGTTCCCCGCGGGGGAGGCCCGCCGGGCGTGTATAAAAAATGACGATAATGAACCCCCGCGGGAAAACCCCGCCGAACGAGTTTAAAAAATAAGGGCGGGGAACCCCGAAATGTTGTGAAATAGGGGAATTCCCGTCGGAAGGTTTAAAAGGGAAGCCGATGGGTGGCTCGCGACCAGACCCCAGAAGACAGGCGAGTGGAGGAGAGGAGAGGACGTGGTCCAGAGGGCAGAAGGCAGGCGAGTGGACGGACGTGAGCAGGCGTGATCAAATCCTGCAAGACGCCAGAGAGACACACAAACATTCGAGAGGTGGATGCTTGTTGGCCCAGTAATTGTGGCTACTGCATACTCCATCTCTTGAGAGACCTAAAATCCCCTGAGATTAAGCCCCTGTCTTCACTTTAAATTAATAAATGAAAAATTTTAAAATTGATCATATTTGTACTTTAAATTAATAAATGTTTTATACACAAAAAAGTATATCACAATATATATATATATATATATATATATATATATATATATATTGTCACGTTTCTTAGGGATCGTGAGATTCAATAACACACACACGTAGAGGTTATAAGCGTTTAATCAACGGCGAAGTGCTGTACAAAGCTCGTACTCCGATTTGGAATCCAGTCCTATTTATACGTACATGGAATATTCTAGAAACAGAACATTCTAGAAACAGAAAATACTAGAAACTGAAGACAAAGAATGTAAATAAATTAAACAAATAAAAATGGTTGCGTCGGCTGGGACTCGAACCCGAATCTGCAAATCTGCAGTCTGGCTCGCTACCGCTCTGCCATCACTGCAGGTCTTCAGATGTGGCATTGCTCCCTCCTTTGAAAAAACAGCGTCCCGCTGTTAGTTCTGAGCTGCCTTGAGTCCTCTGGATCTCGTCGTTGGCCCGACGTAAGTAGGTCCAGTTCTTGGGCTGGCAGTCGTCATTCCTACGTCTTCGTCCCCGTGAAATTCCGCGTCGTCGTCGTCGGGTCGTGTTTGGTCTTCAACCTCCCTTTGAGCGTCGGGTTCATGGTATGGCTTCATCCTCAGTACGTGGACGGTGTCGCAACTCTTTCTGCGTCTCGAATTAGGATCATAATCCTCGACCTCATATGTGACGTCGGATAAACGTTTTAGCACACGGTACGGACCAAAGTACCGTTTGAGGAGCTTTTCTGAGAGGCCGACTTTGCGAATGGGAGTAAAGATCCAGACTAGATCCCCTGGCTGGTACAAAACTGGACGATGTCTTGCGTCGTATCGTAGTCGGTCCTTCTCTTGAGCTTGGAGCGTACGTATTCGGGCTAGTTGTCGGGATTCTTCGGCCCTCGTTACTAAGTGACCAATGTAAGGGTCATTCACATCGTCGGGATTGAAAGGTAATATCGTGTCCATTGTCGTTTCTGCCTCGCGACCGTGAACCAGGAAAAATGGTGTGAATCCCGTTGTTTCTTGCTTAGCGGTGTTGTAGGCGAACGTCACGAATGGAAGTACGGCGTCCCAGTTCTTCTGATCGACGTCGGTGTACATGGACAACATGTCGGCCAATGTTTTGTTTAACCGCTCGGTAAGCCCGTTTGTTTGAGGATGGTAAGCAGTCGTCATTCGATGCGTTATTTCACACAGTCTATTGACCTCATGTATTAGTCTAGACTGAAATACCGTCCCCCGGTCTGTGATTATGGTTCTTGGAGCTCCATGCCTAAGTATTACTTCTTCGACGACGAAGGAGGCGATCTCGGAAGCTTCCGCCGATGCTACGGCTTTTGTGACGGCAAATCGAGTTAAGTAATCGGTGCAGACAATAATCCACTTGTTTCCCCGGGATGATGTTGGAAATCTTCCGAGCAGGTCAATTCCGATGCGTTGAAATGGTGCGTCGGCCGGAGGAATCGGCAGTAGTCGCCCAGGTGGTCGTTGGGGGATCGTCTTTCTTCTCTGACACTCTCTGCAGTGGCTGACATAGTGTCTGACGTCCTTAAGTTGCCGCGGCCAATAAAATCGCCGACGGATTCTGTCATACGTCCTGACGACTCCTAGATGACCAGTGGTGGGTGCGTCGTGGAACTCCCGCAGAATTTCTAGACGCAGTTGCTTGGGGATGACTACCAACCATCTTCTTCCCAATGAGTCGTAATTCTTCTTGCGTAGTACGTCATTAATTATTTCATAGTCCCCTTTCACGCCTTGGGAAGAGTTCAAAGCTTGTATAATCTCATTCAGCTTCGGATCCTTTCTCTGTTCAACCGAAATATTAGTCAAAGAGTTAAGACAATCCAGGATCTTACTCTTCGGTTCTTCGTCGTCGACAGGGTTTCGGGAGAGACAGTCTGCATCCTGATGTTTTCGTCCACTCTTGTACTTTATCGTGACGTCGTATTCCTGAAGTCGTAAAGCCCACCTAGCGAGTCGTCCAGAAGGATCCTTGAGTCCGGTCAGCCAGCAGAGGGAATGGTGGTCCGTCACAACCGTGAACGGTTTGCCAAAGAGATACGGCCGGAATTTATTTATGGCCCAAACAACAGCAAGGCATTCTCTCTCTGTCGTCGAATAATTCCTCTCTGCTTTGCTAAGTGTTCTCAACGCATAGGCTATGACCTTCTCTTTTTTGCCGAACATCTGAACGAGTACAGCACCAAGTCCGTGGCCGCTGGCGTCAGTATGCAATTCAGTCGGTGCATTTTGGTCGAACAACCCCAGAACGGGGTCGGAAACAAGGGCTCGTCGCAGCGTGTCGAAAGACTCCTGTTGTTCTCTGCTCCAGATAAATTTGGCGTCTCCTTGCAGCAATTTGTGTACTGGCCGTGCCTTTCCACTAAAGTCTCGGACAAAACGCCTATAATAAGAGCAGAGCCCAAGAAAACTCTTAACGTCGTGTAGATTTCTTGGCCGGGGAAAGTTTGTTATTGACCTGACTTTCTCCGGGTCTGGTCGTACGCCTTCCCGTGAGACTAAATGGCCGAGGATCTTTATTTCCTTTGCACAGAATAGGCACTTCTTTGGATTCAGTCTCAGCCCTGCTGTACTCAGACACTCGAGAACAGTTCGCAGTCTATGCAGATGTTCGCTGAACGTTTCCGAGAAAACTATTATGTCGTCCAAATAGCAGAGGCACATAGTCCATTTCAAGTGGCGCAGCAAGTTGTCCATCATTCGTTCGAATGTTGCTGGTGCATTACACAACCCAAACGGCATAACTTTGAATTCGTAGAGTCCGTCTGGTGTAATGAAAGCGGTTTTCTCTCGGTCGGCTTCGTCCATTTCTATCTGCCAGTACCCTGAGTGCAAGTCCATGGTGGAGAAAAACTTTGCCCCATTTAGACAATCCAGAGTATCGTCAATTCTTGGTAGTGGATAAACGTCCGTCTTCGTGATCTTGTTAAGTCTCCTATAATCGACGCAGAATCGCCAGGTTCCATCCTTCTTTGTGACTAGTACGACAGGTGATGACCACGGTCTCTGTGATGGTTGGACGATTCCTCTGCCAAGCATCTTATCCACTTCTTCTTTAATAATGCGTCGTTCTGTTGGTGATACTCTGTACGCCCTCTGAGTGATAGGTGAGTAGCTTCCTGTATTAATTTTATGTTTCACCTTCACAGTGGTTGATTTTTCCCTGATTACTACGTCGAAGCACGCAGAATATTTCTGAAATAATTCAAGAAATTTCGTCTGCTGATCGATGGTTAACTGCGGCGCCAGTAACTTATGAAACTCGAATTCGTTGTTTTTCGTTACTGTAGGAATTCTGCGGCTGGGTGGATTTTCTTCCATAACAGTCAGATGTTGTTGTGTTATTGGCTCAGCCCTTGCTAAGCACATATGTCTCGGAAGAAACTGAGGTTCGTTCTGCCCATTAACTACCCACAAATCTCCAGTGCCATTCTTGAACGATATGACCGACGCAGGAATAATGACTTGTGATAATTTCTTTTTCGCTTCAATTATAAGATCTACGTGGCCATTTAACTTAGGGCACGTGACTGTAACCTTGGTAGCGCTCGACGCAGGAATGGTAACATCGTCGAGAACCAATAACCGCCACGAATCCTTATTTCCTATTTCTCCGGAAGCTTGTAATTCGTCTAACAGAATTTCAGAACGTCCACAGTCAATTACGGCTTACGAGCTCTTCAAAAAGTCCCATCCGAGGATAACGTCGTTGCTACATTGCGGCAGGACGATGAATTCGAACGGCTGAATTCTGTTATTAATTTTCATCCTGATGGTGCATCTTCCGGCTGGTTGCACATATTTGCCATCCGCGACCCTTAAAATAGTATTCCTGTTATCAGCGATCTTGGTATTCTTCAGCTGTCGCCGAAACGTCTCGGATATAACAGAGAAAGATGCGCCGGAATCTATTAGGGCTCGTACCGACTTGTGGTCCAACATTACGTCTATATAATTTCCAGACATCTTGGCGACGGTCGTCGACGGAGGATTTTCTTCTTCCGCGGCCTCACCTCCAGGGAAGGTCGCGTCATCTAGTTTTCCAGGTTACGTCGGCTAGGGGAGCGACCGAATGGCGACGGAGATCTGGAGCGACGTGACGGAGAGCGTCCTCTCCTCGCGGCGGGATGCGGCGACGACGACCTGTATCTTCCTCGAAACAATTCTGTCTGTTCGGTATCGTCATATTGGCGTCCATGGTCATATGCATCCTGTCCTCGCCTAGTTCTTGCTTCAGCGAATACACGTCTCCTGTCCTTGCAGTATCTAACCACATGTCCAGGACGGCCACAATGGAAACACACAGGTCGATTATCCCGTGTCCTCCAGACGTCTGTCATCCTTGGGGCGGAGGTTGGCTCCTCCTCCCGTGCAACTACTTTCGCAAAGGTTGGTTTCCGCCTCGGAACGACCTTTCGCCAGGAGGACGTCGGAGTGGAGATTTGCCCCAAAACGCTTTCCACTTCCTCCCGGATGGCCTCTGGTTCTGCACGTCGTCTCTAAGGGATAGAGCACGCTGAATCTACTATCTGTCGAACGAGAGGCGACAAATCATTCGCCTCTCCTACTGAGGCAATCGGCACAACGTTGGGAAGCCTCTCGAACCTTCGTCGAATTCGTTTTTGGTTCATCTCTTCGATGAACTGGCAGTGCTTTACGAACTCGTCCGTCGATTTTACGTCCTTTAGTAGGAGGGCTTGATATAAGTCCTCCGCGACACCTTTCATCAGATGTGCCAGTTTTTCATCTTCCCCCATGTTTGGGTTTACCGTTCGGCACAATGCGAGAACGTTCTGGATGTAAGACTGTGCGTTCTCACCACTTTTCTGAGCCCTGTATTTTAACTCTTCGGTGGCCTGCCGAACATGACGCTCAGAATCGCCGAATGCATTTTGTATCTCGGCCTTGAAAGTTTCCCAGCTGGTCAACTTTTCTTCAACATTTTCGAACCAGTGTCTTGCGGTTCCGTCCAAATATAAGTATGCATTTGCTAGGCAAATCGTGTCGTCCCACTTATTGAATTTGGCGACCCTTTGGTAGCCCTTGAGCCATCTGCCTGGGTCTTGTCCGGCGTCTCCTGTGAAGATGGCAGGGTTCCTTATCTGCTGCTGAACAGCAGCATAGGCCGGTGAGCTCCTTTCTTGGCGATCCATCACAGTGCTTGTTGGTTTTGTGTATGGTACGTACTCCGGATTCAAGCCTTGGAGTCTCCTGCTTTGTCGAGGTCTAATGGGAGCCACTGTGTGTTACGTTTAGATGTACCCGGCGCCTCCACCAAAAATGTCACGTTTCTTAGGGATCGTGAGATTCAATAACACACACACGTAGAGGTTATAAGCGTTTAATCAACGGCGAAGTGCTGTACAAAGCTCGTACTGCTTCAGACTGACTCCGATTTGGAATCCAGTCCTATTTATACATACATGGAATATTCTAGAAACAGAACATTCTAGAAACAGAAAATACTAGAAACTAAAGACAAACAATGTAAATAAAATAAACAAATAAAAATGGTTGCGTCGGCTTGGACTCGAACCCGAATCGCTACCGCTCTGCCATCACTGCAGGTCTTCAGATGTGGCAATATATTGTAGCGGATCCGTCGTTCCTTCGTATTCGAGGATTTCTTAATTCCTTTAGGGCGCCAGGTATAATTCATAAAAACACCAAAAATTGATTTTAATAGTTTTAATTTCAATCAGAGCATGAAGAAAAATTATATCTGCAGGGAGTGGTCATTTTCTCGTCGTCCCGCCGACACAACCTTCTGCTGCTATCACCCCATGACGGTTCCCCGTCTCGCCAGACCACATTGTTGGGCGTCAGTTCCTCAACAATTGCAACTGGCCTGCATTGTTCATTGTAACTTTTCATGTTACAATATATATATGTGTGTGTGCGTGCGTGCCTGTATGTGTGTTTATATGTAATTTTACGGGTAAATTAATAATTTGATATTAATATTAGTCAACCTAATTTTATGTATTTGTAAGTGAAATGCAAAGGATAAGTATTAAGAACACTTTTCCCAAATTTAATTTACGATAGCGCTGACGATATAATTTAACGTCCCTATTTACTAAATTATAAACAATAGTATCGTAGGGAATAATGGCTGTTTTGACATGTAATTAAGAATTCTCCCTGAGTAAGTAGATCTTTTGATAGTAACTGGTACTATCTTATTGATAGAACAATAACCAAACCATCAAGAAAATTGACAGCGATCTTTTTCAATTTCAATAATAAAGTTTCTTTCAGGGTTGTAATTATTAAGAGCATTCTTTGTAACTGTTATCTCGGTATCGTTGCTTACCCGATATGCACAACAATTATTTTTATCAATTTTAATTTCTTGTTTTCGTGAAAAATTTTTCCTTTTATAACGTAACTGTATTATACGTATTATATTGTAAATATTTATTTTCAGTTTTATTATAATCATACAAGATGAGATTAAGTTCTAAAATTCAGGAACTAAACGTAGTGTACGAACTATTGTTAATAAAGTTTATATCCCTTTTTTCTGAAATATAGGCTGTTTTACATTCTATTAATATCAAATGTGTATTTGTATAAAATAACTTGTTTGAAACAAATGTCCACGATATTGTCGTTCATCTTCACGTAATGTCCCCGCGCTTAACCTCGCGCCGAAATGGCTGCGCCCAATCGTCCTAGACTCGTCTAAGCTACCCTGGTTGGTTCCCTGTCAGGCAGTAACATTCTCCATCCGATGTGTGCGGAACTTCAATTACAAAGCATTCTCTTTGTTTTTGAATAATAACATAATTTACATTTACGTAAATGAGTTGATTTACATACAAATATTATCTTCTTCAATATATAAAAATGCAATTAAATCTTTTGCTTTTAATGATTACTATGGAATGAAGAGATAGGAAGGGTGATAAAAATATGGAAAAATGTTCGAAATCACCAATGGCTACGATAACCAAGCATCTGAAAAGGAGTTGACTAGACTAGCTCAGACCACCGCGTACTACGCAGAGGTCCTGGACTCATTACGTAACAAAACCAAAGCAACAAAAATGAAACACTTTTGTTTATAGTTGTCTTCTTCAGAGGACGATTATAATTCTGATTCACTATAACGTTTCACAAATTGTAAACACACGCCATCACACGTGGTGTCTATTTCTACAGGAGTTTATAAATCAAACTCTTCATACGACGCCTCAAGAGTCAAACTTCGTGAAGGCCACTCCGGTCCACATTGTCCTAATCGTCGTTCTACATGTTCCCTGTCACCAAGTCGTTGTAGTCCTGAAACTGTCTTTTGACACACGTTCAGTAGCAAAACATCCAACACACCCAGTAGATGTAGGACGATCAGTACTCGTACATGGACTAGTTAGTTTGGCGGGAAGACATGATCGTCCGCACTGCCTGCCCACACATTGATACCAAATCTGGATGCATGGCTAGTTCGAGAATTGATAACACGATACCTACTGAATTTGCATTCATCTGCGAAGAGAATGCGCCGAGGAATTGGTTGAAAGTTGATGTAGCGGTGCAGAAACAACGTACATATGTCAACATGTCCAAACTCAGCTGGCTTAGTGACTTTGTCCTTCGAGTGTTAATGCTGATGCAGAACATCCCAGACATTGCTCGGGGAAACAGCCATTGCTCATGCAATTACTCGCGAACTAGTTTACGAGCTCTCTTCAACATGAAACTGAACGCCCTCGATTGTGGGTCATTCTTAAAAAAGTTGGTTATTTAGATTATATTATTCGAGTGATTCCTCGAAAAATATTTTTTTGCGGTATCAGTGACATTTTAAAGCAACAATTATAGAAATAAAAAATGTAATGCATGTATGAATTTGCCTGAATCGTCGTATATAAAAATAAATTTTCCTGTATTGGGCAGGATATTTTTTGTCACACATTATGATCTTATTAACTCCGCTGAAATGTTATCAATTCCTGTCTCTTGTCCCATCTACTATTGTCTAACGTTAATTTCATGCTTTCTGTAGATTATAAATAAATATTTTGATTCAACAAATAATTTCCGGGAAATTTATGGGAAAAAATTTATACCTGTAGGACCAGTAGTCATGAATTTACAGATTTTTTATTCTTTCAAATAAAATCGGGAAAATGATCATATTTTATTAATTCTAAATTAAAAAAGAAGTAGATGAAATATTGGAAATTGAACTCCATTACCTTGATTTTCCCTCTATCAGTCATATTGTTATACTTGTGGTGTGCGTTTGCACACCACACCTATATTTACATATTAAAAGAACAATTTTCCTTTTTTATTATTAATTATATATATATATATATATATAGGTAATTATAATGAAGGGGGTTATGCAGTTTACTAAACCGACGACAAGCAAGTAAGATCGCGTTTGATTAGTATTAAATTAATGTCCAATTGACTATATCAATAGCCAGGAAAGAGGAATAAAATCTGTACCACTTATGGCAGGTCAGTCCTTGGGACAAAGGCCTGAGTTAGCGACAAACATTCGGTTGCTACAATAAAGCTCAGACCATCCCAAGAATTATAAGGCCATCCTGGGGAGAAAGTTCGCACACCCCGCCAGGCAGAAAAAGGCGGGGCAAACACTTATATAAGAGGAGGCAAAACAGATTTTTGGACATAGAAAGATAGGAGAGAGTGGACTGGAGTGGAACACATTACGTTATTGAGAAATAGTGGAGGTCAACAGGAAAAATAAATTATGCTTCAAGATGAGATGGTACGAGCATCGACGCAGCGGAACATCGTCACCACCTGACCAAAGAAGAGATATAGTATCATCACCAAATTCAGATCTACAAGTCGGTGATGTACAAGATTATGTTTCTCACCCCTGGCTTGATTGAATAATTTAAAATTTTCGATGCCCAGTTTTTTTGTTAAAACCTACATATGCTCTTGCTCTCCGTTGAGTTTTTAGTAAGCAGCCGGCCCTAAAGTTAAATAATATATATGATTAACATTTAATTTAATAAAATTGTTCACTTTTTATATAAAACCCTAATTTATCTTTAATAATTCAACTATCACCCAGTCACCACATACTCTTTTTCAAGGGTCACGTTCATGCTATTTATTATGGTTTTCAAGTCCTCTTACTCCCCTAACTCCTAGTAGTTGTAAGTACATTACTCTTTTTTGCGAAAGCCTTCCTTACCTGTGCTATCCTACTCTTTATGCCTACTATACTTCTACCATCCATAGTTTTTATGCAACTCAAGTTGCTGAATTACTTAATTTCCTTCCAAATATCCCTTCCGGATCTAACGGCCTTTGTAATTCCACTGTTTCCCATAATAAACTCCATTACCTACGTTTTCCATCTATTATTGTTGAACTCTTTCTCTGGGATCACGCTCATGCAATTTATTATAGTTTACAAATCATCTTATGACTCCCCTAATTCTGCAATATCATCAACAAACCTTATGGGTTTTATATTTCTCCTTGCACTTATGATTCCTATTCCATATTCCTTTTCAACTTTCTTCATCGCCTGTTCTATATATAAGTTAAACAGCATGGACGATAGACTGAATCCTTGTCCTCCTCCTTTCTGGATTTCTGCTTTATTTTATTGCCCTTCAATTCTAATTACAACTGCTGCCCTCTTCAAAATCCTTAATAGTGTGTTACCGTTCGCATTATCAAAGGCTTTTTTTTTAAATATACGAATGCCATGAACGTAGACCTGTTTTGATTCTAAAATTAGACGCAAGTCAATATTGTTTCTTTTGTTCCTACATTCTTCCTAAAACCAAATGATCTCCTCATGGCTCGCTTTATATCTGTCGTTTCATCCTCCTATATTCCATTTTAGTTAATAATTTGTAAGCATGAGATACTAAACTAATTGTCCTGTGCTGTTCGCATCTATCAGCCCCAGCCTACTTCGGTATAGGGATAATTATGTTGTTCCTAAAATCGTCTGGTATTCTTCCTGTTTCCTAGAATTCGCAAACTAAACCTGTGCAGACAAGATAATGCTTCTTTGGCCCGATTATCTTTTCAACTCCGCTGGAATGTTATCAATTCCTGGCCCTTTACAATTGTTGAGATCTATCACCGCCCTTTCAAACTCCGACCTTAAAATTTGGCCCCCTATACTTCACCATCTCTTCTTCTATTACTGACTGATCTAGATTTTCACCGTGATACAGCTCTTCTAGCTATTCCTTCCATATTTCCGCATTTTCTTCTTTATCCACAATAGGCTTCCTATCCGCTGTCCTGGTGTTCTTGCTAATATTTTTCCTCTCTCAGGATGTTTCTTTGATTTTCCTATAAACTGCGCCTATTTTCACCAGTTCTACCATTCCTAAATATCAATAATTTCAGCATTTTCACCAATTCATTATTTATTAAATTCTGTACTATTAAACACTGAACATCGAAAGAGAAACTTGTCATAAGTGTAAAACGCAATTAAAATCAGTTTGTAGCTATCAACATGGGAGACTTAAGTTTGGTCAGAATCAGGAATCAAAATAGTGAAAATAAGGGCTACGTAGGAAGTAGTGATATAATTTTCATGAACAGTTAAAAGAGCAGAAATAAGATACAGCATTCTATTGACTCAAAAATAAAGTTCTACGAGGGAATGTTTAATCTACCATGGTATATACGAAAAACTGACATCCAGGGAGACATTTTCATTCAACCTACAAGAAGAAATTAAAATATTTCGAATAAGCATGAAGCCAGACTACACCAGCATGGATCTGGGAAGTTCTTCAGCTATTGCAAAAGCAAGATACCGAAGACTGAAGAGGATTAAGCCACTTGAATTCATCTAAGATGGCCAAAAGCAGAGCATTGTATACGAGTGAGTAGGGAATTTGTAAAATTCAAGGAAAAACATACATTATGCCGTTTGACTTTATGTAGCTGATAAATTCACAGTTTCAAGGTTTATGAAATAAAAAAAATAACTGTTGGTCCTTTATATCTGTTTTCGTATGTAAAACATAAATTGGTTTTTATTTAAAGTTTAGAATATACTTTTAACCCCAGTCACGGCCAAAGAAGGGTAAAATTGGATATTGGACAATAATGTGATCTGCGGCTTCATCAAGGAAGTAATTGGAAAGGGAAATTCCATGCATTTGTTGTATTCGGCGTCGGCTGGATTTTGTATGAATGTTATTTTCTGCATGCGCTCGACTTTTCTTGTAGCCACCTAATACTGTGACCGTTGATTGGCTTCTTGAAATTGCTGTTACGGTAAGCGGAGTGAGGGAATGTGATTATTTACACCACACATCGGACTTGGGAACGTGACGACAGTCGCGATAGAAGTTAGGAAGCGAACACCTGGTGCGGAAGTGGGTGAAGGGCCTTGTTTAGGCTGGGCGCTATCGACCGCAGGCCGCAGACGGCGTGGTGCCTCTTTCTTGTGCGGCGCGTCACAACTACGCCAGCGCCGCAGCGTCGGGTGGCAGACCCTCCAAGCTCACGTGCACACCCCCGCTGCACGTCTCGTCGATATGCGGGGCGACACTCTCCTGTTTACATTCATTCTCCATCAGCAACAATTTCAGGGCGTTGCCTCCCTTTTCTCACTTCTCCCTATCAAGCAATTTCTTTTTCTCTACTATTGATAGACGTGGCAAATGTTGAACCCCATTTCGAAGATTCCCGAGTTTCAACGAAGAACACATTTCATCACGCTAAAAACTTTACGCACTGTCAGTAAAATCAGCTAAAAAGCGCAATTAAAGTTCATGAAGTTGATTAGCGGCGGGTGGTTTGTGAGAACAGTGAACTGCCATATGTACTTACTGCCTCATATGTGTTACGGTTTACTGAGGTAAGTTAACTGTTAAGTTAGTTGAAGTTTTCGCAGAGAGGACGTAATATTTCCGGTACGGTATTTTATAAAAGGTCCCCCCCCCTTTTGGGGGGGGGGGGTACATGAGGGTGATCTTGAAACAGGCAACTCTCCTTTAATAGCATAGGAAGGGAATTGAAAAGGGGGGATGCGGAAGGTAGAGCAAGGTAGCCAAGGGTAAACTAGGGCCCCCGGGCTATTCTCGGTAACATTTTAGAACATAATAAAAAAAGTGAAGTTTAGAGTAGTAAAGAAAGATATGATTAGTTGTTCACAACTCAAAACGAAGTAGAGGGATAAACTAGTTAAAATCAATTTATGATTTATACTGTAATACGCGTAAAAGCAATTACGGCTTTTGTTTTTAAGTAATAATCGTTAGTGCGTCTAGAATAGGGCCACCATTGTTGCGAGGGCTGTTTATAATGTGAGTGCCGATATTTATTTTCCAGACATTTTATTATTGATCATTATCTTACACCTAATACTACTTTTCCACATTATCACCGCCGTTATTCAGGGACTTCTTGCAATGGGAAATCAGTTTTTGTATACCTTCGTCAAAGAAAGATGCCGCCCGTGATTAAATCTAAGTTTGTATTCATCATCGCCGTTCAAATGTTTTCCACCAAGGAATTTCTGCAGAGGAAGAAAGAGATGAATATCACTTGGCGCCAAATCCGAACTGCAGCGAGAATGGTCGAATTGTTCCCAAGCAAATTATGGGATCACTGTTTGTCGAACTCTTCATGCACGTTTCTTACGACCTTCGTTAATCTGTCCAATCCACTTACTATTCCACCACTCATTATTGCTTCCTCATACACCTCGCTCAATTGCCGAAGAAAGTTTACGGTCGAAACGTTCTTTGCATTCTAGAAATGAATAACTTATGACTTCAAAGTCGTGGATCCTTTAAATGTTCTAAACGATTTAATAAAAGGAAAATACAAAATTACGATGTTTTACAGCTGTTTCTGACTTCCTAATGAGTGGAGGGTGTGATTGCAACTGCACCACTACAGTGGCGGAATATTATAACAGTACTTACTTTTAAAACAGCCCTCGTTAACGGCAATTTCAGGGATACATTTTTTGGATCAATTTTTTGTACACACAAACACTTTAATGCAGGGGTGAAAGTATAAAAATGTCTTATCGGAACGCATTTTGTTGAATACAAAAAAAATCTTCGGTACACTCTATCAATTAGAATGGACACATTACATTGTTGTGTAAGTAGGTAAGGTTTAAATAATTGATTTTTGAAAATTCGAAGTTCTTAGCATAGTAATGACAATAAATTGTTTGACTATAAACATTGTTTCATTATTTAAAAATTAAAATACGATTATATAAGGCTAAAAACAGGATTAAGGGAGGAGTCAGCATTGTTATTGCCAGAGGTATGCTTGTCCTGTGGGAGTGATTTTTTTCTGGCTGGGACCGAGTGGAATCTTTTACTTTTGTTGGTGGATGTTAGTCGGGAAAAGTCCATACAGTCGACTGGTGTTTATTTTCAGGATCAAATTGATGAATCCAGGTTTCGTCAACAGTAACTGTCAAATTTTTTCATCATTCCTTCGCACCATTCAATAATGAAGCCAAAGTGTGAGGTGAAACTTTCCTAACTCGAAGATTTTCATGCAGGATATTTTAAACTGCCGGCGACCCAATCTCTAGTGACGCTTCAATGTCCTTAAACGCCGCACATTTGTTTTTCCGCAGCTGTATTTCCTGAGCGGCGATGTTTTTCCTCTCCTCGTATTTCTAAATTCCCTTAAACTACCGGGAATAGACCCGTTGCGAACGGTCAAGGCTTTCAGATTCATTTAAACCACTTTTAAGGTCATAAAGAATCACTCTTTTCGGCTCCATTCTGACAACACCTGACAGCCGCTTGAACAAAAAGAAAAGAAGACCTCTTAGCAACGGCGATAATCCGAACAAACTGTTTTTAATTGAAACATATTAGCCAACTAGTAACCTATTTTAGAACTTTTATATTTGGTTTTCTTATGATTCTATAGATTCAAATGATAACGAATAAGATCATTAATCAGGTAGCAATAAACAGCGATTTGGGAGTATTGTTACTCAGTTGGTAAGACTAATTATTTAACTTCACGGTGGGCGGAAAGCCTCTTTCCACTGAATTTGAAACTATATAGCGTACCTGTTAAGGGTCCTAACGTCTGTGTGAGATCCTCCATGTTCGTAGCATAATTTAATTAATGCTTTTTCATATCCGATTGTTCATCTGCAACAGCGTATTAGAGATGTTTTTAAACTGTACAAACTGCGGCATCAGCTTCTCGTCGTATAGATGTCGGCATATTCTCACATCATGTCGTCAATTCTGGAAGTAACCACTCGTCGATAATTTCCAAATAAGTGTGTTGATTGACATAGCCATCGAAGAAATAGGGACCCGCTGTCATCCCTGCCCGAATCATAATATGAGCCGGATTATTCAGAATTTCATCACAAAAGTGATGATTGTCTTTCACCCAGAAAAAGACAATACGTGTACAAGAGCTGCGATAAATCGCACACTCGTCAGAAAACATGACATTTTTTGTCCTTTTCGTTCAGAAAGCGTTCAGCAGTAACTGGCACACATGAACACGTCGTTCCAGGTCAGCATCTGACAACTCATTAACACTGATTGGACGAAAACATTTCATTCATAAATTTTATATATTTAAATACAAATTTGGAGTCTATTAATATGCCACAACTAGCTCGGCAAGAGACGCAATCTAATAAAGGTCATAAATGTGGGGATTTGCCTAGCATAAAGATAGTCATTACGCATTTTTGATATTGGCACTGGCACAACTCAGATTTCGTGTTTCCGTGTTTGTGAGGCAGCTGCTTCCTTCTGTGACTCTGGCTCAGTAACCTGGGGCTGGTTGCCGGAGATGGCGCCCTCGTACCTGACTCTTCCTTCCGGCCAGACTCACTTGTCGGGTCTTGTTGACAAATTCCCACACTATCAGCTCCAATACTCAAGTCAGGCCATATCCTCTATCCCATATCCTCTGCCTTTCTCCTTATTACAAATGTCATTCCAGATTCATTAATTCTCGATCCTTCGTCTTCTCTCCACCTGGCTACTTTAAAGTTCATTCCTGACTAGCTGGTTTCTCTATCATCTCCTCTCCACCTCCCTACTTCTTCCAAATGTATGTCCCCACTTCCTCCTCCTTCGAATATTCTTCCCAACTGCCCAATTTCTGGCTCTTGTCCTCTCCATGTGGACTCTGCTCATGCCCCCACCATGGGGGTGGATAGTGGATCACCTGCCCCCAACCCATAAACAAATGTCCAGCTTGTCCTGCGGTTTTCTTCATATTTCGTGGACGGATAAACGGCCTTCGAAGTTTCTGAAGTGTCAATGCCCTGCGCGGATAGCGACTGCTAATCTGATGATTTCACATGCGGCTCGCTGACGTCTCGCATGGCCGTCGTCTTGCTTGTTATTCCCTTCTGAATGTCGCCAAGGGGGAATTTGAGTACCATCACCTTAATTAATTACCGGTTTAGAGAACCGAAATATAAAACCAAGAGTTAATTTCAGCTTTTGAGATATCCTTCAGTTATCTTCAATTTGCCGGAAGCAATTGATATTACTAAAATAATTAATAAATTTTATACAGCAATGATTTAAAGATTAATCCAGAACAGTCTTCTTATGAAGCGCGAATGAAATTGAGGTTTAGGTCGGTCGCAATTGCCTCCAATTAGTGAACGGTAGTTTTACATCACTTAAAAACCTTCACAAGGCATTGGCTTTTACAGAAATCGCTCGAGCTCTTTCTTATGAAAATAGATCAAAGTCACCATGACATCATTAGATATCACACATATGGATTTTAGTTTTTATTAAAATAATGCTTATGATATTGGGGTCAAAAGCAAACCGAGGTTCTCAATTTTACAAACTTAACAATTTAACAAAAAAACTGTTTTGTTGTCTTATGTGATTTGTGTTTCCTCTGAAATAGACAATGGTTGGAAATAATTACAAACTAATCATTCGTCATAGTTATACATTCTCATCTAATTTTGTTTCCGCTTTACAGTAACAAAATAATTATCCTTCTATTACTTAAAGGTCAACTTATGTAACATAATTTGGAAACTTAGAAAACTGCTATTGACAAATTAATGTATAATGAAGACAGATACTGCTCAAATAAAGTTGTTGATTATATATTGTAGCTTTCGGCTTATAACCATCAAATTCATGGTTTTCTTCAAGGAACGTATAAGATGACAGCTAAAACCTACAGCATGAAACATAGTGAAAGAAATTGTACGATCCCGATCATAGATTCTAATTTCAGTTCAAGCCGAGCTAGTGACTGCGGTAAGCACAGGAGCAACTGAAATTGGGAATCCTCCCAATATAATTTGTCCTATTTTAACAAAATATGGTACACAAGTACATGTTTGTTCTTTAAACAATTTTTCAGAATTCCAATGCAGCAGATAAAATAATTACGAACCTAATACCCATAATATTGAACAATAAGATAACTCTCCGCAAATAGTTCCGCTAGCTCAGAAGTGATTAAATTTTCAGTAAATGCAAAGAATAAAACACTAGAATAAAGTAGGTGAAATAATTTTTTTAAGGCTCATCGCAATGTAGTAGAGGCATGACTTGGAAAAATTAGACAAATGTTATTCCTGGGCGACAGACCAAAAGAAAGCCAAATACCTGCAACATTCTTGAAACATACTTCCACTAACTTTATTATTAATTCCGAAATGAGATAAAGCTTGTGAAGGGCAGAAGATATTTCCTCCCTTTTCTTTAATTAATCTCAAACGAAGAAATTTAATTTCACCTTTCGATTGTGTTTTACGGTCTCAAGAGAGCTTTCCTGGACGAATGTATACTGCTACGCTGCTTTAATAGTCCTATGAATCTTTTAAAACGAAATAGCTTTACATAAATATTGGAAAGTAGTAAATAGGTAAAACCGTGCGTAATATCAACGTTTAAAACGGTGCGTGAAGTTTCACAAATATAACGTGATTCTTTGACTTGATTATTAAATAAACATGACTGTATTTGAAATTGAAGCTCAAATCCAACGAAAAGAGCTTTAATTAAAAACTCAACAGCTCATAGTAAAATTGACTGTTGTGTATGTATGTTTTTATACAAATATAAACACGTGAATAAAATATACATGTGTTCCTTACTCCCGGAAATAAACACGGTCGACGTAAGACCTGTTTCACACTAACCCGATTATCCGACACCGACAGTAGGGTTAAAATGTAATGAGACCTTTCACATTAGACCTGCACGGTGATTACCCGGCAGCCCGACTTCCCTTCAGCTAGTAGCCGATTTCACGGCAAAGTCTGCTAGCCACGTATTACAACTGAGCCTCGTGACAAGTCGGGCCGACAACAGACTACTATCACCCTTCAACGACCAACATATACAACGAATAAACATTTTTAAGGGGTAAATTACTTTTATGGTGGTTCTCTCGATGGTTTTTTGTGTATTCTTTCAATCCCATTCGGCATGGAAGGAGAGATTAATCTACCGAGATTGGAGTCGCTATCTTTAATTGTGATATTAACTAAGCCGGGAAAATATCATTTCAGCCACTAAGAGGGGGTGGAAGGGGGTAAAATAAAGTTCCGCGTACAACCACACTTCTTGCGAATCGGAAATAAAAGCTGTGAGCAGACACAACTACCACTAAGTAGAACAGACGTACGGCGGAGACGTCGTGGCACTGACGTGTCAAATGCACACAACGGACAATTGTCCCTTGCCACTTGCAACAAATTTGTTCTCTGACAATGAAGACGACGATGTAATAAAGGATCTGCTTTATTTACGAAACTTACAACGGCAACGAAGGTTCTGGGTTCATCCTTTGTGGTTGAACAAAGGGCCAATTAGTGGTATATAATGAGAGAACTAGACATATATCCTGAACGTTTTCAGAATTTTTACCGCATGTCCCGCGAATTTTTTAAATAAACCGCTATCTTTAGTAAAACAGAGCCTTGAAAATAAAGCAACAAATTGGAGAGAACCTGTTTGCCCAGAAGAAAGACTTTTGATAACCTCTGATATTTTTCCACCGTTCCTTACACTCGGACACTATATCAGAAAAGTATAAAAAATATCATATAAATTTTTGGGTGAACTACAGTAATACTATTTTTTTCAGGTATTTTGCTACTGGGTGTTCTTTCAAAGCACTGTCTTATTACTTCGTGAAAGGACATTCCACAATACGAGAAATAGTCCATCATACATCCCAAGCGATATGGGAGAAATTGCAGCCTACTTTATGCCAAGACCCACAACCGCTAATTGGGAAGAATTTGCAAAACGTTACTACATGCAATGGAACCTACCAAACTGTGTCGGTAGTATAGATGGTAAACATATTAGGATAAAAGCACCACCACGGACTGGATCAGTCTTTTTTTCTATCGTGCTGCTTGCAGTAGCAGATTCAGATGGACAGTTTGTTACAATTGATGTGGGTGAATTGTGATGGAAGAGTGATGCAAAGTAGTCGGTTTGGAAAGGCTTTGAAGAAACAAAATCTCTATTTGCCTCAACCTGCTGCACTACCGAGTGAAATTGAAAAAATATCTTTTTACTTTATGGGCGACGAGGCCTTCCTTTAACTAAAAATTTAATGAAACCCTTTTCTAGGAGGGAATTATCTAATCAAGAAAGACAAATTTTTAATACTAGATTGTCGAGGGGACGGAAATCTGTGGAATGTGCTTTTGGTATGCTGACATCAAAGTTCCAAATTTTGAATACACTAATACGTTATGACCATAATAAAGTTGACGTTTTAACTGAAGCAATGTGCGTTCTCCACAACGCCATCCGGCAATGTGATGGTACATTCTCAGTGCCACAAAATGACAATTTAATTCAGAGCGCCACAATGCCAATTACACAATTACGAAATGGGAAAGACATGAGGAATTACCTGAGCAAATATTTCGAAGACCGCTCACCGATCCTACGTCAAGTAAAATATTATGATTGTGTGTACATAATGACAAATTCATTTTTAACGTCTGTTTTATGTTAACAATCAAAAGCAATTGTTGATCTTTACAGACTTTATTTAATAGATTAAATTTTTTATCGATTAAATTAAAGTATTGAATTCAATAAAGTCTGTAAAATCAACACTTGCTTTTGATTGTTAACATCAACAATTATTAAAAACTAATGCAAGTAAAACAATCTTTTTTAATTTACAAAATCATAACTAATACGTCCCTTTTTCATCTCTCACGCTTGGGCTTGTGCACTTCTATTACAATAATCACTCCTACTATTATCATACAGAGTCCCATATTTTTCCACCTCTTCACAAAAATTGACGTTAAACTGCAAATCGTCACGCATTTTTCAAATAAATCACAATTTACTCAAAGTAAAATGACAGGGCGCGGAATGGACGCGCAAGAGACTTCCGGATCAGAGGCGAGAGGGCGCATTTAACCACATGTTAGCATAGGAAGAACGGGAAAGTGACACATGCCAGAGCACGTCCGTTCTGTGTGTATTGGGCCTAAGAAGGATGTAGAAGGGGATACAAATATTAAATAATAGTAAACAATAGATTAATGTTTTTCGAGGCCAATGAGATTGATAATGTTTCTCCTGATGTTTTTTGCGCATAATCTGAACCCCATTCGGCTTTTAAGAGGATATTCGCGGGAGGCTAATTGAGTTAATTAAAAATCCAATTAATGCTATTATATTTAAAAAACAACACAAAAAATTAATATACACGATTATCTGCAAGGCTTATTTGGGCCTCTCAAGAGTAGAAATAGCAGCAACTGGAAAAGAAAACGTAGAATCAAATTTTGTTTTAAAATGATACGGTAATAAAAATGAGCAAGCTTCACAATAGTACCTTCCACTCACTCAACATGTGGTTTATCTGAAGACAAATGGCACACTTCTGTAGCTTTAATGTTTAACTTGTCACTGAAATGTTGCACATGCACAAAAGAGAAGACTTGATGATGAAGAAAGAGCGGGTAAAAATTAAAGAGATAGTGATATCACAATAGCTGAAGGTAAGAGAAAAAGGGAAATTTTGTCGTGACTTTTTGGAAAGCATTAATGGTGATATCAGTTTTGTAAGTGTTAATAAGCCCACCAAACCGAAATCCTTGTAAACGAAAACACCGCTTTTCCTAGACGAAAATTAGTCCCTACAAAATTAGTTCAAGGGTCAAGGCAATACTTAACCTTTCCAGTGCATTGTTATCACAGAAAAGGTACCGAGTGATTTAAGAAACTTGTTTTTTTTAAAAAAAATGAAATGTAAACGTGTCAACTCAAAACAATGGGTGGATCTTGCACCTGGACAACACTATAATCATCACAACCCTTGACCCTCTAGTTTTTTACACTCATATACCAAGTAGTAATTATTTCCTATTCCTCAATATTAAGTTGGCTGTAAAAAGAGATAATTTTTCATAAGAGGAAGAGATACAAGCGAAAACTGGAATTAACGAACCATCCGTTATTTTAAAACAACAATAACCATGATTCGCTTTTAATTTAATATATTGGCTTTTGTGTACGTCGCCTATGCCGCTTGTGGTTCAGAAAGCTAAGACGACGAAGGCATCAAGACTTGCAGAATCGTTATGTGGTATTTATTTTATCACTTAATTTTACATTTTTATTGGACATGTAGTGGCGCGTTTTCCACAATAATAATATATTCGCTGTTTACCTACATCAATTTGGTAAAATATGAAGTATGAAATATAACTCAGGGGTCCCGAGTTCGAATCCTGGCATGGGCTTGAATGTTTGCGTCGTCATGGTCGCGAGGACCGGGATTAAGGCTGCTGGGGAATTGATTCACTGACCACGTATCACCCCAAATTCGGAACGTGTCACGCCCAATGACAGTCCGCAGCCGCCTCGTTAGGCCTAGGCCATCAAGAGGGCTGTTGAGCCATTGGAAGAAGAAGATGAAATATGTAATGTTACAAAGATCTCTGGCAAGTAAACAAAATTTTGCGGCTATTCTTTCGTAAAGCGCCAGATAGAGAATTGTTTCGAAGTTAGGACAGGAGACTTGCCTTACCAATTATAACGAAGACCGTGTGTTCAGTCTTGCGAACCTTCGCAGTGGACAACTTCAAAAGTAGGAAAATAAGTAAAGGGTCCTTTACATTGAGTTTACTAGTTACCAGCCTGTGAGTTCAAAATCTGGAGCGTTCAGCGAATGAGAAGCGAGAAAACGTCACATCGTAAAGCTTCGGCCACGATAAAAGCGGTGAGACTCCGAGCGGCAGAGTAGTGAGCGATGCCGGCTACTATAGAGAACCCTTGAGCGGCATCGCCCTCTGTTTAGTATAGGACGCACTCCTCGTCATGGAGTCGTCGTGTGAAGTAGCAAAGCTTCTCTTGCTCAGTGACAATAGGAGCCTTTTATGGAAACGAATTTTAACGAAAGGCAAGAGAAAGTTAAGAGTTAATCCCATAAAATAGGAGTATAAAGTTTTCGGAGAATATCACCATCTTTTTAGAAATTTAAGAGATCACGAAAATAGGTTTTTCGAATATACGAGAATGTGTATGCGAACATTCGATTACGTGCTAATAAACACTAAACCATTTTAATGCGTTACTTATAATTAAATTTACATCTACAGTTTTATGAATAATGTAAGTTGCAACAATTGTAAGGCTAATTTGAGTTAATAAAATTATCCATTAATTCATAATAATCGAAAATATTTTATTATATTCAATGGTATATTACGCGTACCGGTCACATAAGTTTTATTTCATTTCCAATTTTTTATATCAGTACTTACGCTTTATAAAATTTTATGTCTTAGAAAGCAATTTAATTAAATAAAAATGTATATTAATAAATGCTCTCATCATTTTATTGTATCTGATAAAAAGAAAAGAAACTATACGTTTCGGAAGAAAAGAAACATGTTTAGTCTTGAAAAAATAATTAATTATTTCGTCGGATACTTTGGATCCTCTATATCATTTTAAACCTGAATTAAAGGTACAAATTATATTCGCTTTTAGACTAATTGGGATTTTTTTAAAGTTGCAAGTCACGGGCGACAAGAAATTGTATGTAATAAGTACATTTAATTGAGGTTTAAAATGGCCCAGTAGGCCGAAACCTCTCAACAAATTAAATCATTATTTTTTGAAGACTTGTTCATTGCTTTCAAAATATATCCTACAACAGTCTTCAAAATGCAAATAAATGTTTGATTATCGATGCAAATGATGGTAAAATTTTGAAAACTATGTGCCTTCCAAAATTAAAGTTCTTAAAAAATAATCTTTAACATTTATAAACAAATTAAATGATTTTTTACTAACTGAAATTACAGTGGCCTCGTCCTATTTTTTTTGTGCATTCAGTTGGGCTCGAGAGTTTTTTTATAGTCCCTGCCGCTCAGCAGGGGCAAAAAATTAATGTCCGGGGTGAGCGGCAAGTTGAGCGGCGGAATTTGAACCACTCTCTCCGCTTACCCTTGTCGTAGCCAGTGGAACCGCGGACCCATTGAATTACATTGGAACATTAAAGTGAGCGGTGCCGCTCTAACTACCTGCTCCCTGTCGCTTTTATGGTTCCAGAGGCCTCCACTTCTAAAAAAACGTACTTAACCTGAGAGGACAATAATATGTGACAGTGCAGCAAGAATTTGATTGGATGGCGCAAGTTCGCTCGCGATCGGCTGTTCACCGTTTGGAGTAGCAATGTGATTCAAATGCTCTGCTCTCTTTCTCTCTCAAAAGATGTCGACGTTTTAGTGAGACTTATTTGTCTTACTTTTGATGCATTAATTTGAACTTCACTCCTCATTTAGTTCTACTGGATGGATTTAAAATAATATTTTAATGGCTGGGCTCAAAGTCAATGCAACGATCATTGCACTTATCGACGCACTTCAGTATATAAAAATATTGTACTATTAAAATAAACACAATGCCACCAATGCATTTCAACCGTCAATTTCATTATCATCTTGCTTATTACATAGAAACGCCTAATTTCCATATTATACATGCACATCAGTTTAGACTAATGCCGGCCCGGGCGCCACCACATATGCGGAATTAAGTATTTATATAAAACCCACAATCGCGATCCTTTCAGGGAACTGATCGACGTCTTCAACCGAGAAGCCTTGAGTTTAATCAATTAATTATAGGGGGAGGGGGTGATATTTAATAATGAAATACGAGGACATAAAATCTCAGGAAATTTCAAGATATTTACAAATTGCAGATGAATGAATGTTCCCACAACACTCACATGCACTTATGAGCTAAACAACAAAAAGTAATTAAAACAAAATTCCGGAATTTTAATATATATTGAAAATTATAGCGGCACGTGTCAAATACAATTGACGGTCATTGTAGGTAAACCACACGCAGAAAAAAGCAAAGGGGAGGACGATATCGCTGTGGCTACCGTAGATTGTGTCCATGCGCTTGCTATTTACGACGGGTATAATCTTCATGTACGATTTTTAGCACCTCTACCCGCACTGTTCTCTTGGCTGAATACGCGCGAACAGACCTCAATTACTCTCCAAAACTCTATCTCCACAAGCACTTCTCCTCAGTCTCTCACATCACCACTTAATTCAATCTGCCAAACAAACTGTACGCTTTCTCACCGTACACAATTTCATTCCATCTCCTCATCAAAACGTAGTCTCCACAACCACTTATATACGTCTGTTCCAGCGATTTTTCTCAACTTTGCGGCCTTTCAAAACCTACCGACACTTCCGGAGGGCTTTGAAAGCATTCTCGAAAACTTGCCCATTATCTCTGGCCGCTGCCGTACGTCAACGGGCCTTATACCGACACAACCACTGACCTGATCTGGGCCTCACAGAACTATTAACAATTCTAGGGCCGCCTTTCATATGCGCCGAATTATAAATTCTACTACAATAACGGATCATACCAGTCTTTACGAACTAATATACAAAAAATTACAAGTAGCACCTCACAACTGCGGGGTCCTGGGTTCGAATCCTGGCATGGGCCTGGATGTTTGTGTCGTCATGGTCGTGAGGACCGGGATTAAGGCTGATGGGGAATTGACACACTGACCACGTATCACCCCAAATTCGGAATGAGTCACGCCAGATGACAGTCCGCAGTAGCCTAGGCCCTCAAGAGGGCTGTTGAGCCATTGGAAGAAGATATATATATATTGTAGAAGATTCTCCGTTCCTCCGTATTCGAGGATTTCTTAATTCCTTCCAAAAATGGATTTTAGTAGCTTTAATTCCAATCAGAGCATGAAAAATAATTATATCTGCAGGGCGTGGTCATTCTCTCGTCGTCCCGCCGACACAACCTGCTCCTTCCACTACCCCATGACGACTCCCCAAGTCTCGCCAGACTACATTGTTGGCCCAAGTTGCGTCAGTTCAACAATTGCAACTCGCAAGCTGGCCTGCATTGTTAAGTGTAACTTTTCATGTTACAATATATATATTGTAGCAGATCCGGTAATTCCTTCGATGCCGGACTTTATGAAATTTTAGGGCGCCATGTATTTTTTGTCATAAAAACCCCAAAAGATAATTTCAAGTTTAATTTTATTCAAAGCATGACGTTGGTAATCTACAGGGCGTGGTCACTCATTCATCCTTCGCTAACAACTCTCAACATTCATTAACGTAAACTAATTTAAGCACCTGACGATACAATATGACATGGTTTTGGAACTATATAATGTAACTAGGCATAAATGCCTTTCTTCCCAAATACATTTACAATTCTCCATCTCGTGTAGCCAAAAAGTCATATTGGTCTTATTGTGCCATATTCTGGGAGTGTAAATTTTAGTTATGTTCAATAATAATAAAAACTACATTTTAAGTAAAAATTAAATAATTTCCATTTTAAGAAAAGTTTAAATTATAAGTTTCAAAAATATATAATAATGCAATTTTAATGTAAATAGAATGAACTATACAAGACCATTGCTGCACATTTTAGCCCTAAATAAAAATAGATCTCAATCCTTGGTGATCCACAGTCCAGGTAGCATTGGTTAATTTACAACTTCTGGATGCAAGTGATTCTGCAACTAAAGAACAATTTAGTGGTAAATTAAGTTGTCTTAGAGGTTTCTGCCTCTGATGGCGCAACTTGTCTGTGATTAAGGAGTACCTACTATTACTTATTCATCTTCAACTGCCACCAACATTTATATCCAATTCAAATTAACTTCCATCACTTTTCCCACATCAGAATCAAAATTAGTTGCATCTATTACTTTGCATCAACTTTTTAACTGTCTCTCCCTTGACTCCCATTCTTACATTTAATGGTTAATGTTCAATTCTCCTAACTACTTTATCAAAAAATTCTTAGAAGTGAGAGAGCCACAGTGTTTCTACGCAATCATAACAAACTTCTTTTTTTGTCAAGGAATGCCTCATTAATGACATACTGATGTCAGGACTTTAGGTATCAATAAAGTTTCAAGTCTTGGAACAAAGTTCTACACAAAATACTTCCACCCGATATTAATAAATTGAATTCTGAATAAATAAAGATGGATATATTATAATGTACACTTTTAAGTTACATCTTCATTAGGAAGATTAATTTCTGGTACAGCTGCCTCTTGTTGGCACAAGTATCCAAAGATGGGGTTGCAGAGCAACCACATTGTCTGCCTCTTCACCTAGTAAGCATAATTGCTATTTTTTATATACTTATTGTGAGGTGATGCAGCACAAGGTAAGTGACATGCTTGTGTTTAAACTGCTGAAATTTGTTGGTACAGACTTGAGTTATTGAAGATACTACTTCCCCCTTTCCTTGAAAATGTTCAGCTCCTTCTACAACACAAATTTCTGCCACTCTAGTTTGAAGTTTCTATCCAGCATATATTTTTGTGTTAATTTGTTTCAAATCGTCTTACTCAGTGTAAGATTGAATTACATACAAAAAATACATCTATGAGTACTCACGAAGTGGTGGTGTAGAACTAACTATAACTGTGACAATTTTGTTTAAAGAGATTCTTCAACTTCCTGCAGATTTTTAAAATTTTCATATGAACATTTCAACTAGTGACATCTGTATTACTTTTGGATAAAATTGTTCAAATGTTACATTAAAGATTCAGTTTCAGAGAATTTTTGTATTGAATGAAATCAAGCATACAAGATTGTTAGATCTTCAAATGTTATTTGGCAAGAAATGTGCAACTGAGTTACAAAGAAAAGAAAGTTGTTTGATTCCATTAAGGAAGTGTCCTTTGTCTATCCGAGGCTGTTAAATAAAAATGAACTGTCAAGGGAAGACCACATTTATGTATGTGTGGTATTGGTAATAGAGAGTTCTCTCACCACAACCAAGATAAATTGTAGCCTGGTTCAAAAGAAAAAATTCTGCATCAGATAATTGTTTATGTTTGAAGGGATAGTATTATATATGTACCCTAAGCAAGCTGCTGTAATTTAGTTCTGCAAATGGAAGCTAGTCTTGAGGAAGTCTGAATGTTAGAAAATATTATTATATTGGGCATGTTGGGGCTAAAGGTTTGATAACTTATCAGTTAGTTCAGTCATAAATGGAAGGAAGAGTAATATTTTGGTAGACATATGAATGTCAGCAAAATAATATCAAATACTATACTTGTTGTTTCCACAATTCACACAAACTTTATGATTTATATGTGTTATAAAACACATTAAACCATTATATTATAGTTATCAACAGTCAATTTCCACTTTTACGCAGTTCTTAACTTGTACCCACATTTGAAGTTTGAGAAAAGCTATGATACACAGTAATTTTTTTAATTAATATTACGCAAGAATTTTAATACTGTCTTTAAACAGTAGCTCTGTATATATTAGCAATTTTTCCACTTATGTTTATTGCAACCCTAAAATAATTACTACAAGCAAAGGAACAAGTGAAGGTTCTTCATGTTTAATAAAATGAAGAAATATTCATTTCCTACAATTTGTGATTAACAATTGGTTCAAATTAACTTACAATTCACAAATGAATCTGACTTACAATAACACAAATAATATATGCATAATGAAAATAGTAAATAGATCACGGTTTATGTTTGATAGATTTTACCATTATCTGTTAGCATAAAGATCACAAAAAAATTTCTGAATGTTCTGTCTTCAATACAGTTTCCTTAACGTAAGTTCATGTTAGTCTCTCCCGAATAGAAGAAACACATGCCCAATCATTAAATGCTACAGTATTACAATTCCTACAATCATGTACTTTACAAAAATAACCAGCAGAAGTAATTTTTATTTTAAAATGGAAATTTAAAAATATTTTTAGTAAAAGTTATTGAACCAATAATAAATATAGATCTAACAGTTTTGTATATTATGAAATGTATAATTAAAAAAATGACTACTCTTTCTATGCAAACTATCACCGTGGAATAGATCCCATTTTCTGTGCTGCTGCCATTGCATTTTCATTGGCTATCATTTGGAATTCTTGAAACCGTTGAGATATACGCTGGTTCATACTTAGATATTTTTCCATACAGTTCAGGGCACACTTCTCCTACAAAATAAAGACAAAACATTAATGTAAATGAACCACGGTACCAACCAATCATACATTGTTTTTGGTTCTGAATATTATGATCATATTTTAGCAAAAAGATTTGTCTATAGCGTATACTTCTGTTATCACAGTTCTTAATTTTTTGTTGCTTCTTGTCACTATGACACCAAATCTTAGTTTGCTGTATAAATGAAAGTAAATTGGGCTGAATGATTTTTAAGTTTTATTTTTTTCTTAATTGGTGATGTGTAATAAAGTTAGAGTCAAAAATATTTAGTGCTTCAGAAGAAAACACATTTTTTCTGTAAGGTGAACAAGAACCCTGTCCATGCATTTACAATGCATACACAGCAAATATATTTTTCATTGAAATAGGTTTGACTGTTTACTTGTAAAAATTGAACAACATCAAGCTTTTGGTTAGTAGCGACTTTTTTCATGGCTCTGTAGAACAATGAAAAAGTTTCCAAAATAAGAAAAGATACCCTGGATCAAAAATATACTATTTTTTCCTTCTTTCTATGGTTTGTACTCATTAAAGCACTATTTACTTTTTATAAATGTAATTTAACTTAAAGATTTTCCTATCTTTACTAGTTTATTGCAGACCTTTCAGCCTTTGTTAAAAGTGATTTCAAGAACTGCTTTATACTTGGACGAAATTTAATTTATAGTATAACAACTCAAATTCTTAAAGGTACTGTTTCTATTTATTTTAAAAACATTCTTAATATTGTTAATGACTGTATGCTAAGTTTAGGTACTCATTTTCCACCCTGAAGTAACATTACTAACTAGTATTCTGCATCTTCATGGTGGATTGTCTTTATAGGAACATCCATTGTGGTCCTTCATGATAAACTAAATCAACTATTTTGCAATTTTAGAGTTTACATTTATAAATGTATGCAATAATTTTACAAACAAATCATGTTAATATTTTTTTTCCTGACAAGAGCCTGTAGCAGTTAGTCAGGTGTATTTCAAGACTCCTAACAATATTTGTTCAAAGTGGCAATTTTTTCCTTAATTAATTAAATTATCACATCAATAGTCAAATTGTTAAACGCAGTGAGATTCGGACATTTTAACACAAACTTATCTTCAGAGATCTGAAATTTCTGCTTGGTTTTACTATAAATTATTTAGTATTTAAAAGATATTTTCTCAAAGAATCTTTAACAAAATTCTTAGAGCATTTAATAAACTTAGTTGCAAATAACCATTTGTTAAAACTTTGTTGTTTTCAAAAGTAAAAAGAATCATAAGAAAAAATTAATTTTGGAACAAACTTCAGTTTACTACAATTTGAAAATGATACTTCATCAAGTAAATATACATGTTAATTGTAAAAATTGAAGTGTTTCAAACTTTAGAAATGTAAGAATAAAGGGTAGGTCATAATCCCAATAGCACACTTAAATTATGATATAACAATAGTTTCTTTACCTCTTGGCCCTTGACACTTCTTGTAGTAAAGTCCCAGGCACAAGCCGTAAAACACAATTCGGATAGTTTATTGTAGGAAATCAGGAAATCTCGAAACTGTTTATGACAAGAGATAATCAATATTAAAAGTTACACACAAAACATGTTAAAAGTTAGTTGATATTCTAATGTTTAATAGGTAGTGTGAATAAAATACTGAATATAGTTCTGAGGACTTGAAGCATCAAATTATATATTATTTTCCTTGTTACAATTAAAAACTATTTATATAACATGCTAAATACACAGAGTACCCAAATTATTATGACCACCTGATAGTGTCACAGTGTTGCTGCTAGGAGGCAATATAGCTATAAAATGGAAATTCAGATGATGTAATTTTATTATCAGGAAAAGTGAATCTCAGTTGTACTAAGTTGTTTTTAATGACATGGGTAAAAATGTTATTCAACTGAGTTTGAACATGGTATAATCATAGACGTTTGAAGCATCAGAACCAGTATCAGCAAAACAGCTGCACTTCTCAAGTGTTTGAGAGCAACAGTTATTACTATTTACAGAGTGTGGACAACCAAACAAAAAATCGGATCTCAACATCTGGAGAAAACAACACGAAAGCATCGATCCCAACTGGATCACCACAAGACTGCAAGCAATGGTTTGGAGGATGTTTATTGTCATGGCATGGGTCCTTTGATTCCTATGAAACTAAGTCTGAATGCCCGAAGGTATGCAAGTGATATTACAGATCAAGTACATCCAGTTATGTTAATGGTGTACTTTGTCAGGTATGGAAAATTCCAGCAGGACAATGCTGGTATTGTCCTCAGATGGTTTGAAGAGTTTGACAGAGACTTTACTTTGCTTCATTGGCCTATACAAACACCAGATCTCAATCCAATTGACAATTTGTGTGGTGAGATCGAACAGTCAGTAGGCAGCAGGATCCAGTGCCATTTGATCTTATGGAATTGGAAAGTACAGTTAGTCAGATATTGTCTCAAATTCCTCTTACCACCTACCAACATTTCATAGAATCTATGTCCAGAAGAATTTAAACAGTATTAAGAGCAAAAGGTGGCCCAACATTCTATTTAGTGGTGGCCATAATAATTTAGCCACTTAGTGCTTACTTATTAGAACTTGGAACATAAATATGTTTTCATAAGAATTCACTGTCAAAAAAATAAATATGCACAACTACTTTTCAACATTGTTTTTGTATTTTAAAAATGTAAAAAGCTTTTCCATTGGAAAAACAAATTTATTGTTCCAATGTTTTATTGTTTCAAGGCATACTGTGACACCATTAAACAAATTTTGCAGAACTACTTGTTAATCACTATGAATAAGTTTATAATATAGGTTGGTAAATGCAATTTATGCTATAAATGGATATTCAGGAGTACATTAAACCAATTCTCTACACAAATTGTGAGAAGTTCGTTCATGGTGTTCAACAAGAATCATAAAGATGACACAAAGAACAACTGAATATTAATGCTATTAAGTACTTTATTCTTAAGGAAGAATTTTAGTTATCTTCAATTGAATAATATATAGCTAAATTAGTATTTAATCTCATTATGTTCAATACTATTGAAATATTAACTACTAAATCTTATTAGTTAACTTATAAGGATTACATCAATGCTGCTATAGAAATTGTATCTAAATACAATAATACAATTTATTAAAATTTGATACTTACAGCCTTCACTTGGTCTGCATTAACATCTTGAGGTACACTAGCCATGGCTGCCACAATAAATTTTTACCTATCAAGTAGAATAACTAAATATTAGGTTTATAACAGAAATACCAACTGTTTAAAAAGAGACCATTGTTTTAGCAAGCTATAAATTAAGGGGAAGTTAATATCGAAAATTAAGAACTTTCACACAATTGTGACTCGTGGGATGTCAATTTAAACATACATCCAAGATATGTACGAGTGTGTATTGTAACATCGTTTCATGTTGCATTTATGTGGTGAATGCGTGCCTTTGAAGGCAAAATGGCACATTGTTGGGATCAGGACAAAAACTTTACATGCATAGCAAGCTAGTACAGCTTTTGGTATATAACTTTGCAACCATGCCCAACATAAATAAAACTGTAATATGTTCAGGTTAAAGGACTTTCTTTGAGAAAGTATTAGATTTAGTAACTATACTTTCAAAGAAATTATGTGGCCTCTGGTAAAAATAATTCAAAGACACAGAAAATTGAAGTATCAAAATAATTATACCTATACCAAAGAAAATTGGCGCTGATAGAACAGCACAGGATAATTACTTTAGTATCTCATGCATACAAAATATTAACGAAAACAGTATTTAGGAGAATGGAATGTGAATTAGAAGATGAGTTTGGTTTTAGGAAGAATGAAGGTACAAGAGAGGTAATACTGACTCAATATCTAATTACAGAAGACAGGATAAGGAAACACAGGCCTATGTTCATGGCATTTGTAAATTTAGAAAAAGCCTTTGATAATATAAATTGGAACACACTACTAAGAATTTTGAAGATAACAGGAAAAAAATTTATCCATAACCTCTAAAGAAGGCAGTTAGTGAGAAAAGAAATAAGAAACAAAGTCAAAGCTGGTCCTGGAGAAAGAGTTCAATATGAAGATTAGTGGAGGGAAAGCCAAAGTTATGGAGTCAAGTATGGGAAACAGTGGACCAACAGAAGATGTTAAATTGGGAAAGGATATTTTGAAGGAAGTTATTTAATTCTACTACTTGCACAGCATAATATCTAAGAATGGTAGAAGTATATTACACATAAAGAGTAGGATAGTACAGGAAAGGGTGGCTTTCACAAAAAAAGGAATTTCCTTATGGTTAATACAAGTATGAATTTTAGGAAATCATTACCAAAAATGAAAGTATGGAGTGTGGTGTTATATGGTTGCAAAATGTGGACAGGAGTTGCAGAAAAGAAGTTTTTGAAATATGGTGCTATTGAAGAATGTTGTTAATCAGATGGGTGGATAGAGTTACTAACCAAGACGTTCTAAGCAGATTATGAGAAGAGGAAGGAATATGAATGGATAGATTAATAGGCCACATTTTGAGATAGGGTCTTGTAAAATTAGCATTAGAGGGGAATGTTTGGGATAGAATACAGCGAGTAGATTAAGGAGGATGTTGGATGAGTAGTCAAGTGGACATGAAAAGACTTCGACCAAATAGGTTAGCATGGAATGTTGCATCAGTCTAGTCCGGTGTCAAACTATCAGTGAGAGCATGTAATTTTTTAAAATTTACCTATTTCACACCCCCTACTTTTTGAGGGTTGACAGAACAATAATTTCATCATAACCAACACAATGACTCACTGTATCTTAATCAAGTCAAGAAATCAACTAATACCTTGAATAAGTACCATAACTTCAGAAAGTCTGTAAAAATGTACAAATAAGACTGGCAATAATACTCTCAATACCCTAACAGAGTCGAACATACTTCGGTACCCTGAGATACTAAAATAATACTCTTGGTACTTAATACTAATCGAGCCATGAATACTACTCATGCCAATTTCAGTTGTTTTCACTTTTTTTATACAATACTTTCATTAATTTCTCCCAAATCCTTGGGATAACAATCACAGCTGTTGCATACTGAATGTCAAAGTTGTGCACAGACACTTCCACAACCCTACATTATAAACCATGCTAGATAATTTTCTGTAATATTTATGTAATGCCACTCCATCACATCCCATGGTGAACAGGGTTAAAATCGTAGGCAAACTTCAGGAGAAGCCTTGCCAATCTCGTTAATCTCAAAAAATGTTTATTCATTGCAAATATTGGCCATTTAAGTAAGTTTTAAATTTCCATAGGTATGGAAAAACCCACAAGGGTTGTTGTACTGTTTTATCCTGGCAGTGCTAGTTTCCGGGGCACAAGGAATGTGTGTACCAAATTTGTTTGTCATTTCTTTAGGTGTTTAGATTTGTTTGTGACATATACATAAACAATAATGCACTGAAATAAAGTTTTACTTATATGGAGAAGTTACACGAACAAATTAAGGGTCCAATTAGAGTAAATTATGTGTATAGAAATACATCTATGAAAAGAAAATTGTGTGTGCCCTGGTTGTTCTTTATTTAACATAACCCAACTATGTTCACTGCGACTATTTTTTTTCATTTTTAATTACTAATTAAATAAAATTTAGTTAAATTTAAACTACATGACAGTTAAACTCTAGCCTGTTGCAAGACCTATATACCTCATGTCGTTGAAGCTAATTGCAACACACCTCGCAGAAGTTCACCATTTTTTTTAAAAAACAACAGCGTGCAAATTGTGAGCCATCTGATGAGCAGAAATGGTGTTATATATTATATATATTTCATCTGAAAATGTACGGCCAAATTTCTCTTAAGGGGAGCGGTGGGAGGTAACGAAATAGTAGCAGAATTTCTTAACTTCAAAATATCAGTTCCCAATCTAACACCATTTGTTATTCCATGGTTTCCCATACTACACTCCATTACCTTGGTTTTCCCTCCATTAATCCTCATATTGAACTCTTTCTCCAGGACCACATTCATACCATGTATTATGATTTCCAGGTCTTCTTCCATCTCCCCTAATACTACAATATCATTGGCAAAGTGTAGGGTTATTTTTTCTCTTTGCAATATGATTCATTTTCCATCTTCCGTTTTAACTTTCTTCATCACCTATTCTATATATAAGTTAAAGAGCATGGGCAACAGACTGCATCATTGTCCTACTCATTTCTTGACTTCTGCTTTCTTTCCTTGATTTTCAATTCTAATTACTGATGACTTCCTCCTGTAGAGGTTATGGACAAGGATTCTTTTTCAATTGAATACTTAAAAACTTTTAATATAACTGAAATTGATCTACACTTAACACTGATCTAATTACATCTATTGTCGATTTTCACATTTGCCCATAATTTACCTTGTATTAATATTTGTACACTATGTTTAACTAAACCATATTAATGTCATACCAAATAATAGAAATTGAGGACAGCAAAATTTAGTTCAGAAATTGTTCAATATTTACTTTTATTATATGAACCCAAGGATCTGCACAAAGTAAAGTTTTAAAATGTATGCTATTTTATGCTTTACTCCAACATACAACAACCGTATCCGAAGGATGAAACCACAAAACACAAAAAAGGCTACATATTTATTGCTTGAAGCAGATTCATCGACCATATTAAAAATAATTAATTCGTATATGATTTGCTGATCTAAATTACAGACAAAATTACATAAATATATAACGTATTTTCTAAAACTACTTATAAAATAAATAATTTGGGACATTTCGAAATAGAGGTTAGCTGAATCAAGAAATCCATGCAACTTCAATATTGAGGGCAACATTGACTATCACATATGCCCAAATGTCATCATAAATAAAAACTTACAATACTAAATCACAAATGGATTAGATTAATTCTACGGAACATTAACTCACAAAACAGCCGGCATGACCGCAGTGTAATTTCGCATCGTGATCGTCATATATTTTGTCACAGATACTAGTTTCAGTCAACTATGTTACCCTGACGGCTTGATTCCCCATTGGTTTAGAAAATGTTTCTGCATTTATAAAAAAATTAACATTTTTTTAAAAACTTTCAATCAAATACACATAAATTATATCATCCCTCAATATGAATTTTTCTATGAGAGTCCAAACCATCAGTAAAGTGTTACAACTTTTGAAAATAATTTTTGGTTTGCACCGACTGATCACCCTCAATTTGTATAAAGAATTGACGATATCTTACTCTTAGAAGAATCTTCTGGAAAAAAGTAGCCAAATAACATTTCATTGTTCATCAACAAATGCTATGCAGCAAAGTCCTGGGTTGCGTCTATATCTTGTAAATTGCAGCTTTCTGACATCAGTTACTACCACTCATTTTGTGCTTTTTTGAGGAAACAATAGGGATTTGTTGTACCGTATGGTTATGCCTTGGCAAAATATTGCATGAAGAGGAAATGAAATACTTTTTAAGAGACTACGAAAAAGGCTTTCCTTTAATTTAACGAGCTTATGTTTTATAACTGATATTACAACTCACTTAAATGAGTTGAATTCAAAACTTATGTGTGTATATTCCAATAGTTTCGGGCAGTTAATGAACTCAGGGTTAACTGTGAAGGGAGCGGCAAACAAAGGCCGCCACACAAGGGCGATCCAACCGTCCATCCTCTCCAAACAGTGTTCGTGTGTGGGAAAAGTATAACGGAGCGGTTTGTCGAGGCCGAACCAATATCCACCGCACTGAGGCAACGTCCTGTTTCTTAGCTGTTTCATATTTGGGGGTTCCTCGGTCTAAGATGTACTCGGGACCCCGGATAGAGCGTAAGAAGGTCTATATGCATTCAGACTTTGAAGAATGAACGTCGGAGACTTGGAGCCTTCAGAGAGCGTGCGGGGCGGGCTCTCGCTGTCGTTGAGGGCTCATACGACAAATGCGGGCGTTAAAAATGAACAACGGAAAATTTTTGATACATTAAATTATTATAAAATAGATCACGATAACAACGATCATCAACTTCATTTAAATTATTAGTATCAATAAATCGTAAAAGAGCCTATAATTCGGAAAAAAATACTAAAAACTTCAAGAACGTTACTATCCTCAATTTTGAACCTCAACTGGTGTGTTTAAGTTAGAATCAAGAAATTAAGAAGGGTGTTTATTTAGACGTGCATGTTTGGCGCAAGTTTGTTTATTTTGTTAAAATTTTATTGATTTCCAAACAGTCAGATATTGTAACTAATGGCGTTAATTAATGTCATGTCAATGGAAATACATATATAGGTAAAATTGATGAAACTCCGGTTTTAAATAAAAAAAAAAGTTTTAAAAATTTGCGAGTTTTCCTCAAGTTGACTGCTATTTTTCTCTTCGTACAAGCCGTACTTTTCTGTGAAAAATCAACATACTAAGACATGCTGAAATATTCATGTTTCCTATAATGTTTCATTGTATGAAGCTTATAAAATGGGAAAGGCAATTTTAGAAAATGAGATCATTGTGAAATGAACGTAGTTACGGAGTCAAAAAATTTATTCAAGCTTTCAGTACGAAGTTTCTGCCATTCTCATTTTTTAAAATTATTCAGGATTTTCTAAGTAAATAAAACTTTTATATTCTCAAACACACAAAGAAATAATTTAAAAGATATTAAATAGTTATTTTTAATCAACATCTTCACGTCGAAAGCTTAATAAATTGAGTGGTTATAATTAGTATTTTATAAAAATACTGAACCTCGAAGAACAGTATGTGTATCTTATGGTCACAATGTTATTGTCACCTATACCACAAAGTTGATTTGGTAGGATGAAAATGCGAAATGCTAGCGCAATGAATGAGACAGTCGTAAAATTAAAATCACTCGCAAATTGAAATACTTTTACAAACAGAAATTGTTTCAGGAACCCCAAAAAGAGGAAAGAACTTTCTGAGATTGAATTTCTACATCAAAAATGAGAAAAAGAAGAGAAAGAATAAAAGGCGTGTTCTATGATTTTTTAATTAGAAAAAAACTATCGTGTCATTATTGATACTACGGCATCGTCGACTCGGGTTCCTGAACGCATGTAAGAATATGAAGGGAAAACAATATGTTGAGTCCTTCAGACAGTGCTCATAATAAAAGTGATACAAGTGAAAGTACTCCTTAAAGAAGCAGTATGTTTTATTAGTTTGACGATAGTGATGATCCGGGTCTGTGGTCTAATAGAATTAATAGTGGCGTGGTCTTGTACGCGTAACCGCAGATTTCACATTAATGACATAGGTCGAAAATTTAGTGACAATTTTGTAAAAAAAATCTTTCTAATAGCAAAAAAATAATAGAGATTAGCTTGTTTACTCATTTTAAAATATTCTGTTTATTGATTTTACTGTAAAATGTTTCATAAAATTGCAAGTAAGGTCATTACATTTCAAATCACCAAGAATTCACTCGACCATCACCAAAACTCACGAAATTTTGTAACCATACACCCCGAATGAAAACGTGCAAATTATTAGAGCACAAGTGCATAGGTTAATAAGTTACAAGCCCACGTTCAATGCGCCGCTGAAAAAGCCAATTGTGATTCCTTGTCGAATCAGTTGTAGCGGCTAGATAAGCGTGAAACTTGAATTATCGATAGAACTTCTAGCCCAGAACGTAGTGACACGATCAAAAAAGAAGTACAGTTGGCCGTTCAGATATCTATCCAACCCAAAATCACGACAAAATTTTGTCGTAACAAATTTAGGCCGGTTTTTGAGGTCATCTACTCAGCAATAAAAGATCTATATGCAGTGGCGGCAAAACAATTTTACGAGGAGAATATTACAACTGCTACATGTTTGATAAAACTCCACGGCCCTTCGTGTGTAACATTTCTTATTTAGTCAACATTTTGTAGATTTAGAAAAAGCGTTTGATAATGTGAACTGGAACAAACTATTAAGTATTTGAAGAGCACTGGAATAAAATATTGAGAAAAGAGGCTTATACATAACTTCTAAAGAAGACAGGCAGCAGGAATTACAATTGAAGGGCAAGAAAAGAAAGCTATTATCAAGAAAGCAGTAAGACAAGGATGCAGTCTGTCGCCCATGCTGTTTAACTTATATATAGAATGTTAAAATGGAATATGGAAAAGGAATCATACTGCAAGGCGATGAAATAAAAACCTTACGTTGTGCCGACGATATTGTAGTATTAGGGGAATAAGAAGAAGACTTGGAAACCATAATAAATGGCATGAACGGAGTCCTGGAGAAAGAGTTCAATATGAGGATTAATAGAGGGAAAACCAAGGTAATGTAGTGTAGTTTGGGAAACAGTGAAATAACAAAGGGTGTTAGATTGGGAAGGGATATTTTGACGGAAGTTACGGAATTATGCTACTTGAGAAGCGTAATAAGTAGGTATGGTAGAAGTATAGTAGACATAATGAGTAGGATAGCACAGGCAAGGAAGGCTTTCGCGAAAAAGAGATTTTACTTACGGGTAATATAAGTGTGACTATTAGGAAATCGTTGCTAAATACGTTCGTATGGAGCGTGACGTTATATGTATGCGAAACGTGGACGATAGGAGCCCCGGAAAGGAAAAGAATAGAAGCCTTTGAAATGTAGTGCTATAGGCGAATGTTGAAAATCAGATGTGTGTGTAGAGTAAGTAACCTGGAAGTTATAAACAGAACAGTCACTTCATGCCCGGCCGTGCAACGTTACGCATCTAACTTTGCAACAAGTCGAGCACGCAGTTGTTTACTTCCTGCTATCGGTCGCAGACAGCTACCCAAGCCGTCAAAATCGTACGCGTTCGGACCCGTATCACATCGCCAAGAATCATATCTTCACCAGCAATAAATTATCAACTACAACAACCATCGAGACAGCCATACCACAATGGACGTCGCAGACGACGTCCCAAATCTACAACCCATCGCCTCTACTCATCGCAGTATCAACCACCGTCCTACAGTCACGAACGAAACAGCTCACCTAGAAGACGTCCAGTACAACCAGCAAACGAGCAAGCTAAAAGCACCTACCCACTTCTTCGCAGACCAACAAACGGACAACATGGTCCACTCCGATGAAGAGACTGTGAGTGTAATAAGTGCTCAATCAAACAATTCTACTTCCACTCCTACCTCTCCAATAATCAAAACCAGTGTAAAAAAGCGGAAAACTATAAACAATCAATCCAGGCCGTATTCATCATCACCAATTTCATCCACAATAACCACTACAAACTCTCCCTTCTATACGACAAACAGATTCCAAATCCTACAAAATCTTGACGATGCACCTACAAAAAACCAAACCACTCCAGACTCCCCCAAAAAACCTCCTCCGATATATATCAGCAACACAGATAATGTCAACATTATGCTTCAACAATTGAAATCCATCTGCTCTTCACCCTTCTACTTCCCATGCAAGATCAAAAGCTCAAGCTAAAAACCGTCACCATACCAGATTTCAGAAACGTCATATCCTGTCTTCAAAACAACATAGCAGAATTCTATACTTTCCAAATAAAATCTGAGAGAAACCTCCGAGTAGTCCTGAGGGGCTTACATCCCAAATCTGACAAATATAATCCTCACAGAACTGAAAGAGTTAGGCTATTCACCAGTTCAACTCCTCCCAGTACGGCACCCTATCACGAAAATCGACCTTCCCTTATTCTTCCTCGACCTTCTCCCGGACCCCAAAAACTATACCATCTACGACCTCACCCACCTTTACCATTGCCAAATAATAGTCGAAACCCCAAAACCAAAAAAATATATCCTTCAATGTATCCGCTGCCAAAACTATGGACATACAAAAAGCTACTGCTTCAATCCACCCCGTTGCGTTCGATGTGACATCCCACACCCGCCCAACAAATGCCCTATCCCAAAACCCCTCCTACCCGTATGCACAAACTGCCATGGTAACCATACGGCAAATTACAAAGGCTGCCCAGTATTCAAATCCTTACAATCATCCTACTCAAAACCCATCCAATTCAAACCGGCTCCACTCCAAAAACCTCAACAACCACAAATCCCACCCCCAACAGCTCAAACCCTACAAAACAGCTCAAGCCCTACATCCTATGCGAACATTGTCAAACAAACCCACACCACTCCGCAAATCCCCCAACAACCCTACACTGATTCGTCAAACCAAAACAACCTTCTCAACTCCTTGTGCTGCAAAATAGACAACCTGATCTCCATTACCCCACAAATCCACTTCCTAACTACAATAATCCCCAAGCTAATAGACTCGAAAAAATGATCCACACCCCTCCACAACATCTATCCATATGCACTTGGAACGCCCGCGGGGCTACCAACAAATATTATGAAATCAATCTATTCCTACAAAAGAACAACATCGACCTTCTACTTTTAACTGAAACTAAACTTATCCCCACCCAACCCTATAACTTCCCGAAATACAAAACCTATAGAGTCGATCATCCAAATTGCACTAGAAAAGGCGGCTCCGCCATCCTAATCAAAAGCTCAATAGATCACAATCAACTCCCCTCCATAACTCTCCCTGAACTCCAACTAACTCAAATAATTCTAAACACAAACACTCCCATAAACATTTCCTCGTTCTATTCTGCCCCAACAAACCATATCTCACCGGACACCTGGAGAAAGTTTATCTTACCCCGGCCTTTCCCATACATAATGGGAGGTGACTACAACGCCAAACACCCTAATTTCGGATCCAGAACATCCAATTCTAGAGGCAACGATCTAAATCTTGTACTCTCCAAATCCCATATTAAGATTATTTACCCTACTGAACCAACACATTACCCAGACAGCCTCAAATCACCAGATGTATTGGCCTTTTTTATCTGTCACAAAACCTCACATTACCTCCACAGCCCAAAAGTTCTGCACGAACTCAGTTCCGATCATCTACCACTAATAGCACACCTTAATCTCACCCTCCCTCCCCACTCCACAAATCGCACCCCAAATGTCACTCTCATAAATTGGAACAACTTCTCCCAACTAATAGAAAAGCTAACAGTCCTCAACATCCCATTAAAATCACCCATAGATATAGACTCGGCCTTAAATCATCTACAATCCATCATCCTCACAGCTGATGCCATAGCCTCCTACCAAAAACCAACTAAACTACATCCACCAAACGCTCACCAAAATCAAATAGATAACCTACTCCTTGAGAAAAAATCTCTACGAAGACAATGGAATAATTCCAAAAATCCCGCAGACAAGCGCAAATACAACGACATCACTAGAAGACTTAAAAAATTACTAAAAGACTCCAGTGACTCCAGACACTTCAATTTTCTTCAGCAACTTAACGCAACCGACATCACTATGGCAAAAAACAAATCACCTGACTAAGAAAAAATCCGATATCCCTCCACTTAAAAAATACAATAATTGGTTTACCACTCCCTCCCAAAAAGCTAACATCTTCGCCCAACTACTGACCAAGCAATTCTCCCCCAACAGCTGCTTCTACAACAATCACAACCAGGCCACAGCAGAAAAACTCCTACAACCTCTACAATTATCACCCCTCCCAAAACTCTTTACCCCTCCCCAAATATCAACCGCAATGAGAAACCTAAAAAACAAAGTCTCCCCTGGTCACGACCTCATCACAAACCGCCACCTAAAACATCTCCCAAAGAAAACAATAATCTTAATTACCTATATCTTCAACGCCACCCTCAGAACCACTTATTTTCCAATCAAGTGGAAACACGCAACCATAATAATGATACCGAAACCAAACTAAAAATACACCCTGAAAGTTATCGTCCAATAAGTCTTCTTCCCACATTATCCAAATTGTTCGAAAAACTATTCCTACCACAACTAATTAATCAACTATCCTCTCTGATTCCTGACACCCAATACGGTTTTCGCCCAAAACACTCCTGTCCCCATCAAATATACCGCCTCTCCAACCTCATTAACAACTCCTTTGAACATCGCAAATCCCTCATCACCACCTTTATCGACATCGAAAAAGCGTTTGATAAAATCCACCATCCTTCCCTACTATCTAAAATTAAAGACATCCTTAATGACACCCACTACAAAATACTCCAAAACTACCTTTGAAACAGAACCTTATCTGTCAAAATAAATAACCACCTCTCACAACCTCACCCAACCGCGGCGGGCGTCCCCCAAGGAAGTGTCATTGCCCCCTTCCTATACATCTTCTCCCATGATGTCCCACAACATCCTAACACTAGCACAATCTTTTTCGCAGACGACATAGCCATCTCCTATGAAACCTCCTCCCTCACCTCCGATTTCCAACCACTCCAATCAGCGCTCAATAACCTAGAGCAATGGTCCAAACAATGGCGAATCAGTATCAACCCCACCAAATCAATACCCATCCCATTCACCCTAACAAAAAACCCTCCTCCCCAAATTCATCTCTATCTAAACAATTCATTAATCCCTACAAAAACGGAAACCACCTACCTCGGAATCATGTTTGACTCAAAACTATCCTGGAAACCTCACATTAATTTTCTCCTCTCCAAAATAAACCAAAAATTCAGAATTCTATATCCCCTCCTAAACAGAAAATCCCCTGTCTCCACTAGCACAAAACGCCTCATATACCTCTCCATAATACAACCCACCTGGTCCTATGCCTCCTCCATATGGGGAACAACAGCCAAAACCCATTCAACCAAAATTCAAACCAAACAAAACACAATACTACGCACCATCACAAACTCTCCCTGGTACCTAAGAAATTCCGTCATCCATAAAAACATAAAAATTCCCAATGTTAACTCAGTAATCTCCAAATCCATAACAAACCTAATCAAAAGCGCACTCAATCACCCAAACCCCACGATCCAGCAATTTCACAACAATCCTCCTCCACCTCCACGCTCCCGTCGCCTCAAAAGAAAACTTCCGATTGACCTCATCCTTCCCCCTGATCATTCAGGCACACCCTAACCCACTCTACCATCATGTCCGCAGACCACATCCTCATTAATCCTCCATAAATCAGTTCCCTACCTGTCAATCCTCACCCACCTAAGTCGTATGCCCCTCAGGTACTCGCAAAAATAAATAAACACAACCAATTCTCCTAAAGTAGGTTAATTAAATGAATTAACCTATCTTCACGTTATCATGTTAATTATATACCTTTTTAATATTGTATATACTGTATCGTTATCGTCCTAACTGATAATCTGTACGATAAAAGTTTTTAAAATAATAATAAAAAAATCAGAATAGGGGAAAAGCAAACAATATGGGGGACGTTGACCAAGAGAAGGGATAGATTAATAGGCCACGTTTTAAGGCACGAGGGTCTTGTAAAATTAACATTAGAGGAAAGTGTGTGGGGTAAGAACAGAAGAGGGAGACCAAGGAATACGCTAAGCAGATTAGGAAGGACGTGGGTTGTGCTAATTATGAGGAAATGAAAAGTCTTGCGGAATATAGTTTAGCATTGAGGGTTGCATCAGACCATATTAGGACTGAATACCACGAAAACTACAACGTGTAATAGGGTCGAATAAATAAAAAATTGTAAAAAGATACAATAAAATTGGCACAAATTCCTAACACGAAAGTATTTTTACATCGTACATATTTTGAATAAGAAAAGTTAATTTTAGGAAGAAGCCTCACTTTATGGCAATATTGCATGCAGGGTCGTGCGCTATTACTCTCAGAATTATGAGTCTTCGAAATGTTAATTCATTTAAATAAGCTTTGTTTAATTCCGTGAATATTAATCTTTTTATTAATTCGTTAAAAACATTTAAAACTGTAGGCTGACGTGGCCGTCAACCGCTGTCAGCACGCTCTTCCGTGTTATATAATTCTTATATGTCACTACAGATTTGGTTTTAAATGGTACTGTTACAAAGAGCAGGCCCATCTGTTCAAGACCAATGTTTATTTATATCGGGTTCCGATGTGTTATGCCAACTGTAGGACTCTGAATGTAAAGTATTTTGCTGCGGCATTGAAGGGACATAATTACGATTATCTACATATTTCCTTTTCAAATGACCAGGATTGCAGTAATTGTTAATATATGGAGCTTCATTAGTTGTTAATTTAATTGGAAAATTACGAATTTTTATTCCTTTTTAATATAAATATTTAGTCCGTCTGATTTGAACGGATTTTCCAATATGCAGCATATATCGTTAAATTGACAAGACGTGAAATGAGCGATTCTCACGATAAAAGTGTGAAATTAGGGGTGCAAAAGAATAAACTCAAAAGTCAAAGTATTGTAAATCAGATACAGCTGATACGATAGTAAAAAAATATAGCATTGGTCTAATGAAATACAAAGTAAAATTGTATTTCTGTACTTTTTATTCGGCTTTTTGGGGTTAATAGAAAAAATCTTGTGTATGATAACTGCGATTTTCTAATCTTCAATTAAAACTGACCAGGGTTTATTATATTTTGTTTTAAATTTAATTTCTCAATTAAATAATCACAATTTTGCGCGGGCGAGGCTATGATAATGCGTCTAACATGCATGTAATAGTTGTAGAAAAAATTTGGAAATTAATAATCGTGCATTTTGTGTTCCAGCTTATTGTTTAAATTTGGTAGTAATGATGCAGAATTATTTTCATTGTCTACAAAAAAATTCTTGGTCATTTGCAAACATTTGAGTGATAGGGGATGGTCCAACAGAATTGATGCAATCAAACTATTACGGTATCACATAGAAACAATACGAGGCTGGTCTGATAAGTACGTAGCGTACAAAAGAAAAACGAAAATTTTGGAAAAGTGGCGATTTATTAGTAAACATTGTCTCCTTTTAACTCGATACACTTGACCCAGCGATACTCCAACTTCTTAAGCCCGTCTGAAAAATACGTTTTCTCGATGTCTGCAAAGTAGATCTCCGTGGTGGCGATGACCTCCTCATTCGACACAATTACTGCCCGGCGAGTGACTTTTTCAAGTTTGGAAACAAAAAGAAGTCGCACGGGGCCAAATCTGGAGAATACGGTGGACGGGGCAGCAGTTCGTAGCCCAATTCGACCAATTTGGCCGTGGCGAGGGCGGAGGTGTGAGTCGGTGCGTAGTCATGGTGGAAGAGCACTTTTTTCTTCGCCAAACGGGGCCGTTTATTCTGCAATTCGACGTTGAATCGGCCCAATAATTCGTCATAGTACAGCCCTGTGACCGTTTTGCCCTTCTCAGGAAGACGATGTAGATCATAACTTGTGAATCCCAGAAAACGGTGGCCATCACCTTTCCGGCCGACAGGACAGTCTTCGCCTTCTTCTTCTTCGGAGCACGTTCACCGGGTGAAGTCCACTGTTTTGACTATTCCTTGGTCTCTGGTGTGTACAAGTGGATCCATGTTTCGTCGACAGTCACGAAACGACGCAGAAACCCCTTCGAATTGCGCTTAATCAGAGCCAAACACTGCTCTGAAGTGGTCTCACGGTTGCCCTTTATTGTGCGGAGTGAGCAAACGCGGCACCCATCGCGCCGACAGCTTTCTCATGCCCAAAATTTCATGAGGATATGACCCATGCCGTCTTAGCTATCTAGCGCACCTTCAATCGGCGGTCTGTCAATACGAGATCGTAGATTTTTGCCATGTTATTCTCCGTGGTAGCCGTTTTCGGGGCACCTTGGCGTGGCTCATCAAAAACCGATCTCCGACCACGTTGAAACTCGTTAAACCAATTTTTAACGGTCGCTATCGAAGGAGAAGAGTCACTGTACACAGCATCCAAGAGTTCTTTGATTTCGCTGCGCGATTTTCCTTCCAAAAACAAGAATCGAATAACCGACCGATATTGCTTTTTTTCCATTTTTCTTAAATCCGCGGATACGCCCACTTCCACATGCGGTCAAAACAAAACTATCAGTCTGATTCGGCTGAAATTTCGACAATAGTCGTTCACGATAATTTTCTCTTGCGATAGTGGCGCCATCGGGCGGTGAGGCTAAATACTTATCAGACCGCCTTCGAATTTGATACTCTGTTCCAATTATCTGCAAATACGTCTTAATCAGAGGCGATTCTTCTTAGTAAGCACTGCTTCTAGTTACATTTCTAAACAAAAATATTAAAGTCATACTCCAAAAAGCACAAGTAAAATGTGAGTGCTCTGTTTATTTTCCAAGTACGTTGTCCTTCTTGGTGGCAAATTATGTTGCAAAAAAGGACATTTACAAATGTGCTACAGAACCAATTTTATACACATGGCACATGCATTTTACATGAAAGAGCTTCAAAGAGAAGTGAGGAAAGCTTTTAGACTATTAAGAAAAATACAGCACTTGATGGGGCTATCAGAGGATTTCGCACTGTCTAGGGAGGCGGTAGTTGTATTGGCAAAATTCAAACCCCATTCACCTAAGAATAAAATTATAGCTAAAGAATATAAACTTAGGAATGGACAATCGGTGGGCAGTTTGGAAATTAAAGCTAAAAATATCCAAAAATAATGAAATAGAATAAGCTGCAACATCCGGCTTGGAAACTCCCGACACTAGTTTCCACTGATGGAAGTCAGAACAACATTGGAATCGGATGTGCATTCACAGCATTCTACTAAAACACGAAAATAGCATTTGAAAATAGGAATAATCAAATGCTTAGAATGAGCAAAGGAAAGAAGAGACAACACCAGCATTATTATACAAAGTGACAGCATGGCCGCTGCCATCATGGTAAACGACTCAAAAACTACCCATCATGCACAGACAATAATGTATCAAATAAATAATGGTGGCCGAAATATTAAAGTGGAATGGGTGAGTGGCCATGACGGTAGCGCTGGCAACGAATGTGCTGATGAGTTGGCCAAAGAAACAACACATGATGACTGTCAGCCATTTATATACAACCTTTGCCTCAGTAGACTTGAAAAGATCATTATGAAAAATACGATGCAACGGTGGCAGATTGAATGGAAACAAGGTGAAAAAGGAGGGGTACAGACAAATATTCATCCCAGATGGGCATGTTCAACATAAACTCAAGATGGATTATGAAATAATGCAGCTTCTGACACAACACAGTGTCTTCAATGCCTACCTAACGAGATTTAACAGCGAAGAATGGGATTTCAGGATTAACGCAATAGACGACACCGTCCA